>CM057814.1:65789229-66219229 GCA_030067965.1 Latrodectus elegans | reverse complement strand
TGCTTCGGAATAGAATCAAAGAGACTTTGGAAGTATCTTTGGAGATAACAGTCTACATGGCTTCTTCGTATTGTCTTAATTGATCCAATATAGCAGCGGTTGTATCCCGGGCCAGTTGGGTAAGATGTGGTACATGTTTTGGATTGGCGATAGATGGAGACAACAAGTAGGTATAGGATGTACTTCAACCCGATGGTTAAATAATTTATGAACATGGCGTGCCATGTGTAGATACTCATTATTCTGTAGGAATATGATTGGTGACGACCACTGAAGTTATGGAAGGACCACTGACTTTAACACTTTTTTCTTTCTTTAGTGTACCGGAAATGCATAGAAGAGGCACGTGGGCGTTGAAAACTAATACCTCTTCAAATCATAATACAAAATCCAGGAGCTGTGAAGAGATACATACACAACAGTTAAACAGTCTATCGACGCAAGTCGTCTGAATTGAATTCAACCACTGAAATTACACACACACACAAAAAAAATCCATATTTTAATTTTGCAATCTCTTCTCACTATATATAGCACTTGAAGGTGCCACTAGTCATGTGTGATGTGCGTATAAGTGTTAAAATGCTAATGATATCCAATTCTCATCGTTACAAACGCATGATGTAAATTTCATATGATCTACTCGCTTCCTTCAGGATGTTTGATTTTGTGCAGACGTCAATGTATATAATCTAATTTTTGTCGTTACATAGTGCTTTTAAGGACTCAGTTTATCTTCATTTAGGGCATTTATTCTTCAAGTAGTAAATATATTCTATGATTTGCAGAAATGTGACTTCTACGTTTATATAGAAGAGCAATTTAAGTATAAGTACTGGAATAATATTATGTAGCACCAGCTTTAATTTTGATGACAACTGCGTTTCATCCTGTCATGGACTCTATAAGGCAATGTAAGGGTGGAAATCAATACATATTCATGACTTCTAAATAACTATCTACAATTCACGAAGGTCAAATGGAAAGATAGTTTAGATCTCTAGTATCTGTCTGAATTTCATAGCAAATATTCTTGTTTGGATTGAATGCAACTGATCATGTGGTCCTGATAATTCATTTAGGTCAAGCATGTTCATCCAATCATTCTGAAACAGTTCAAAGGCAATGGCATGGTATTTTGTCTTCCGAAAGACCATGAACCGAGTGATTGAAAACAGCCATACGGAAGTAACTGGTTTCATGAATATCCCGGTAACTTAAATTTTTTTGATAGTAAAAAGGGCCTCATTTCAGTACATATGAACTTTCTTCAGACAAGAATAATATCTGTTCCAGTTTGAAGAGTCGCCTCTGGACGTGAAGATTCAACTGTTTCACGCAGTTCACGTACCCTGTATATTTACCTGTTCAAAGTGTATCAGCTCGGCTGCTCAAAGTGTATCAGACACTTTTTCACATTTCGAAAGTCTATTGTGTATTGGCGATGTTAACATGGCTACGTTAATCATTGAACTTCGTTTCGTGTAGTGAACTGTGGAATTCTCGTAAGAAAGGATTCTTATTTCCCATTAAGTAATGAATTTCAATCATTACCTTCATTATTGGAATACGTGGAGGCCGTGCGCATCTGCAGGTAATCTCTTAATGATTTAATGTGTTATAATGTATTGGTAGCAACTTATAAATTTTCATGTTGTAGTAGAGCTTTTAATGTTGTTTCACCAGCATGATTCCCTGTATCAAGCTTGGAGTTGGGCTTTACCAGTACGATAGAAACAACCGGGTGGAATTTTCATGATTTTGAAGCAGAGACCTGGCTGAAGATTCCAATACTTGGCCCAGAGACGTCATTTCACTTGAAGATCATTGCGACCACAACCAGATTTAACGTGTACCAGCCGGCTTTAGTGAACACGACGGATTTTCAGTTAAGCTGGGATTCAACTATCTTCCGATAATGAGAACGACGCCCTAGCCAACCAAGCCACCGAGGCACTCTAGTAGTTTAATGTAAGAAATCTTCGGAGCAAAATAAACGTTATTGAGCCTTAATATTTCTCTTAAATGCACGTATTTTTTAATAATTTAAATATTTCTTATGTTTGTAGTATCTCTAATAAAATACTTTTATAATATATATTTATAATACATATGTAACGGCCACTTAGAGATACGTAAAATAATGTCCATTTTTTATTGAAAAAACTACGTATTTATACATTTTTCTCTTTGCAACTTTATGTGCTAAAAAGTTTTGTTTTTGTATCAGTAATTTAATAAATAATACGCCTATATTCTACAAATATTCTTTTTTCTTTTTTTAAATATTTCTTTTACTTAGATTTATAAATGTAAATAGTTATTTAAAATCTTTAAAGTAAAGAAATATGTCATAAGTAAATCGAAAAAAAGTTTAATATTTTTCGATGAAACTCTTTGAGCAGAAAGGGAACATATAAATGCTTTACTGCATTCGAAAATTTTAGTATTATCTCGTTTCAAAAGTTGAAAATATAATTAGCATGTAACAATATCTAACACTATAAAGAAATTCAAATATGAAATTTTTATTTGCAAAACTACTTTATTCACCATGTTTTTGGATAAAGGTACACTTTTTACATTTACACTTCTGGAAAAAAGTTGGACTCCAGGAGTTTTTCGAATAAGTGAAGAACTTTGAATTTTTACAAAATAATTTCATTGCGGTACTTTTAAAAACATTTACAATTAGATAATTATATATGTAACATGAAATAAAAACTACTTGCTTATTATAATTAAAAATTAATTTCATTCACAACATCATACTGCGAAAAAAATTAGAATATATATATATATTTGGGAATCAAATTATATTTAGTTATTATGTAACTGTTTGATGCTAAAGCATTAAGTTTCATCTATACTTATTAAATACATAAAATTCGTATCTGCTCTCAACTATTGAAGGAAAATTTAAGCTTGAAACATTTTAATATTTTCTTTAAAATCAAATTAAATTTTTTGAGTACAATGTATTGCAATATTGGATGTGATGCGGCTGATTAAAAAATTATTTTTACTTTTAGAATTAAGCTTCGCAGTACAATCACAAATTCTAGAAAATATTTTTAACTGAATAAGATTGGGTAATTTTCCAACATCTTTTTATGGTTATTTTTGCTGTGATGGAAGATGAAGGGTTATAACTCTGGCATTCAATTTAATAGTTTATGGGTTCGAAATGGGGTTGTTTGTAATTTGATTTATGAATACACATTAAACTGCAGGTGCTAATCGAATTTAATGGAATGGCTAGAGAATGAAAATAAAACTAAAATAATCATATCTCTGTTTATTTTTTACAAAAGTTTATTTCGATTTTTCTTCTCGATTAATTTTTTCTCCTAAATTAATGATTTTTTACTTAATCAAATCAATACCTATCACCCAATGTTCCTTTGTTTTAATCCATGCTTTTGCAATTTTTTTAATGTTTAACAGACAACTTTTTTTTTTCATATCAATTTTTGCTTTCAAATTATTTCAAATAATTAATAACCAAAATATAATTCCTAATCATTAATATATTTTGTTAGCATATTTTTATTCAATTTCTCTCACATTTATACATAAATTTAAATACTTATGCGCACAAGAATGCATATAAATGAATTGTATTAGTAAATATGATTTCGTTATACGTCCAAATTATATTCACAAATAAAAGAAACAAATTTCTCATTTGTCCTTGCTTGAAGATCAAGGCTCTGTGTTGGCGAACATCAAAACTGCCATTTCAAATTTCTTGTAATTCTTGCTCAATGCTTATTTAAATTTAGAGCATTACATAATTTATAGTTAAAAACACTTGCAATAAAAGGCGTTTCCTCTTCTTACTGACAAGAAAACTCCTAATATTTATTCACTTTATCACTTATTGCAGAATTTTTTAGTTGCTTATGAAATAAATATATCAGTTGAAAGAAATATTCTGAATTAAAATTCTTTTGTCTTTCTTAAGCCAAAAGCTTTTTTTATTTGTGAAATTGCTTTGTGTTAACGACATATAAAATAGATTATCTTGAAATATCCAAGTTTACGATTCAGTCAAATTTAAGTCAAATGTGTATACAGTAGATTTTTTTTCTTAGTTTCTTACAAAAGCAAAAATAATTCTCAACATTGTTTATTTGGTCTGTATCTAAGGTGAAAAAAAATTGTATCCTTTCCAATTATATTTAAAAATTATTGCTAGGTTTCATTTTCTGATATCAGAGGATACTCATTATTTAATTATAATATAAATTTCAAGCTTGTGAAGAAAAAAAACCCAATTTAAAAGGTGTTGAAAATAATTTGCATATATTTGCCAAGATTATTCTGTTGGAATGGAGGGGACTTGTTATGAAGGGTGGTTCTTAATCAAGAGACACAAGATAAAATATTCAGTAAATTCCAAAGCACACACACACACTCACTCACTCACTCCGTAAACTATGTATAGAGAAAACAAAAATATTTATCTCCTATTTAATAATAATTGGGATTAAACCTGGATTCTCTTACACTTTGAAAAACGCAGTCCTACACCTGTCCATGAAAACCCACATATGTTAGTTAGTAGTCATTGGTTCTCCATTGATCACACCTATTAACTTTATATTTCCTTTTTTCAAAACATCTACTTTAGTTTCTACTACTAAGGTATAAATTAAATGTAATTGATTCTCAAACATTTACGACAGTAAATATATATTTTTATTAGTATATTTAAACCTGCTAATAAATAAATGAAATATTATTTTAAACTAATTCAAATATTTTAACAATTATATGTAGTTCAAATATAATGCACGCTGGTTATTTCGCTATTTAAAATTCATTTTTTGTTTAAAAAATAAATTAATCAAGAGTTTTGTTCAAATTGCTAAACACCACTTTTAGATCAAACTTGTCAAACGAAAGATAAGAATGTGTTTTTATTTCTTTGTTTGTACTAAATATGTGTGTGCGTTTACAGAAATGAAATCAGTTTCGTAATGTTTTGATATTTTATTTTTCAAATCTTAATTTTTTCTTAAAGCTGCAAGATATTTAAAAGAGTAACTATAAAAGATAGAAAAATATTTACCAGCAATAGGCATTTTGCATAAATATGGAGAAAATAGATTTTATCGATGAAATGTAATATGGTCATTCATAAAAATTAACCATAGGTACTAAAATCATATTTATCAAATGATACATATCTGCAATATGAATATTACACAAATATGCTTTTTAGTAACATCCATGTTACGCATTTTTATTAATATTTCTTATTAATAAAAATGCGTAACATGGAACACATTCATAAAGATAAATCATAAATGCATTTTATAAATATTTTGTAATTTATTTTTAGATGTAGAAAGTGGAAAAAATGAGTTCAGTATAGTCATGCGATAAACATTAAAAACAAATTGCAACGAATAAATTTTAGATTGGAAATAATTTTATCATTGAAAATTGTGTTGTATTTTGCATGCTAAAAATTTTATCGACAACTCTTTCCTTTCAAATACCTACAGTTCAACAGATACGGTTGCTATCTTTTCAACAAAGTGTTATCTTTATAGTTTTCTCATTGCTTAAGGGTAATGTCCTACAACGTGTATTGTGAAAGTTTTTATGGGAAAATATCTAGTATTTACGGTGACTTGATGAATGTAAATAGTTGAGGGATTCGTAAGAAACCGAATGAAATTTTGACTCGAATCGAAACAAAGCTTATTTTTTTTCTTTCATGGCAACTTTTTAACCCCTTGACTGACTTTGACGAGTCTGACTCGTCATTGATTTCCTGGGCCATCACAGACTTTGACGAGTCAGACTCGTCAAGCGCTTCTTTCGGCGGACGCCGTGCAAGTTACAATTAGATTACATAGTTGCTTCACTCGTTCGACGATTCTCATTTAAAAAAGCACACTGAAAGTAAGAGTTCAGTTTAGCAGAAGTCTCGCACGGTGAATGTTATACTAGCCAATATTTGAGTTTAGTAAAGATTATAAATAATCCCCGTAACATGTATAAGCCGGATGCATTATATGAAAGTGGGGATGATGGTGTAAATTGATGGTGTAGTTCAATTAAGCGAAATTAAATAGTTTTTTTTTTGTCGCATCAAATTCCATTTAATTCGTCAGTCAAGGGGTTAATAATTTTCTCATAAAATTATATGAAAAAAAGAATAAAATTAAATCATGGACGTTTTAATATTTCTTTAATTTGAATGTTGGCATTTTGAAATACTTGAGAGGGAAATATTTTCAGAATGACTTTAAATAGTCTTATTTTTCAATTAAATAGAACTAGATCATGTAAACATACTTACACTTATGCTAAAAAAGAACAAATGCTTATTACCATTCTATTTTATATAGGAAATTAGTGGGTAGTAGCTTCCATAAAAATCGTATCTAACTTTGGAGCAAAAATAAATAAATAAATAAATAAAAAAATAAATTAAATAAATAAAAATAAATAAATAAATAAAATTAAAAATAAAAACAAAAATATATATTTATATAATTTTTCTTTAAACGATATTTATTTAATCAGCTTTGTACAAAATACTAATTTGACCACAAAGTGAGATTCCATGAATATATCAGCTGCAAATAAATTCAGTAAGGTGTGGAGTGTTTGAAAATCTCTTTTGGCTTAGAAATTATTAAGTATTATAGCAAAACTCATTTTAAAAACACAGGCATTTCGATGGGCGATATTTTAAGAAACTCGTCAATTCGTTCGTTGCAATAACCAAATGGTAAAGTTATCAAAAAAAAAAAAAAAAAAACCCAACTAATTTTTTAAAAAAAAATTATGTGTAAATATAGAAAGAAAAAAAAGGATACGATTGTATGCATTTTTATATTGCCCCCTCCCCTTCAGTGATTTGGTATAGATAGTAATTTTAAAAGGAAAAGAAAGAATCTCACATCTGTGAAATAACCGAGCAGAATACCAGAATGTCGTATGTCGCGGTATAAGGAATTTTACAATTAATTCAAACCCACGTTTTATTAAAATTATGTTTTTAATTGATTATAATTACTGTAACGAGAAATTTCAAAATAAGCCTAACTTATGTTTTAAGGTAGCCAGATACCAAAATCATGTAAGTTTTATATCATTCCAAACAGAAGTCTTCAGTGCTATTCTGGACAAAAATTCGTTGACACAGAATGCGGATTTTATTTCTATAGGTTAGAATTTAAAATTGCCTGATTTTACAAGAATTTAAATCTATAGGACTTATATAAATTTCCTAATAAATTTTTTAGTAACAAGCAAATTTTAAATTCAAAAATCCCTAGACTATTTCAAGATAAACATCGTAACACTTGATACCAATCAGATTCTTTGCATCGTAACACTTGATACCAATCAGATTCTTTGCATCGTAACACACTACACCAATCAGATTCTTTGCATCGTAACACTTGATACCAATCAGATTCTTTGCATCGTAACACTTGATACCAATCAGATTCTTTGCATCGTAACACTTGATACCAATCAGATTCTTTGCATCGTAACACTTGATACCAATCAGATTCTTTGCATCGTAACACTTGATACCAATCAGATTCTTTGCATCGTAACACTTGATACCAATCAGATTCTTTGCATCGTAACACTTGATACCAATCAGATTCTTTGCATCGTAACACTTGATACCAATCAGATTCTTTGCATCGTAACACTTGATACAAAATAAATAGAAATATTAATTTTAAAATAGTAAATGAAATTAAGTATGATAGATTTTTCATGTTCACATAAATCAAAAAATTTTGAAAAATTGAAAATCTATATAATTAGAGAAATGTTAAGAGCAATTAAATGCTTCGTGCACAGTTAGTGATTTTTTTATATATTTATATATTCTCTAATTTTTATAAACGTAACATATTGAAGACAAATTTTCAATATATTATGTTTACATAAAAAAATTAAATATTTTTTCAGATGGGTGTGCTTGCATTTGACTTTAGAAAAAAATGCAAAATTCGTTATTTTTTGAATTTCTTCTGCTTTTTCATGGTAGATATGAATTCAAAACTCATTGTTTCAGTTGAGTAATGGTTTTTAATTAGATCCAAATACAATAAGCATCTTGCCATGTTGTTTAAAAAGATGTCACCATTAATAATTTCTTATATAAGGAGCTTTAGATTATACATTTATATAAGCTATAATATTTAATCAGGAACAGTAGCTCCAAGAGAAAAGAGTGTTTATCTCTAAATATTAAAATATTCCTTTAAGGCACATGTTTTTGGATAAATAATTTAAATTTATCCTTTTGTAATGTAATTCAAATCTGCTGAAGTTAATGATATTTTTTTCATTTCCGGTTGTTACTATGATCGTATTTAAAAAGCGGAGGGCGTAATAGCCTAGTGGTTAAGGTATCAGCCTTCCATCCTGAAGGACGGAGTTCGATTCCCAATGCCGCCAAAGACTCACCGAGTAAATGCGATATATGTGCTCGTTAAATCTGTGGAATTAAAAGTCCAGTGGTCGGTCGTTGAGCAGTTAACATGGGTGCAATGGTCTGGAGAATATTTCTGCCCCCTTCAGATCAATGTCAAAATTGAGGGAATGGATTCTCTGGGGGTGCCATCTATCAGAGGACTTAAAAAAGAGCATACATTATACATTCATGGTGCTCTGATTAAAACGAAAGACGCTCCCTATTGACTTAAATTCCCATAACCAAGACATAGTGAGCTTGGCTTGTCCAAGTGTCATAAGAAACAACACAACAACATTTAAAAAGTATATCATCCTCTGAATCTCAGTATTGGGAAAAAATCTTAAGCTCATTCACCATGAATTTCTTTGACGACCTTCAAGAAAAGAAATCTAAAAATTACTTTATACATTCTATTTATATATACTGAAATAATAACAGCAGTTCAAATGGTGATTCCAATAAATATATATTAGAAAATTAGATTTGTTACAAGTTTTTGTATGTCATTTGGTGTTTGTCAACTGTTGCAACTACACTGTCCTCATGAAAGTGGAATGCACAAAACTTACTACTGAATGCTTACTCTTAATTTCTATTGCAATACTTCATGAGCATAGTTTTTAAAATAGCTTTCTTTCCCATTTGTTTTCATCCATAGAGAAGTTGAATGGAAATCATGTAATGCATTTTCAAATAAATATTCGAAATTTTCGACATCAAGAAAATATGACCGTTGTTTCTGTTTTTAATTTTCGAATCTTCCGATATTCATGTATTCGAATGTCTCTAAAAAAACAAAATTTTAAAGATTCGATAACAAGTTTGTTGATAAATGGGTTTTGTTCTGATATTTAGTATGCAAAACCAAATATGTTTTGCAAGTGACTCGTAATATCGTATACTGCTCCTACACAGGTGGAACTCGCATTCAAAATCTATTTTGAACAAAGTTCCAATCAAATTAGCTCATGTATGCAAAAATGTAAAACTAAAATTAGGAGTTAACGCGTGTGAATTTTAAAATTTTATAGTTGACAAATTTTAATGTTTATAGAGAATTTTTTATTGATTGAATCTTCAAAATTTTTTCATATCATACCTTTTACATATATTTAAGTGCTCATAATGCTGATTTACCAGCTCCCTCAACGACTGTCAACCCCTTTATGTAATTCATCACTAAATACATCATATGTAAGGAGTCAATAAAAATGGATTTTCGACGTCACCAACATTTAACTCAATTTAATGGAGCAACATCCTGCCTTGTTCCATAACTTCTGTTCTTTTTCTAACAATCATTTCATTTCCACGAATCTGACTACCAACGTGTTTTTAATTGTTCACGATAAGCGATAAGGCTACTTTTTCTCTCTCTTTTAGATGAATCAGAACAGTATAAAAATTGTCAGTACAACAGCGGTAGACATTTGACATCCTATTCCATATAATCAGACGAAGAAGTAAGTATTATGATAAATGTTTTTGACTTGTATTTATTTAAGTTTTAAAAAAATAAACGGTTTTGTATTTATATATTGTAATAATAAAAATTAAATGATTGTGATATAGCATTATTTGAATTCCAAATTTATAATATAAATTCTGCTTGGTAAATATATATCATTTTTTACTTTTTTGTGAATTTTTATTATTACATGTTAAAATATTTTACGATTTCCATTGAAATAATCTTTTTATTTTTGTAAACTGTTTTGATGTCTAACACATTGTAAGCACCCAAAAGTCTGGTAGATAGCGTTATATTGTTTCAAATAGTATATTAATATTTTAAGCTTTTTAAAGTTTTATTTATTTTCTCTTATTGTGTTCACTTTTTCAGAATTATGTATGTTAATCATGTCGTTTTTTAATAATAATAAATTTAATTTGTAAGCATAATAAAAATATTCTGATTGGGAGAAATCTGTTCAACTCAATGTCCTTGGTTGGAATTGATTTTTATGGTTTGATGTATAGAGGTTTCAAATTAAAACAATCATTTAAACAAAGTAAAATTTATACGATAGTATAAATTTCAAGCAAATAAAAGAAATTCGTAAACTTAGATTATAATTGCTTATTACATTTCTTTAGTCTGTTTGTAACAAAGATAATTATTTAACAAAATTTTAAAAAAACTGATTTCTGTTATTCTTTTAAGTTTTTGCTCATAAAAATTTCCTTACATTTCGAATGATATAATTTTCTTATTGGGAAATTTTAATAAAAATAGAAAAAAATGACTTAATAAAGAATTAAATATAAAATTAATTAATATTAGAATTAAATAAAACTAACTAAGAAAATTAATAAATATAAAATATAATTATATTAATTATATTTTATTAGTAATGTAGCCGAGCTGGTAGTTGAGCGGTTTCAATTTCGCCTTCCGCAGGTTCGAATCTCACCTTATGTTTGAATGTTTAAAGAGGTTTGGAATCCATTTTAAACTGTAGTGTCTTCCTAAATAGCCCTCGTTTGCAAAAAAAGACCGTTGATCTATAAATAATAATAATAAACTGCACATATAATAATTTATATCAAATATCACTTATAGAATGGGCTTTTTACTGTGAATATATTAACCAAGCTGGATGCTGAATGGTTCGTCCTGTCAAGTTGAAAAATTGTCAATTTAATTTTTGTTTCCTACATGGATGTTTTCAGTTATTCGAAATTCATTTGAAGGCATAGGTCAAAATTGGATAAATTCTATTATCCAAAAATTAAACCAAACCAAACTGAACTATATAGGTTATGGTGTAAATTTTCATGTTCGTTGTGTTATCTAAGTGAATATACAAAATATTAAATAATAGAAGTGATAGTGAATATTACAATAAATTTAATTTATTACAAATATCCAGACGATTGTCTATGGCGCCATTATACCTTTTTAGTTCAAAAGGCAGAAATCGTATGGTGGACTTATTACATGTACAGGCACATTGTATAGTGGAGCCACCAGTGGATGTGCCATCGTCACTCCGAAATAGGTGAATTCTCATATTTTAGAAATAAAGACTAAGCAGGACATTCCAAGCGAAGAATGTCACCTAAAGTTAAGCACTTGGTGGAAATTGAATCCATGATCTATTTTACCTACCTCATCCAGCGCTTAAAATTATGAATAATTTTTGGTTGTATTGCTATAGAGCCCACTATTCTCTGAATGCGAGAAAGTCGCTTTTCTCAACCAAGCCATTGCATTCTAATAATGGACTTAATTTAGCAGTTTTATAATAAATTATTTTTCGGAATTTATTTTTATTTAAATATTTTTATAAATCTCGTTTTAAGAGTAAAATATTTTGAGGTATTAATACATATATTTTTATTATGGTCCTATATCAGGAATCTAATATTATATTGAATTATAAATGTTACAGTTGATTTTTAAAACAAATAGCTTTAGGTATACATCGTCAGAGGAAGATAAAAGTGTTAACTGTGGTTACAGTTCACGCCATTATGCAATTTTCCAGAAGGTTATCGCAAGCTGACAACTTAAATAATTAACAACCATTTTTACTTATTGCTCAACAATTCATGGGTTCCAATCTCACTTTTAATGTAGATGCTTGAAGTTCTTATGAATCCACACTTTAAATTGTCTTCCTCACTTACAAAAAGTGTGTGACAGTAGAGGAACAAATATTTTGCAACGAATATTACTATTCTTTTTATATATTTCTCTCAAAAATATTAATTATTCAAATGGGCTGTAAATGATAAATCATATTATCATGCCCACCGTTGCCAAGAAGCAAGTTCATATTTTTGGTTAATTGCTAGATTGATTTGTTATCTACGGTCTTAGCTCACGAGAACGAATTCAGCTGGGACTGTGGTTTAAAGTAGACTTCGAAACACTGCAAAATCCGCGTCAAAGATGGTATTTAAACTGAAGACTACGATTCTGTTACTAGCTCGGTCTGCTCTTTTCAGGAAGTTAGCAGAAGTATAATCATACCCGTAGCTGAACAACTTCCAATGGATGTTGCGATTCTTTTACATTTCCGAATGCCAGAGAGGATGCTTGGAAGTCTTCTGAGTTTTCGTTTTTAAAGAAAATGCACAAAGCAATTAGTCGAATGAATATTGGTCTAATTTTGGTTCATCAGTTAATGGGTTCGATCTCTCCCATGAGAAGAGAGTTGTAGCAGTTCGAAATTCAATTGAAACTTTAAGAGACCGGTCTAAATTTTCCTCTGGTGGAAAAGATGAATGTTAAATGACAAATCCTATGGAGTAATAATACAAACACTCACAGTATATATGAAAAATCTTCCTAACAGATAATTCGAGCCAGATATTAAAATGATTTTTAATAGTTTTCTGTTGTAAAATTATCAACCCTTCTGTGAAAGTTAACATTTTATACACGATACTTGAAATAATTAGAATTGTATATATTTTTTTTAAAATATGCGCATTCTCTCTCTCTCTCTCTCTCTCTCATGAAGCCGTGTTTTTATTTAAGTAGCCAAATTTGCCTCCTGTTTTTCCCAGATGAATTTAGACTTATCTGGTAGTCGAATGGTTAGTGCTCTTGTTATCGGTTTAATAGTTCGCAGGTTTGAATCCCACTTGGGCATGGATGTTTCTTGGGGCTTGGAATCCACTTTAAGCCGTAGGTTCCGATCTAATTATCCCACGTGTGCAGAAATGTCTGTTGAGCAATAAGCAAACAAACCTGATGCGCTTAGAAAAAATTACTGTTTTTGATTTCATGATTGTTTTCATTAATTGAATATTCTTTAACCTTAAGTATAGAAAATGTTGGTGTAATTTGCTACTTTAAGCAACTTTATAATTTTTAATCAATTACAGTTAAAAGTGCCTATGAATGAAGTACATTTTATATCTAAATATTAAGAAGACACATTGATGCTAAACTTAATTCAGTTTCTGAAAGCACTAAGTAAAACCATTTCCATTCTCAAGTTAAACATATTTTTTTTCATAGAATAATTAATTTCTATTATGTAACAAGTAAAATATTATACGAATTTGATGAACTTTAATTTTCTTCTTCGTAATTTTATTAGCCGAGCTAGCAGCCGAATGGTTAGCACTCTTGCCTTCGGTTCAACAGTTCGTGAGTTCGAATCACACCTTGGGCATGGATGTTTGTAGTGGTTCGGAATCCACTTTAAACCATAGGTCCCGTTCTAATTAGCCCTTGTGTGCAAAAAATGACTGTTGAGCTACAAACAAATCGTAATTTTATTAATTTTCTTTCTCTTATAATGTTGACTACTTCGTAGCAACTGCTAAAATTTTATGATAAAACATTTTTATTTTGTTCATTTTAAATTTAGCCAAATCAAATAAGACAGAATAGAGTTAAATTAAATATTCCTTAATTTAAAAATGTATTTTTGTAATTGCTTTGAAATCAAAAAAATATTAATTTAAAATAAAAATATATGTGGCATTTAAAATATAGATTTCGAAGTTTTATTTTTGAATTTTCTAAAATAACTACTTTTGTTATTCATACAATGCGTCAAAAATTCATTTACTGAAATTTTAAACTTTTTTAATATTAATGTTATTTTGATTAATATATGTAATATAAGGCCATTATTTGATACAAAAAAAGAAATGAAGGTTTTTGACTTACATAACTTGTACACAAAAATCTCTTATTACTTAATCTGTCATATCCATAAATATTATTATAAGAAATTAATGTATTTAGAAAACGACGATAACCTGAAAAAATATTTTTTATTTATTTATTATTATAAATATTTTATTTTTTTCGACAAACATAGACAAGGAGGTTGGAATTATAAATATTTTATTCCTTGTAGAAAACTTATCTTAATTTTATAGCATTTAATCGTCTATGATATCAGATGCTTTTTTTTTTCTAATGGCAGATTGTAGACAGTTACAACTGCAACAGACTCTATTAATCTATTGATGATATCAGATGTAGTTATTGAAATAGTTTGAATGAAAGATGTTAATATTAGCACGTTTATGATTGCAATCTCCTTTTTTTTGCATTAAAATCAGATTAACTACATAACTTGCTCTGGAAGAATAAACTAGATCTTAAGCCAGAAAAATGCAGGGATACAAATTATTAACATTGGTGGTGGAGATTTTCATCTTCGATGCAAAGTTCCTCTGGTTTATTTATTATTGCAATACGAATTTATTAAATACAGTTAAAATAAAACAGAATTCGAAATTTTCGACAACTAGTCATTGATGCCAAATTTAATTTCTTGCTAATGAATATTTTTCCGTAAATATTTAAATTTCTTTCATATGCAGTAGAATATATTTCGGTAAGTAAATTTAAATAATGCAATGAATAAATAGAGTTGGTTTTATGAAATGTGGGGAAATTTAATTAGAAACACAAGATTACAATGAATAATTGACTTTAAAGTGAACATTAAAAGGACATGATAGTAAAAATGCTTCTTTTGGAAGGTTTTCTAATTGGAGAATTATACAAAACTTGAATTTCTTCAGGAATGGAATGAAAAGTAATTGAGTTTGCAAATTAGCCTTTCTGAATAAATATTTGACTCCTGGAAGTAGTTATGAATTAGTTGCATAAAATAACATAATAGGTTTAGTCGTTAAATAAAACTATCCATAGCGTATAGTGGTTTAAAATCGTTTTTCTTCGTTCTTTGAAACCTTGATGGTAATTTTGATAGGTAATAACTCGTTTGCTTTACAGAAAACCTTTTCAGTAAAATTTGATAACATGAAAAAATATTCATACAAAAATATAAAGAATATTCAATTTTTAAATTGTTTTGTTTACCAAATAATTCTGAATCCATGAAGCAAAATCATGGAGGTCTGCCTTGCAAGAATACTGAGATGACCTTCGACACGGAAAGGTAGACGATCTGTTTTCAGTGTCATCAAATATTTTTGTGTGATATCAGTTTTAAGGCGTTTGATATCGATTATATGATAATAGGTCGATTTTAATCGTTTCCTTTTCTGCATATCGGTGCAGACCAAGATTGAAGTGCTTAAAGAACAATGTTATTTACCCCGACATTTACAGCGAGGTGGAGGTGCCGTGCGCAAACAATACATCAAGTGGTATGATAAAAATATCTGTTTCATAATACTTAAGTTTTCTTTGGTAAGTTATGTGATTTTTATGTGAATTTCTATTAATGCTTTTTGTATATTTTATACATTTGAAATTTATTATTTAGAAAATTAAAAATTGTTTCGACGAAATTTTATATTTTGTTTTTTGTAAAAATAAATTCATGTACATAAATAAGTAAGCAAATTTGATTAACATACTGCATAGAAATGGGGAAAATATCTGGTATATTACTATATATAAGTCTCTTAGGAAAGTGCAAAAAGCATTTTTTATGTTCTATGATTTTCAAAATGTGGTTTCAATCTGTCCGATAAATTAGAATTGGGATTTTAAAACTTTTTTATGTTTTATATAAAAATGTTTTTTTCATGTTTATATCTTTAAAGAAGCATGTATACCTTCTTAGAAATTTACACTGTTTAAAAATTGATTAGAGAAGCAAAATTTCCAAAGTTACAAAAAATTTAATATAAAAAAAATCTGAGTTTTTTTTTTTATTTAATTTACACATTAAGTATTTTTGAGCACAGAGAAGTTTATCAAAAATTTCCTTTCCGTTATTATCAGTTTAAAAATTTTATTCAGTTTTGAATTGAATAAGTTATTTAAATTAATTAGAAGCAAAAAAAAAAAAAACATATTACAAACGTATGATTTTGCCAAAATATATAAGTTTACCTTTAATTTAATCGAAATATTTTTATTAGAAATATACATTTTATCAAAAGAAATGTTATTGGGCTTTTTTTATTAGATTGTATAAGGTTTAAGTATTTTTTTTCTCTTTTTCTATAAACATATTACATTAGTAAATCTAAAACGTAGGTTAAAAAGGTAATAAATTTTAAAACTGTTAAAATTTGAACTTATAATATTTCTATTTATTTTGAATTAATTGATTTGCTTGAGAAATTTAAGAATTTATACGTAAACTGCTTTGAGAGAAAAAAATCTTTTTTACTTCTGTAGCCTTAAAAATCAAGCCATTTATAGGATGCAAATGTTCCTTTAAAATTTACTTATATTTAATTTTAAAAACTGCTGTTTTTAAATATCCGTTACATTTGGAATATTTTTCTTAAAATATAACTGAATTTTTTTCCTTGTTTTTCTTAAACAGAAAGCAAATTTGTTTCCTTTCTTCCTAATAATTCTCAAAGAAATGTTTTTAAAATATCAATCAAATTATTTCTCATTGCAAAAAGGAAATTTTTTTATTGTTTTTATGTTAGCTAAGAGTTTTACTATGAATAAAAATTACTCAATTCATATGAACGAAGAAATTCGAAATTATTCTAATTTTAATATTGAGAAATATTTGCAGTAAAAAATAGTGTAAAATAAATTATTATAGATAAAATTTGTTCATATAATAAATCCCCATTTTAAATTATCTGTTTAGCATGACAAATAAAATTTTTTTGAATAAAATATATGAAGAGGAAAATGTTTTTTACTTTTACAGCCTCAAAATTAAGCTATATGATAAAATGCTAAATTATAACTAATTTTCACAAACTGCTGCAGAGTTTTTAAATAGCCATAATCTACAATTTTTTAAGTAAAACATTTTAAAGAAGATTTAAATTTTTTATTAAATTACAATTAAAATTTAAATTGACCAAATGAATTTTTTTTCCACAGACTTTATGAATGATGGTTTCTGTATATTTACTGATCATCGCAGCTCTCATTTGTGGTCAAGTAGGAGGTCATTTTCCCAGTGTTGATCATACGGAAGAACCCCATTCAAAAGAAGTTAGTGGTACTTCAACTCCACCAGTATCCGATCACAGGTTCTTTCTACACGAAATATTCACTAAATACGGTCACGATGGTCAGATGACATTTGAAGGTAATTTCGGCAATCCTTTTTAATGAAAAAAAGATGAGCAGACATCATTATTCTCCTGATTATTTTGCAAAACGAATGTTAAGTTATAGACTTATTCTTTAAGGTTTCGAGCATTTGTTGGAAAGTTTGGGCCTAGGTAATATTATAATAAGTGACCATGATGTGGCCGCTCACAAAGAAAATCCTCATGCAAACATCCATGAAACCCATGAACACCCAAAGAAAATCGATCACATTGATGTCACAACAGCAAAATCCTCTGAAAGCAAGGAAATAACAGGTAATAATTACAATCTGCAATAAAGTTGTGCAACAGTATGTATGCCTTTGTGCCAACTGCTTACGCGAGAACATAAGTGAAGAATATTTTAAGTCACATCAGAAATAATAAAATTGAAGGAAGAGTTTACAGCAATTCAATGATAATTCTCTTTTGATATTAGAAACTCTCAAATATGATTTTCTCTTATTCAGTTTTTATGATAATGATCGCTTAACATCTCAAACAAGCCTTTCTGTCTTGAAAGCATATTCTTTTGTGAAAATATGTATAAATAAGTCTATACACAGGAAAACAAAATTTTAGTTTTGTTAATGTTGTAGTAGCATTTCAGTGTTATTTATTGACAGGAAACTAAGATTTTAGAATTCTTTAATGCTGTAAAACTATAAATATAAAAAGTTAGGTTTATGAAGTGAATTTAGTTGTTTTTATTTTACTTTAAACACACTATTCCGTAGATATATCACTAAAAATGTTTTTGAATTATATTCAATTTTTATCACATAAAAATTTCAGAAATATATGGTTAATTTGAAACTTATGAAATATTTATCTAATGTTTCCTTGTGCCAGATTCATTTTACACCAACACAAAGAAATATATTCAATATTCTTCACTGACAGACAATCAATACAATTCATTTCTTGAGTTCAAACTTAAATATAACTTAAGCTAATAGTTGTAATCATATAAAAAAAATATTTTTATCAGCTATCTTCAGAAATTATAACTATTAAGTAACATTTATTAAAAAAATAAAGTGCTATGTTTTTCTCTAAAATTATAATTTACATTAAAATTTAGTTAATTGATGTTTGTTAATATTTTGAATAAATAATGCATATATTCTGTTTTTCTCTTTCTTAAATTGCTAATTTATCTAAATATACTTTATTACAAGCTCTAATAGTTCTAAGACATTGTATTCCTTTAAAGTATAATTTATTTCTTAATTATTTAATATTTAGGTATATTTGATTCCAAAATTTAATCGGCGAACTACCCCTTAAGAGATGTTTATTTTTTTTCAGATAAAGAATCTAATGCTACCTCACCAATAACAGGAACATCTTCAGCAGAACCTCTGATACGCCCCCAACATCCCACACGCTTAAGCCCATTGTCATCAACTGGGCCCGACTCAGTTAGCACAACCCATCCAATTCATTATCAGAAAGAGAATGCAGCTGTCTCTACCAATACGAAAAGAAATGCCACGAGTGTGAATCATATTAATGACAACCTTTACCACTATCGACTAAAGGAAGTAAAAATTCCTGAGTTATTAGTAAATATCTCCACTTTAGTTGAACAACATAGGGAATTAGACAATCGTCCTCCAGAAATAGTCATTGAGCAGGTAAGGAACCTAAACATTCGATATTTACTGTCAAAAGAATAATAAAGCGCCTAGTAAAATTCATTGGTAACTTATGATAGTTGAGAAATTATGATTTGAATATAAAAGATTTAAAACTTCAAAGTAATCAAATTTAAAATAAAAATTCTTTTCTCGATATTGCTTTATTCTATGGTTTAACAAGAAAATGTCTTTCGTTTGATTACAAGTCAAGTTTAAATTCATTCTCATCGTTTCATTCTAAATTACCGCCGAACTGTTAACTGAATGGTTAACGTTCGAGATTCAATTAAACAATTTGTGGGCTCAAATCCGACCTTGGGTATCTATATTTATAGTGGTTTGGAATCCAGCTCAATCTGATGGAACTGGTCTAAATGCTCATGCAGACAATAAACGACCGTTTGGCGACAAACAAATCAATCGAACCTTGCCCAGTTATCTAATAATAGTTTTTATATCAATTGAATTTCATATATTTATTGGCCAATTTTATCTTACGTTCCTCATCAAATTCAAAACTGAAAACATTTCTTGTGATTCTGAGACGTAAAATATGAACCACACAAATTTATTTATTAGTAATAGTAACGGGACTTTACACTAAATTATCTTAATTTTAAAAAAAAATTTAAGCGCGAGGAAATATCATAAATAAGAAATTAATAATTTTCATAAAAATATTAGAGAAGTCACTAGATATAACAATTCAATGTAATTTAAAGTCTTATTTTTTCCCAAAAATATTTTCGATGCATTGAAAATTGTTAAGATTTCCAAATTCGTAGACTTTTTACGGGTAATAAAGCTAAATATTCAACTCTTGTTACACAACAGTTTAATTTCTTGTTATACAATTGTTTGACTTATTTAGTGTGATCAACCAACTGAGAAATGCAAGAATAAATGCCTGATTAAAAAGGGATTGTTTTCAGCACTAAATGCCGATGAAAAGATCTGTGATTGGAATGATATTTTTAAAATAGACAATTTTCTTTAAATTTTCGCTTATACTTTTCATTCGAAATACTTTGTTAAATACTTTGCGGTGCATGGAAAGTCATACTTTTCTGCTTATTTTAGTGTTAAATACATAGTTACATTACCTAGTAATCAGCGTTTAACCAGAACACCAGAAGGAAAAGTACGAGTTTGCTTTAAACTCCTGCGATAGATGGCCTTACCAGAAGATCCAGTCCCTTAATTTTAATATTGATCTGAAGGGAGAGGAAACTTTCTTCAGACCCATAGTAACTGCTCAACGATCGACCACAGGACTTTCGATTCCACAGATTTAACGAGCACCTATATCGCATGTTCACAGTGGGTCTTTGGCGTCATTGGGAATCGAACCCCGCCCTTCCGGACGGAATAATAGTTTTGTCTTAGAATATATATTTTCAATTATTCTTTGAAAAATTTGCAAGGTGGAAGATAACATTTAAGTTGTAATTTCTCCATGTAAACACTTCAAATTAGGCACCAATTCCATCCAAATTTTGAAACATGACCTCGATTTTTCATGGCTGTTAGAGGTTAGTATTTTGCTTTAAAAATATGTTATCAGAAAAATCTGACCTAAAATATAGGAATTATAATTTTGGAAAAAAACAAGGATATAGCTTCATTTTGAACTTCGCATATTTGAAATGCTTCCTTATGGTTTTGGAGTATTATTCCAAATTGGTGTTTCAACGAGATACACTGTACGGCAAACCTGTTTTCCCAAATTTATCAAAATATTAACAGTTATATGGCATTAGAGAAGATCGTTAAAATATCCATTCAGAGAAAATAGATGATTCAAAATTTTATCACTTACTCATTTGAATCAATTAACTTGTGTTGTTGATTGATATAGGCTTCGCTTCAATTTCATTATGAAGTAATTTTCAATGTATACATTCATATTTCAAAATTTCTGTGGAATAATCTATATATCTTTTCTACAGTAAAAAAGCAACATTTGTTTGAGTTTAAGAAAATTTTAAAAGAAATTTATAATATTCTCTAGTAGCTTCAAGTTATTTATAGTGAGTTGTCCAATGATAATTGAATATCAAGCTCCAATTTTTTTTTTTTAATTAAATGTACATGTGAAGCAGCTCTTTATCTAAACCAATTTGAAAATTTCCTGCTGCTTAAGAGAACTGTATGACGCATTATATTGGTGTCTAGTTTTAGCCATCATTATGTCGCTTTCCAATCAAATTAATAGATGCACATTCGATTTGCAAATTATAATGTGGATATTCTATGCAAAACAAAACCCAAGGCCAAATATTTCAAGTATGCGAGATAATTGGATTTGCAAATCGGAACATGTTTTAATTCACGGTCAATTTATTCACTACTTTTTTTATATATATTTGAGAACATAAAATAAAGTTATTGTATTGAGGGATAGTTAAAAATTGCTCACACACACACATCTAAAAACAACTGATTCTTTCTTTCTTTTTTTTTTAACTATTTTATAAGTCTAAAAAGATATTTCACCACATTCAAATATTACTGAGAATTTATGGGACAAAATATGTAGCGTTATAGTAAATAAAATATGTAGCACGTGTCAATGTTAAGAAGAAATATCTCTGGAGGTAAAGACAACCTTGTATTGCTTGAAAATTATTTTTTTATCCTTGTATTTCTCATAATGTCCTTGTGGTAGAATCTCATTAATTGCCCATTCCTTTAATAAGAATATCCCATCTGTGTGCGAGGAAAAATTATTTACAAACTTAATTCTATCCCTACAGATTTATCATTAGGTATATCTTTCCGAACTTCTAAATGGTGGCCTCTAATATGAAAAATTTTAGTCCATAATAATAGTTATTTTATTCGTACACACGTACATTTATAGTACTAATTCTTATTTTTTTTATATATATTTTCATTTTTTCTTTTTTTATAGTTTTACCTTATTTATTACTATTAGTTATTATTTACCATTTCAGAAATTAAAGCTCATTTTCCCCTTAAAAGAATTAACAGTCATTTGTACACCTTATTTTAAGTGATTTAAAAAAAATTGATAAACGCATGGAAAATACAAATTGCAATTTTAATATCCTGTTAAGTTTTTTTTATTATTATTTAGAAATTTTAAATCAAAATTTCTAACTCTCCTCATTAAAAAGAGGGAAAGGTTACTGAAAATAAAAGTTGTTTTATTACATAAATGTTTTTCAAATTGTAAATAATGATCCTTAATTCTATTAATTTAAATTTGAGATTAAAAAATGATAATTTTGAAGTAAGCAATAATAATTTTAAATTAAGAATAAACATTATTTGTCAAGCTATTTGAATTGAAGCAAACTAAGTAGAACCACTGATTTTTCAAATAAATTTCTTTGTTTTTATTGAAAAGTAGTGCGACTAATTATAAATGTATTCCTTCTAGTGTCTCAGCCCTAGGGAAATTCTAGAAGCATTTGGAATCAATCAAACGAGCAGTTTGAATCCAGTGAGCTTCTTGCATTTGTGCCCCGCCATTATCTACGAGCTTGATCAGGGCCATTGTTTGTATAAGCAGCACTCCCACATTAGAGCATGGACTGTACCTCTCCTGGATCGTAAGTATTCCAGCAATCATGATTTTCCCACACCAAATTATGTGACATTTTGAGGAATAGTGATTACTTGCTTGTAGTTTTTTGGTTAGATTGGTAGAAAAACTATGAAATAAATACTGTGAAAAAGATAATTTAAAAATAGAAACTGACATTGTGGATGGAATGAAGATTACCTAGATTTTCTCGAGACCAAATGTCAGGAGCTATAACTGAAACTCTTGTTTTCAGTTGTGTTTATAATATAAAAAGCAATTGTTCACCTCTAATTCAGTTTCAAAACATTATACAAAATTGTTGTATTTAAATATTCATAAATATTATTGATAAGTTCTTTCAGAAACTTCTATACCCAACAAAAAAAAATTGCATGAACCTGAAATGATTGTACATATATAATATAAAAGTTGAGAGATAGAAGTTGGGATATAATATATATATAATCTCTCTTATGATAAACAGTAGAACACATGTATTTTACTTATGTAATCTTACAAATCATTGGAAATAAAAAAATGAGAGATCTATTGGCCCCATCCACCATATAATATGTAAATACTTTTATTTGCCATTAGTTTATAGATTTTAAATAATTATGGATGCATATTTTATCTCATACTTACAATTTAATGATACTTTGATATAAATGCCATTACTTTTTATAAAAGGTTTCTAAGTAAACATTTTTTAAGAAAATGAGTTCACATTCTCTGATAAAATATTGTTTTGCGGTGCTATTTTTTTCCCATTATTTTATTCACGTTTGAGATGAAAAAAAATGAAGAATAGTTAAATGTTAGCAGGATTGTTAAATTTACAAAATAAACTTTCATTTTGTTAATTTTAAATGTCTTTTCTTATCGAACACAAATTCCCCCTCCCCTCTATAGAGATAACATTTTTAATGCTTATACAGTTTTATGTCATTCAAAGTGTACCATTTTTGAAGTAGGGTGAATAGATGAAACAACAATTCGTTCTAGATTACTTTTGATCACATTTTAGATTATCTTAGACCACAATAATACCACGCATGGGGTTGCGAGCACCATTGCAGAATTTAATCCCATTTGGAACATTTGCTTCTTATCTCACAGATTATGTTTGGGATTCCAACAACAGCTAGTTACTTTGAATTCTTTCTCAGAGCTTTCCAACAATGTCGATTGTTTTTAGTACCATTTTTTACTGATCTGATCAGCGATCTTAATCCAAGTCGAGTAAGTGTTATATTATTAATAATCTACAAAAAAATGATATTTCTTCAATCAAATTAACATATTCGATGAATAATAAATTTTTATATGTTTGGTAATGTATAAAGAGCCATATTTGTTTGAAAACCTATTTTCTTTGTATTTAATATACCCGTGATGTATTATATTCAATACCTTAAAGTCTGACAAATGTTTGAGTAATCAGGAAATAGTTGGAATTGTAAAATAATTCTGACTGTTTCCTGATTATTAACTTTTACTTTTAGAAAATTGTGCTTGTCTAATAGGAATTTCTAACTTCTGAAGTAAATCACCATTCCTCCGTCAAAATGATAATTTATGATTTCCAATATTCATTTAAATTAAAATTGAAAATATTAATTGATTTTTATGAAGAAATTGAAAAAATATTTAAAACATTCTCAAAACTCAATTTTTTCTAGTATTGAAATTATTGAATCGTACGTGAAACTGAATAATTTGCCTAGTTTTTTGTCTCTAGTCTTTGTTTCAATAGTTTAATCAACTTTGACTTTAGTCGAGATTGTTTGTAGTTATGTGGAACGTGTGTGTGTGTACTTTGAAATGAAGGTTCTATTGACCGAGCTGGCAGCCGAATAGTTAGCGCTCTTACCTTCGGTTCAACAGTTTGTGGGTTCGAATATCACCTTGGACATGGATGTTTGAAGTAGTTCGGAATCCACTTTAAACAGTAGGTCTCGGTCTAATTAGCCCTGGTGTGGAAAAAATGATCGTTGAGCGACAAACTAACCAAATCGAAGGTTCTATTGAATTGGCAAACACGAATACAACCTAGCAGACGGCCAAATAGCGCTTTGCCTTCAATTTAATATTTCACGTGTTCGATTAATCACTTTCGGGCCTATATAAGTAGTAATTTGCAGTCCATTTTAATCACGTTTTCGAAGAATTAAGCTTCGTGCGCAAACGGTGACATCAGAGTGTCAATCGAACCAAACATGTGATTACGAAACACTTATACTATGATGAACAAAGTTAAAGAAAACCTGAAGCCCATTGATTAGTTTGATTTATAAATACTTCCTAGTTAATGGCTCTACTTTTGTTTCAATACAGTAGGTGATCGGTTAGCGAACAAATCGGAGAATGAACACTTTCATGAAGGATTTTAATGTTCAGGCAGCGAACATACATTCGGATAGCAAATTCTAACGAACATTTCACGGCTCTCGAAACATGATGTGCAGGTATTGTCAAATCCAACGGACCAAAATCAAAAGCAACATAACTTAAGAGTGATGAAAATATTTTAATATTTTCATCCCTCTTAAGTAATGTTGCTTGCTTATTAAACTTCAAAGTTTTATAATGGAAAAAAAATTTTATAGAAAATTTATAGCCAAAGTAGACTATTAGTTTTAGTTTTAATTTCATTCGAAAGCGAAATTGATTTAATTGCGATTAACTTCTCCCCTTTATATGTTGAAGAAGTGGGTGATGGTTAGAGCAATGATATTAGAATGGTACCCAAACCAAGCTGATATAATAAGATTATAAGGATCTTTACAACAAACGTGCTATTAAATACTTCTAGAAAGTGATAAAAAAGAGAGAAAAGCAATCGATATTGAACATGTTCTTTAATACCCCGTAAGCAAAAAAGGGACTGATTAATATGCAACACTCTAGGTATGCACTATTTTTTAAAATGAACTCTTCTTACTAAGAAATTATATATCCATTTTTAAATTTAATTTTTAGGTTCTCCAGAACGAATTAATCAATTTCATAAAAAAAAAATCTATGGTAAATCGATCGGTTAAAGAACATTTCGGATTGTGAACATAGTCTTGAAACGAATTATGTTCGTTAATCAATCACCCACAGTAATTATAACTTAATTAAGTTTTATCATTACTTTTTCCATTGAATTTCGAAAGATTTCATGATTATAGCTTAGGATTTGAGAACTCAAAGAAAACAATCACTGATTTTAGCTTATATAATTGCAGAATAACTGCTAAAACAGAAAATACTAGAATAAACAGTATTTATTTCTTGTGTACTAAAGTAATACTAACTGATCTTTCCTATGATTAAGAAATCCTTTTTCGTTAAACAAAGTACGGTTTTATTGCTGAATAAATTCTAATAAAGAAATGGAATAGTGAAGATCCCAATATGAAACTATTTCTATTCTGTACTCAATTATTAAATTATATCTGAAATGATTTTATTGGATGCCATATATAAAGGATATTTTATCATAATTTTCTAATATTTATTGATATTTTTCAAATTGTGTTCCGCGTAAAAACTATGTTTATATAAACTTAAGGCATTTTGAGTTAAGCTTGTATAATTCTCAGTATAAAATATTATAGAGTCCGCACTGATTTGGTGTATAATCTAATTAAAATTGATTCTTGTATAAAAATATTTTATGCACACTTCCAAAAGCAAAGCATGAACTTATAAATAGGCAGTATTGGCAAATGTAACTTTGACAAGAATTTTAGTAGAAAAATTGTAAATATTTTTATTCGTGAAACAAAGAAAAAATGTTGAATTTCCATAAATTATAACATGCTCTATTGGAGTCACCAGCAAAACGTTTAGAGTTAAAAGAAGCAAAAAACTTTAATTGAGATACCATAGTTTTTCTTAAAATATTTGCAGTGTTTGACCAGCTTTGCAAAATAGAGTGGCTAAAGGTAGGACGCGTGCACATACAGTACGGTCGAGGTAACTATAAGGAATTATAATGAAATTCACAGATCAGTAGAGTATGATGATAGCAATATTATAATTGTCAAATTGACATGTTAACAACACTACTTCACTCATATTTCTCTAGACTGAGAAGATTGAGGAACCATAGACTTGGGGTTCATGGATTAGAATTCTTTAGTTGTATCCTTTTGTGCACAGTAATAAAATAGATCGTTTCACCAATGTCCATACAATGTTATATACAACAGTAATATTTTGATTTTTGTGACAGTTGTCATGTTTTGTGATTTCGTACAAGTATTCGTACTGATGTTTGGCTGGCTTAAAATTGTTTCCATAATCATGTAGGGATAATGATTTCCGCTGGTAAAACTTTAAACACCTTTAATATATTGTACTACTAAAATATCTTTAATGTTAATCTTTAAGACTGGACACCCCTTTTAAATACACTTAAAAGTGACTTTGCGTATTTCTGTTATACAACAACATATTTTGCATGTTTTTAGATATGAAACCATCATAATTGGCAATTATGCAACTTTTCTCATACATTGATCTATTCCAGCAGCAAAATGTAACCATTAAAATTAACTTGACGAACTAGTAATCGAATGCTTAGAGCAGAAAATCTTTAGTTCAATAATACATGGATTCGATTTTCCCCTCGAGTGTGGTTGCTTATAATAGTTCACAATCCACCCTCAAAATCGTAAATCCAGGTCAAATTAGGCCTTGATTGAAAACACTAATCATTCAGCAACCTTCAAATCAACCGAAAAATAATATGTGTGCTGAACTTTTAGAAGTGTGCTTTATTTTAACAATTTAATATTTTTGTTATTTTAATTTATTGCAATTGTAATAGCTTTTACCCTATACAGAATGGCTGTTTTCCAGCTTGGCTGTAATAATCATAAGTCTCTGTGGCTTATTCAGCGTGGCTGTGATTCCCATTATGCAAAAGTGGTTCTACCACACTTTGATCCAGTTTTTGGTTGGACTAGCCGTCGGTAGCTTATCTGGTGATGCATTACTCCATCTGCTGCCTCATGTGAGTAAATAATTGTGATGTATATAAATCAGGTACTTTAACATGAAGAAAATTTAATTTTAATGCACAATATAACTTGATATACAAAATATATATTCTTAAAATTTTACCTAAAAACGATCCGATATTTCAATTCTTATGTAATTCCATTGATATCATGGTGTCAGTAACATTCTTACGCTACATCAATGAATTACGATGCTTAGCAAAACTTAGTATAAAGTCAATTTATTATTCACAGAATTCGCTTCCTAAAAATATTTTGAGTAGTGTTACATAATTTTTTGTTTTTCATAAATTGAAAAAATTTGATTCTAGAAAAATACTGTCACTATGCTTTACTAATCCATTGTGACAAGGAGGGTACCTTTAGATTATTTATAATTTTTAGTAAGGATTTACAGTGGAGAAAATTACTAATAAATAAGAATTTTGCTAAACTTTTTCCAAATTCTATAACAAATGTTGCGATTATATAACTTTTTCTGAATTCTTATATTGAACATTATATACTTTTTAATATTGCTCTTTAATATGATTTTAAGCTCGTTTTGGATTTAAGAAATTTCATTTTTTGTCTCGCTTCAATTATAATTTACATATAAACTTTGCATGATTCCTCAATATTTATTAAATAAAGTTTATAATAAAATTGTTTTATAATTATTATTAACTGCAAAAAAGTTCGAAATCTTTTTCAATCGATATGATTGAAGAATTTTCTTGCTGTTGAGAGAGATATTCAAAACATTATTAAAGCAAAATTATGTTGTTTAAAACGAAATATTAACTTAAGAAAAGTTAAAATATTAGGTAATTAAAAGATAAAATTTGCTTTTTACCTTTAGAATGAGTATGATAATAGTAAATCATAGAATTTTGTTTGGGCAAGGTAGTAAATTTTATTAGTCGTTGCTAAAATAATTGAGATTTAGATATCTAGATTTAGCTATGAAACAAAATACACATAAATGAAGCAAATAATTATAATCATATTCTTAAGCAACTTTACACTTAGCTAAAAATAATGATAATACAAACACACATACACATCATCTAGATAAATTTGAATAAGTTTATTATAAATGAAAAATATTATTCCATAAATGTTTGAAGGTTAGAATTAGATATGATCCTACATGTAAATGGGAATATGGTGCTTTTATTAAAATTTTAATGAATTTCGCAAAATCAACATTTGAAAATTAGTTCTTGATTTTGTTTTATTAATATAACGTTCTATTTAGTATAAGTTATCATTTCCCAACAATAATATATTTTCAATTTATGACCTAATTTCTGTACTAAAAATAATAGCACCATTTGGATATCTATTTCCTGTGAATAAACTTTTGCAATTTTATTTTTTTTCATTACGGTTGTTTTTACAAATGGTCTTGTGTGAAGTATGATCTTCGAATATTTTCACAATTGTTTATATTGGATTTTAAACAATAAAAACTGTCCTTTTTTGAATTTAGGCTATGCTCGGTGAAGAAGAGAATCATCATAGTAGTCCAGTATCTGCAGTAATGCAAGAAAAGGCGGCGGTTTGGCGTGGATTTGCAGCACTCTTTGGAATTTTCTTTTTCTTCATTGCAGAACGTTTACTGACAACTTATGCATCTTACAGGAAGCAAAAGAGTTATATCGGCGAATCAAAAATCAGAAACAGGAATTCCATCAACGAAGTGATGTATAACGAAAATGTGGGTGAGAAACTATCACAGTATAGGAGAAGTTCTTTTAACATTGAGCCAAACGGGAAAGAAATGATAAAAAGTAAGTTATTAAACATTTTAATTACACTAATTACTTATTATTTTTATACTTTTGGACTATCTCTCTGGTGTTTTCTTGTTCTCCATCAATATTAAAATTAGTATTTTTTGAAGAGGATTCATGCATGGTTACAATTTTATGAATACAAGGTAACAGCTCTTATTCCATTACAAGCCAAATTCTAATTTAAGGTAAACAAGAAAGTTTCAGCTGTTTTCGCGTTACCACCGAATGAAGTGAGAAATAAGTATGAAAATTAGTGTATGACAGGATTGTGACACTGGTCAGTTGAGAGTAGGAATATAAGTCATAAGCGGATCTGCTCTTATGAGCAGGTTCACCGCTCACATTCATGAATTACAACTTCTACAATAACGAATAGAAATGGATGGGTTATAGGAGCTCGATATGTGTTTGTTTCACGACTTCAAAGTAGGCTTATCAACTGCTGCATCAAGTCACCGAATATGTCAATCATTTGGGGATAGATATGTGAATGAACGTACATTGGTTTCACAAATTCATGTCAAGATATTTGTTTTTCTGTGATGAACCTGTGTCTGGTGGACTAGTCGCCCAGTGGCTACTCCATCAGCTGCTACCGGTAGGCCAAATGAAGCCACTGCGGATCTTTACTCTCAATAATTGGAGCGTGTCTAACAAACATTGCAACAGAAGGAGCCAGTACTATTTAATAGCAAGTGTGTAGTATTCTTGGCCGATAAATCCAGGCGCATGTCATGTGGGTAGCCAGGAATTACCATACAGTGACTTGGCTAGAAGACTGTATGCCATCCTCTTTACTCCTATGATCTTGCATCACATCTTTTCCATTCCCTGGACAATTATCTTCAAGAAAAATCCTTCACTAATAAAGCAGACTTGCGCCAAGCATTCACGGAATTCTTTGCGCTTAAGAACCTAGAGTTTTACCGCAAGAGAATTGCACAACTTTCCGTTTTTGTATGTACCAAGTCTCCAGAACTTTATTTACCTTTTAAATATACATGAGGGAAAGGTAAAGCAAGTGAATTTTATCATAGAATTACTGAATTTTTTAAGTACAGTAAGTACATATTCTAAGTAGGAAAAATGGGAGATTTAATGATTACTTTTAATGTGGCATAAACAGTTTGATTTTTTCCATAATAGTAGGAACAGACAAAGAAATTTGTCAATTCCCCCTGTTTTGGCAGAAAATTTTCAAATTAAAGTATGCCATGAGTGAGAAATGCTGATGCTTTTGAAAGACCCGAGAACAAATAGAAACTGACAGCTCAAATGACTTAATGTGTAAGAAGATAACAGTGAAAATAATTGTAGAGGCCATTAATTTTTTTTAAGCAACTTTTAGTCAATTAAAGTGTAAGGATAATTTCAATGTATGAAATCATTCTTAAATTGTGTTTGACGTGATAGTATTTAAATTTTGACAATCCTTAAGTTTGTATGGATAGAATGAGATAGCAGTACGATAGGAAGTTCACAAGACATAGTAACAAAACAGTGAAACTATATCGAATTTCACTTGAATTGATTAAATATTTGAAATTTAGAGAAAATATCTCAGTTGATGGTCACAGTTTATAACTATAATAACTCTTCATTTCAAGATAACTGAAATTAAAAATAAAGAAAATAATTCGTTGCGTTATTGTTGCTACGTTATTACATTGCTTAGCGTAATTAGTGTTTTTTTAACCAATAAAAAAATATAAAATAATTAAAGATAATAATTTTAAAAATTTTTAATTGATTATATTTTATTGAAAGAAGTGAAAGCATGTTCAATGTTGGAATGTGTACATCAATCATTTTAGATGTAAAAATGGGAATATACAGACAATAAATATTAATGAATAAAAATGTTTACTATTTTTACGTTACTGTTTTGTGCTAACCTTATTAAATTCATAGTATTTTTATTTGACTAACACTACTTAAGTCATTAAATACCTAATCAGATAAAATTCTTAATTTTTCAAATGGTCGGGAGGCAGCCAAATGGCTATCTTTCTTGTCTTCTGTTCAATTGTTCCTGAGTTCGATTTACACCTAAGGTATGGATATTTATAGCGGTTTGGGATCCACTTTAAACTGTTGGTTGCGGTCTAATTAGGCTTCATATACAAAAGAAGACCACTGTGTGAAAAGCAAACTAAAACACTTTCAGTTGAGAAGTAAATTAGTATATTTAATTAACATCAATATTTTTGACAACGTTATTAGTTAAAAGTGAAAACTTTTTTGACTAGTCTTCTAAAAAATTTTTTTTAAAGAATATCATGTATACACAATGATTCCCAACAACATTCTTTCTAAAATTTGAAATTTAAATGCTTGCCTATTGCATTCCAAAAAAAGTTGAACATTGCCACTATAAAACTACTTTAAGTACCAATATAAACAAGTGAATTTCGATTTATCATAAAAAATATTTAGTATCACTTTTTAATAGAACTTTGCGATAAACAGAAAATAATCACAAACGTAAAAATAATATATCTAATAGTGATAGTAATGTTTAACAACTTTTTAGTTTATGTAGTTCTACCAATGAACAATTTTATCTTTTAAGGAGCATTTTCTTAATTGATATGTAATTTTGTTTTCCTTAACATATATTACACATGAATATAAAAGGTAATAAAATAAACTTTATTTCTTAAAGTTACTAATTTCTATAGATTCGACTCATAATTGAAATTACACTATAAAAATTTGTATAAAACATATAGCAAACCCCATTTCAGATAATGTATCGTATATTTCAAATACAGACGTTTTTTACGCAACTCGATGCGATGACTTCCAGCAACGCAGACGCAGTGCGAGGGTTTTCCTTTAACATTACTTCCCAATTCTTAGATGGTAAGATTCTCGAAGCATTTTTACTGAAGAAATTTTTAACTCCCTTCATCAGTTCCACATCAACGTAGAGATCTGCAACCACTGCGATGTCACACATGTTCTCTGAAGACAAATGATCAAGCATGAACCTCTTACAAGAAGATTTCAATTCGTCCAGACAGTATCGATTGGCAACTCTGAAGAGCCCAAGAGATTTCTCTAATGTGAAGAAGCTAACGGAACCGCTGTATATGTACCGTAGAAGGTCTTCCATAACAGTAACCTCTATGTCCTGGATCTGAGCTGTCTTTTCTTGACTCTCTCGCATGCCACTGTCGAACATTGCTTGGAAAACAGGGGATCTGGTGGCGAGAATCGCCTTGTGTACAGGAAACTTCCGTTCTCCTAAAATTAGGGTAAAATCACTATATTTTTGACTGTCATATAGCGTCTCAAGTTGACTGGAGAGTGTTTCATAACATGTAAATGTAGGTGGAATTAAAAGGTTGGCACCTACAAAAATAAAATAAAAATATAAAACTACGTGATTTTATAAATTTGAAATCAACAGTTATTTGTTAAAGTAAAAATATATTGAAAAAGATGCAATTTTCAGAAAATATCTCAAATAGAAACCAATGCTCAGATAGAAGATAAAAAAATTAATACCTCAAGTTTCGTATATTTACCTAGTTTTTATGGTTTTGTTTGGTTTTTGTCTGAAAATATAACTTCCTCTCTTTAATTAAGAATTCAACCAATACACTGCTTAAAAAATAGGAACTTCCATGGTTTAATGAAACTAGCATGCCAACAGCCGAAGTCAAATTATCAATAATTTAGTCACAGTCGAAAACAGAAACAATAATGTGATATAGACTTTAACGTTCATAATGATAAAAGTAAGAAAATCTAATACACACATTAATTGTGATTTCAATTTTTTTTTCCTTGGTTGTAAAATATTGTTTTCCAGCTTTTGTGTTCAGAAAAAGAAAATTAGAGAACTTTGCAACATGATTTACCGGAGCTGATGGCTTGACGCTTAATTGAAAGATATGAATCTGGTAAAAATTAAATATCGTGGATGTTATTAGAGCGGTAAAGAGAATCAATCGTCTAATTTAGACTGGAATCGAATTTAGACTAAATTAAGACTTGAATCGATGTGAAGAAATACTAAATGTTAAAAAGACCAATTAGAAAAGATATTGTTGGACTTTTCTTTAAGATTATTACTATTAAATACAAATTATAACCATTGTATCCTGTAAGCTCGTGAAAACAAAAGAAACAATACTTTTCAGCTGCAAAGACTTTTTTTTTAAACAGGCAAAAGATCCCAACAATTTGAAATATACTTAATTAACACGAACTCTTTGCATTTAGTCATTGCGTATTCCTTTGAACTCAAAACATCATATAGAACGTAAAAACATGGAGAACTAAATAAAACCTATAGAACTGAATATGAAGATTAGATGCAAAGTGAAAGATTGTTTGACGGGTTCTGATGTAGTTTAAAATTGGTGATATGTTTTAAGTGTGGAGAGAAATCAAAATAATCCCACATTCGTTTGGAAAATCATAAATACAAATGAAGTGAAATAGTCGTATGGTATGGAATCAACATGTAAGGTTCAAAACTCATCATTCATAATGGCAATTGATAGCCCAAAGGCATACATCACGCTTTCACTGCTGTTATTGGTGATTCTGTTTTATAATACATACTGTTAATTAAATCTTAATACCACTTATCTTATAGTGAATATATATGAAATTAAAATTGCTTAAAATAGTTAAAATTACAATTTTCTCTTGGCCGAAATTCGATCGAGCTAAAATGAGACACTGAGATGATTTGCTACGAGCCTAATTTTAAAATTGAGGCTTGGAAATTGTGTTTCTTCAGATAATTGGAATAGAACTTCCCAAAATCTTATCAATAACTTCAATGCATTTACGCAAAACAAGTGTACTTCAGTTAGTTACTTGAACGGACATGATATTGAATACCTTGTATCATTTTCAAGAAATTTATTATTTACATGTAACAAAATTGTTTCTCTGAAGAATCTGTTTTTCTTCCATCGTTTTCAAAAATAAAATTTTTTGTGCAATTTTCCAAAAAGAAACTTTATGTGTTGAGTCTTGTTATTGATGTGTACTCTCTCCATTTCACTATCATGCATGGCTTTCGATAACGGTTTTCTACACTTTTTATTTGAATTTCTAATTGTTTTGAGCAGTATGGATTATATATTTAAGTATCATCAGTAGAATTTTATTATTTTTAACTAGTTTTTTTTTAATAAGAGTTTTGGTAATCAGGAAAAGAAATTTAATATTTCATGAATATTGTAAATGTAGACTGATAGCTTATTAAGGGGACATCATATTATGCATCCTAAATGGTAAATAAGAGTTAAGATATTTTAACTCCAAAGGTATCAATAATATCAGATAATCAAAAATTCTTATTGAAAATGGGATTTGTAAAAGTACTCTACATTCATGCATTAAAATAATCACAAAGCTACACTGGCGCTATTATTCTGATCTTGTATAAAAGTTGCTTTCAAGGAAATTTCATTTATTTTTTAATACTCAATATTAATTTTTGTTGAATCCCAAAAGAAATTAAGTAATAATATATAAATTTTTATATAAAAATATCTGTAAAAAACTGGTGAGAGATGAGATATGTTAAAATATATGTAGTCAGAGTTGACGCAGTAAAAAAACGTAACTACAAACTGTTGTTTTGATACGTCTTGATCAATAATGCACTGTTGTCAAAGGCCCCCGCAATCTCAAGCACACAATATTTTGAAAAATACCACATAAAAAAAAAAAAAAAAAAGTTTCTCCAATATGTCTGTAAAGCTTCGTGACTAGTAAATTGTTCATTCTCGCAAACTAAAAAAAGTAAAGCTAAAAAAAATGCTCAATAGTTTTTTTTAAGAATTTAGCATTCATATAAAGAATAAGCAATAAACTTCATAAAATAATATTTCTTCAATAAATAAAGGCAGTTTCTGACTTATCTACCCAAGCATATGTATCCTCACAATTATATATCAGAAAAAAATAGATTTGAGCACATAAATAAATTGTTAATATTTTCAGTAATTAGGTTCTGTTCCCCCATTTCATGGTCAGCAATGTGTTCATGGTAATTCGAAATAAACTTCAAACTATACGTCATGGCCTGTATATCCAAAATGCCGGAGATAAGAACTGTCTTGGAAGATGAATGAAACGGATTTCGAATTCATCATTTCATAACTTTGTAACTAAAGGGAATTCTTTCCTATGTTTTATGCTTCATTCGATTTATTTTGGCATATTTATATACGTGATACTTAGTTTCGTTGTGAAAAACAGCGTTTAGAAATTAATATCATTGGAAAATGGTATTTCTAAAAACAATGGTATTTTCTGTACGTGTTTTCCATATAACTCAAGGCTTTCAATGACTATCTTGGACTTGGATTGGAAATTTGTTAATTACTCTGGTGACAGTCAATGAATTCGTAGCACACATTTATAAATACAATCTTCTGAATTTATATTAATAACTATGATTACAAATATTAGTAATGAGTTTTCATGTTATTTATTTTGTTACATCAGAATTTTATTTGTTGAAAATTTAAAATAATACTTCTACAATTAGATACGTTCTCTTTACAAGACACATTTAAAAATGAATTTTAATATTCTAGCTTAACTAACTTCTTTAAATATATAGAGATGGTTATTAAAAAAGAATCATGAAAGAGTAAATATCAAAATCAAACAAGTTATGATAAAAATAAATTTTAAAAAATTTCCGATTAAAAATATTTTTCATTTGACTTAATTTTGCTTAAGTAAAAAATTTTAAATAAAACTATGTTTTTGCTATATTTTGAAAATAAAAATAGTTAATTTTGAAATCATAATATTTCATTTCAAAATAAAATAAAGATTTTTTTTTTCAACAAATTCTGATGAATGTAATTAAAGCAAATTTTAAATGTATTTTTTTACCTAATTAGAAATGTATGATACTATAATGCGGCGTCTTTATAATATTATTTATAAATTGAAAATTATAATTTATTTAGAAATGCAGTATAACAATTTTAGAAATGTAATAACACTCCAGGGCCTTTACTCAAGAAAACAGGTAGGGGCATTGTAGGCCTTGTTGGTCCTCTTATAAGCTGTTGTACCAATGAGTTATGAGATAGAATAATCTCAGAGTAAATAATCTTCGACTGATTTACTGAATTAAAAAATTATTTGAGCATCAAGTTCAGTGGCTACTCGAGAATTTTCAAGGTTTACTAATTTCAAAATATTTTGCAGATGTACTGAAGGTTGAATGCGAAAACATTTCAAGTTATTGTCTTATCAATAATCTTTTCGATTCAATTTCCAACCACTCATTTTTCAAATAAGGGAGAGTTGAAGCTTGTTTCTGCATTAAAAAAAAACGAGGATAAACTAACTTTTAAAAGTTGAATTTAAAATAGAGCATAAAATTTTAGCAAAAATAATGAAAAGATTGTGTAAAACATATTATCTGTCTGCTTTTTATTCAAATGAACTTTAATGCAATGTCTGATTCTTTTCATAATTATCATTCTGTTATTTCATTCAAAAGTATTCATTTTTTTTTTATTTATAATTTTGTATTTTCAAATAAGTATCAAAAAATTTTCCAGTATATCTTTAAAAATAAATTAAATTTTATTAAAAATATATAAATGCTGTACTCATTTAAAATATTTGTATAATTGGAGTATATGATTGTGGTCTACTTATCTTTTTCAATTATTACAGTTTTCAGTTTACCACCTGATATATTTTTGCAAACAATTTTTTACTGTAAAAAATCCTGTAGTCTCTTCCCTTAAAAACTGAACAAGTAGACTTAGAGAACAATGGATTTATACAGAAGAGGAATTTTCTAATAAGAAATGAGTTGAAATTAGCTAAAGTTTAGATCTTAATATTAATTTTTACAAATTTGCTGAATCCACTTTCGTAAAATGCTTTAAAATTTGTTTCCTAGAAACAAAGTTACTTAAAACTTTTAAATTGACGATCAATTGATTTCTGGATTATGTAATATAGCTATTATATATTAAATTATTCATTCGTTCATTTAATATATTAAAAAGACTTTTCTTAAATTCTGATTTTATGGATGTAATGAAATAATGAATAATGGATGTAATGAAAAAGTCTCTTTTAATAATCCGCAGTTTATATTTATATATATATATATATATATATATATATATATATATATATATATATATATATATATATATAATATATATATATATATATATATATATATATATATATATATATATATATAATATATATATATATATATATATATTATATATATATATGTCTTTTATTCTTTGCGTTCTATATTCTTCAGGTAAATATTTTAAGATACATTTAACATTCATTATGACGTAATCTAATGCTACATTAGAGTTTACTTTAGAGATATTCAGTAAAACACTTAAAAAATGTACAGTTAGTTAAACACAGATTCGAAGCAGTTTATTAGCAATAGAACGTCATATAATGTTTCATAAATGTGAATTCTACTTTATTCAAGCCACAAAAAATTTTAACACTCATTTTCTTATAAATAAGATTGATTTAAATAAAAAAATAATATCAAAATTACTTTCATCTCTCCAATCACTTTATGAAACACCCCATAATTTTAAGGAATTTTCTTTCATTAATTTTATGAATTATATTATTTTTGCTAAACTTTTCACAAACCTAGATGTTTTATAACAACAGTTATAACTGAAATCAAATAGTTTCAGTATAAAATTTTGGGTTTATGTATATATAAACGCGAAACTTCTAACAAACCAACTGTGATTACGTGTGCGTTAGAAGTTTTGTTTTAAAATCTTTCAAAAATTATTTAGTTAAATATAAGAATATATTGAAATCTCCTTTGATATTTCATTTGTTAATATTTTTACAGTGTATTGTATACATAATGTTTGAAATACACCAACCTTTATCTTTCTGTTTCACTGTGTCTGCTATGGAGTGATTTGCCATGCATCCGACTGTTATTTCACAGCAAACTGTCAGCGTATCATCATGTAACAGCTCTGCTCTGTTTTCACCTAGAAGCTCTTCCCTATCGATTACCGATGCTCGTCCCCAACTGGTGCCATTGCCCTTGAACAACTGCTCTGATCTGACAGCGTATCTGTTACGCCCATACACATCCCTGAAGCACAATCTGTAGCGTACGTTATGGGCTTCTGTATCTGATGACACCTTATGGAGAAACAGTCCGATTTTGCCTACACTGTTGCATCCCTTCTGACCCTTTGGATACACTCGGACAGTCCACGTTGCCACGGATGAAGCCCTCGTGGTGAATTCTGGACTCTGTAGATACTCGTCCACATCAGTTGGGCAAAATGGGAAGTTCTGAATAGTCCATACCACAGATCTGTGGTCTGTCACAATCTCAGATGTAAACTCCAACTTCTTACAGTCATTCGAAATGGAATCATCACTATGTTTACTCATTTAGATTAACGAGTATGCTATGAATACGATAAATGCGTGAGAACGAGGAGAAATAAAGCGAGAGTCATTCTTATATCACTTCTAAAAATCCATCTACAGTGAGCGAAGGAAGTTTTGAATAGAACGTGTCGTGAATTCTGTTTGTCATTGTCGCTCGTGTACGAGAATAAATTTTTACCTCCGATGCAGACCAACATTAAAGTGTGAACACAAAGAAAAAATGTGTACATGTAAAAGTGATTCTTTGTCTTTATGTAAAAGACCTTTAAGAATGCATTAAAATCACGAATCACTGTATAATGCAGATGTTTAACTTTTAAAACTTTTCCTCCTTCTCTTAAAAATATTATTTTTATCCATTTTAAGTTTAAAATATATACTTTTTCTTGTGTAATGAAATACTATGAAGTAGTTTAATTTATTATGGATATATTTACGATATTTAGACACATGTACTATTTAAAATACATTTGAATGTGCCGTAAGGTATTTTCTTTGAATAAAATATAATTTTTTAAATCTAAATGTGTTTTAAAATATATATTCTATATCTAAGCCACAAAAATATTGTGTATACATTTGATAAGAATTGATATATAAATATCCTAAAAAATTTAATAGTATATTTTATTCAAAACTAAAAACGCGAATAATTTTTACAGTTAGTGGACAAATTATGCATTACAATTTTAAGTGTCAAAGTACATAGTTTAACAATAAAATACATATTTCGTTAACATAGGTTATTTTAATAAAATAGAAATTTATTTAAGAACTTTTTTTAATATAGATATATTTTAAAATATTTTTTAATCTAATTGTTGCTTTTTTTTTAGACAATAAATTTGTTGTAAAGCTAATATTTACCAGAATTAATATATTTTTCTATAATTTTTCTATTTAAATATTAATGTTACTTAACAGAGTACAGTATGTTTAATATTCAAACATCTATTATCATAAAAATTATTGATAAATTGTGCTGATAATTTTAGTATTGCGTCCATATAGGCGCATAGACATTATTTTTTAAAAATAATACCATTAATTAAAAACTTTATTAATTCTATTATTGCACAGTTTTGTTACACTAAAAATATATATTTAGTTAAAAATAAAAATTTCAGTGTTCTGTATCTACCGATTGTTAAAAAAAAAATAAGCTATGGTACTTGCACTTACTTAAAAAAATTCTTAGAAGTGGTACTACTTATTTCAAATAAAATATCATTTGCATTATTTGATACTATGTATTATTTCTTCATTCGTTCAATGTCTTAAAATATTGTGAATTAGAGCTAAATATTGCAGCTTAGAGACCTTACCAACCAAATCCCGTTTTATATTTTTGTTTTTTAATTATACAAAATTATAATCATGTTTTCATTAACTGCTAACATAAAAAATAGAAAGTTAAAACTAGTTTTTATCTATTTATTTCAATGAAGATTTATGTTAAATGTTTTTTTTTTTTTTTCCTCCCCGAGATTAGAAAAGGAAAAGAAACTTTTATTGACATACATTTTGAAGAAAATGGTTAACGAGATAATACATAATTGCCTAATCTTTCCACTATGTTTTTTCAACAAATTAAAAATGTTTGTATTTTAAAACTAAAATTTATTATAATATAACTAATACTATTCTTTTTACCTATGTGCTGTTACTTACACTCCTGGTGTAGGCTTTTTTCTACACCAGGTCCAAAAGGCCCTGAAGCGTAAGTTCCGCGTAGATTTTATCTGTCTCAATCCACAGTTGCCATCAAGAGGAGCCTATACTATTTCTTTTTACCCATATTCCGTGTGTTGTTGCCACACACGTTGGTTTTGTGATATTTGTGAGTGCAGCCGATGAGTAATTCCAAAATTTTCCACCATTTGCTTGTGGTGTACAAATAACAATTCAAATATTACCACAAAAAAATTAGATATACATTTAGTATCTTTTCTATATATGTCTTGGATTTTAAAAATGAATTTACCTGTATTTATTTATTTTTGAAAAATGCTTCTATTAGAAGTGGATCTTAGGACAAATTACTGATCTAGAGATAGTTGGTAACTTTTCAGAGTGAATTAAAGAAGGTATATATTTATTATTTTATTGATACATAATCAATATTTGTGCAATGAAATCGGGTTTTATGTAAAAATTCGTAAATAGGTTAAACAATGAATTATGAATAAATTTTTTTCGAGTTAGGAATCTCTCTCTCAATCTTTATGAACATGAGTAATAATTTTTCTTTGAATATTTATAATAATTTGATGTAATTATGTTTCTTTATAGTGCTTGAAGCAGGAAACTTTGGTTCGAGGAAGCCTTCTTGTACGAGCCTGCACAGTCTTGAAGTTAATTTTAGCGTGGAACCAAAAGGCACTGGTGTATACGCTCCTACAACGGAGCAAATTGTAGCGAATCATGGTCACGGTCATGGACATAGTCATGAAGTACCAGATTCAATTTCTGCTGTAGCCTGGATGGTCATAATGGGGGATGGATTGCATAACTTTTGTGATGGCTTAGCCATAGGTAAGTTAAGAATTTTCTACATTGTGTTTTATATTAGAATCTAAAATTTACTTAAAATCTCATTGGTTCATGAAAAAATGCTAAAATTTTTCGACTTTTAAAAAAGTGATAAATTTATAAAATACTTCAAATTATAAGTATTTGATGAGAAATTAAGAAACTGGATTCAAATTTCTAGTCGTATGCCGATTTTCGTATTGTCTACCATAAGAATAAAGCCATAAGTCTCAATCTAACTAAATCTCGCCTTCAAAAGTAATCGTAAAGCGTTACCCAACAATTAACAACAATCAGTTATGTGATACTATAAAAGTGAAATTTCTTGAAATGAAAATAGGTCACTGTACACTGCCAACTTAAACATCAAAAGTACGTTTCTCTGGCCTTGACAGATATTTGTCCAAATATCTTCTGTACCTCAATATCATTTGATGGTTAATAGAATTGCACTGAAGAATTTCGTTTTCATTATACAAAATGTTTTATTTCTTTTCATTTGTTACAAATCATATTTTATTTTCATTAATTTTTGAATTATTAATTTCAAAAGTTTTGTCTAAGTTTTTAAATATTTGTATGACAAATCGAATCTTGAATTAATTCCTATGGTATCTCAGTGTGGGAGAATTACAAGAATTTAATATTTTCATTGAAGTTAATTTCTTCATAACAATCGGAGAACTTTAATTGGTTATTGTCTTATGATTTTTCAGGTGCAGCGTTTGCATCTGGAATTGAAGGAGGAATTAGCACTGCTGTCGCTGTATTCTGCCATGAGCTTCCGCATGAGTTAGGTGAGTCAATAGAACTTAAATTTTAATGTGAGAATAATTAAGCTATTTTGTTGTAATGTTTTCTGGGAAATAATCAGTAGAAATAATTTCATGCATTAGTAATAATGTTTGAACTGATAAAATTTGCAAGAAAATATACTGCAAAAATAAAACCTAAAATTTAGAATAATCGCTAAAGAGTAAGCGGAACCTTCGCATAGCTCTATCGATTTATGTGAATTTTCATACAGAGGAATAATAAGGTAGGTGCTTTCTAATTGAAGAAAGTCATTCATACTTAACAACAAAGAACTGTTAGCAGAGCAGTCAGATCTGTACTATTCATGTTAATAGTTTAATAGTTCTAATTTCAGCTCTGGTCGAATGTTTGAAGTTTCTTTTTGAAAATCCAATCTATATACATAAACCAAAGAATCCTGTCAAACTAGTTCTCAAGTTCAAAAAGGAACACAAAAATATTAAACTAAAATTTTATGTGAGTGGTACGAATCTTATTGAATTCTAGATATAATGGATACACAGGTCATAACACAGGTCATAACAAAAAGAAGGGCAGTCAGGCACTGAAACAATTGTATATATGGTGCATGTAAGATAAAATTTAAGGTCCTGCAATTTTTTCTATTGTTTACTAATCTCAGGTTGTCTATCTAGGCTAGACAACCCCCATAAAACCAAAAATATCTAAAATGTCTAAAAAATGGGATGGGTCTCGAATGACATCGTCTTTTTTAAAATTTAGGCAGGTTAAGATATGTCCAGTGGAGGCCATACTGACGGAACACAAAGGACAGTCTGTAAATGTCCTTTGTCCCTGCTGAAAGGTGATTCCTCTCGTGTGCCCACTCAGATATCGTGGAAAGACAGTTTAATAATATCTTGATCTAAGATTGAAGTTTTCACCCGGTCTTTTGGCAAAGTACCATGGATGGTTGGGAGGAATTTTCATAAGCTTATTGAATTCAGTTTTTGCCAGGGAAGAAATCTCACTAGATGTGAGCTTTCCACCTGGGTTCACTCCTTCCTCTGACGCCGATCTGGCCAAGAAATCTACTCTTTCATTCCCCTCTATTCCCACGTGTGAAAGATCCATTGGAAATTCACTGTGTGTTCCGGTGACAGTCTCTCAAGAAGATTTAGTATGTCCAGGCTAGTTAGATCTCCAACAGTGCTCCAACCTAAAAGATGCTGGATTGAAGCACGACTGTCAGTCCAGATATCCATCAATTGATCCTCCACCTCTACTGCATACTGTAAATCGCTTCTAATGGCTATTAGCTCTGATCTAAACACGGAACAATTATCTGGGTTTCTTATTTTAAATTCTAGTTCTACGGAGACTGTGTTTATGTACACCCCACTACCCGAGACTACCTCACACCTTTACTACCATCTGTATAAATTTTCAGAGAACATGGATGGATATTACGGATTATTTCGAGTGCAAGTTGTTTAACGAGAGCCGAAATCTGAGTTTTTGGTCACAGTTGTTAGAAACTCCTCATGGAAGTATATTCCATCAAGTTCTAATCCAACTATCAGTGGTTTCATTGAGTAACCCTCTACATTCGAAGAAGGAAGATTTTGTGTGATTACATAGGAAAAGGGGCTGTGTTTCTTTAGTCGTTGGTTGCTGGTTCAATCTAGGAGGTAGCTAGAAGTTCTGTGCTGCTCCTTATAGCTAATTATCTTGTTTGTAAATTAATAGGATAATTAGCTATAACGAGCAGCAAACAAGATAATTAGCTCGTTATAGCTAATTATCTTGTTTGCTGCTCGTTATAGTTAATTATCCTATTTTGTAAGGCACAAAATTCTTCTATGGCAATTCTTTCTATATGCCGTTACCGTTGCTTATACTTAATTCAAAATGTAAGAATTTTAATTACCTGAGCTTGTTTAGTATCACATCAAGTACAGTCTAGGAACAGATGCTTGCTTATATCTTCTTGCGATGATTTGTTATTTTCCAAATTGTTGAGAAATTACAAGTTATAATTTCAAAATACGAACGCCTACTCTCACCTTGAATGGCAGTTTATGATTAATATCTGTTTCACTAAATAATATCGGAAGAAGTTATATTTAAATCTTTATTCAGTGAAAGGAACACATGTACTGTATCAAAAATTTATCTTATATATTAACTTTAATCGTAAGCAGACTAAATCCGTTTTACAAGAACAGTGCAAACTTGATATCAAGACTATCACTATACTGACACCCTTATCAAGTTAACTATGAATTGCAAGCCTTACGATTTAAAAAATCTGAATGAATTTTAAACTAATTTTTAAAATACGGATATATTCTTCTTACTTATAGCTTTTAAAAAATCTTGAGTACGTCTATTTTAATTTGGTTTTCATGCCAAAGCCATTCCTCAAACATTACAAACTCATTTCTAAGTAATATAAAACATTTAAAATTTTTTTTAAACATTAGGATATCTTATATGATATTTTAGGTACATCTTTACATAACCGATACTGCAAATGTAGAAATTACGCTATTTTTGGATAAGCTAAACTTGTTTTGGACATTCTAACAGGATTTAATGATTTTGTTGGATAATATTTCTTAACAGCTGTGTGATGAGCAATAAAAAGAGATAGGATATTTTGATGTCATTGCTAAAACATTGTCCCATGAATAAAAATAAAAAATTAATTGAAAAATCAGGAGGAATGCCATACCATGTCTTAATATTCTAGCAGGAGAGTATTAAAATTTTTGAAAGTTAAGATTAAAGTGCTGATGACGTTTTCTTAAAATAAATGCATGACTATTGTCCATTTTAATTCATTCTATGTTAATCCTAAAAAGCTATCGCAAACCATAAAACTTCTAAAAAAGACTTCAGAAAGTTATGGTTCTCTTTTAAAATATCAGACAACATTATAATCGTTTTTCATGATGATGTACTCTTTAATTTATTAAGGCACAATAACACATTTAATACATATTCTAGGAAAACGTTGCTTTTTGATACGACTTACTGCATAGGTTCTCACACAAGTGGTCCAAGTGGGCCCCGAGGGGTCCATAGGTGACCATACGGGGGTCCACGTTGATGTGAAAAGAAAACAGGGATTCACAAGTTGTAAGTGGGGGTCCACAAAACATTTTCTGGTTTTCATAATAAAGAACAAAAATTTTGGCTTGGATTTATCTTACTATGTTGGCAGGTAGCATCATTCATTAGGTAGGTACTCAAAAATATTCGAGATTCAGTTCAAATACAGAATTGAATAGAACAATAGATAATAGTACAGGCGTACACCACATGTCGAGACTTGTAAAGTGCCTCCCGTTAATTTACATTTCAGAGTTCATTGTAGAGTTTTCTCAATGGTTGGTTGGTTGGTTGTAATAATAAATGCTTGTAATTTTGAATAACCACAAGTATTATTTCAATAAATACGACACAAAAAATGTGCTATTTATTTTCTTCTTAACACCATGATATTTTTTTAGGAGTTTTGGGAATACAGTAGAAATGCAGCAAGGGGTCTACCAGAAATAGTAAAACTTTGAAAGTGGTCCACGAGAAAAAAAAAGTTTGGGATCCCATGATTTACTGTTTCTAGTTTATAATATTACTATCTCTCATCTCGAATCTCAGAATTTCAATCGAACTCAGAAAGAATGTCACAGGAAAGTTTACAAAAAATGTAATATTTTCTTAACTAGCACAATCTTAAAAAATTAGGACTACCTAGAACAAAATAACTCAGTTATTCAATAAGGTTGACTAAACTAAGACGAGTTTTAGGTGTTTATGACGAGAGGTGATTAAATTCACATGCAGTATCGCGCACGCCTTACGTTTCTGAACAAAATCTAGAAAAATCATCTTTTAAGTATGTTTCTACAATAATTTTTTTTTTTAAATCTGAGATCATAATTTGTGTGTTAAGCGCAATACTGAAGTTTTGTTCAGTTTTTAACATTTTTTTAGAATGTTACGCAGAACACAATTATTTGTAAAAGTTTGGAAACCACTTTGAAACTTATGCTAAGCGGATAATCACTTGATAAATTGTGATTGTAAATGAAAAGCCAATCATGATTTTAATGTTCTTTAATTTATTCATTAATTGTCCATTAATATTGATTAATTTCTTGTTCATATATATGTCTATTGTTTAATGGTTCATGCGTATCAACCATTAAGAAAACAATTTTGAAGTAATGAAAATAACACTCAAAATTATTTTTTGAAAAAGTTTTTCAATTTTATAGATGTTTTTGATATTGCCTAATTTACTACTACTTGTAAAATTTATATATTTTCTGTATTTAGTTTCCAGCTTATACAAAATGCATTCAATTTATTAATCTGTTGTTACTTATGACAGTTGAACCAGCCAAGCTCGCTATGCCGTCGGCTAGGCGAATTTAAATCAGTAGGGTGAGTCTTTCGTTTAACTAGAGCACCATGAAAATGAAAGTATGATTTTGCTCTAAGCTCCTCTAATAGATTTCCCCACCAGAGGATTCACTCCCTCAATTTTGACATTGATCTGGAGGGGGAGGAAAATCTACGAATCTAAAATTTATTTCTAAAATCTCGAAAGCTGTATTTGAATGAAAATACTTTTATTTAAATTTTCATTTTTAATTGATTTCAAATCAAACACGCTCTCAGCAAGAAAAATCTAAGTTTCAAAAAGCTAATCACTATATTATGTCTAAAGAAACTCGTCTCAATATCTGCAATTATTTTCACAAAATTTATATATATATATATATATATATATATATATATATATATATATATATATATATATATATATATATATATATATATATATATATATATATATATATATATATATATATATATATGTATATATATATATATATATATATATATATATATATATATATATATATATATATATGTATATATATATATATGTATATATATATATATGTATATATATATATATATATATATATATATATATATATATATATATATATATATATATATATATATATATATATATATATATATATATATATATATATATATATATATATATATATATATATATATATATATGTATATATATATATATATATATATATATATATATATATATATATATATATATATATATACATAAAGACTAAACTCATTTTCGTAAATGCATAAGAAACTCAAATTCAAAAGTCAGCAAATCGCAACTGGTCAACATATTGATAGTTTCATTACAGGTAAAAAAAGTTTTATTTTTTACATTTGAATTTAAGGTAAAAGTTGATATAAGTCTAGAATATATGGCAATATATATGTAAATATCTATATACTTAATTTACAAGTTATTTTCTATGTGTGTGGGGAGATGTTTTTTCGAAAACAGCGTCTTGTTTCAAGTACAATTAAACAATTTCCAACATAAAACATAGTTGAAGGTTGAACTATGTGAGATTCTCGGAAAGTGTGAAATCATGCAATTGTATACAAAATAAATTTTTTTGTCTTGTATTCAAATTGATTTTTTTTATCTGAATCGGGTATTTTGATACATTAAAGAAAACAGTTCTTTTGTAAAATATTACAAAACAATTCATTTTCCACCCAGAATAATTCACGATTATTACTTTACAAAGTATAATTTTTAAAGAATAGAATTGAAATGCTTCTAGGCTGTATAAAAGAGGAATTTATAAGGCGAATAATCAATACCGTGAAATCAACGCCTCACTGGTGACACCTATATTTTTTTTTTTTTTTTTTTTTTTTTTTTTTTTTAAATTGAGATTTTTCTTTTTATTGTTTGAAGCATGTTGAGTTTTTTTAGACTAACCATTGCTTAAGTTCGGAATGTCTTTTGTTGTTGCATGCTAGATTTCAATGAAGAAATGCATATATTAGACGAAATATGATCTTGGTTAATATAATATTACGTATTTTATTTAAATTCATAAAATGTTTTATCTAAATTCTTTTTTTTAAGTTTCGTAATTAATAGTTTCTTATGAATACAAGTGTTGAATTGGACTTTTAACGGACAACTGTAGATTGAAAAATATTTAGCTCGATAAAAACAATTTTTATGTTATGATTTCTTTTAAGAACAAAACATTATTGAAATTTCGGTTGGTAATATATTTTATAAATATGTGTACGTTAAGAGCTTGAAAGTCAAAGATATTTTCTTGGAATTTTACAGCAATAATCAACGATGTGATAATAAGGACATATAATGACAACAATGCATCAATTTCTATTTACAGCTAATTAACTGTAAAAGAAAATTGTACAGTCATTTTATGTCCATATATGAAATACATACATTTCTAAAGTTCTTCTTAAGCTGCCTTTTTGATAAAATGCTATCAGTACCAAGCCTATACTTTATAGGGAATTATTAGCCTTTTAAACTTAACAAATAAAGGATACTGTGAAGATATTTTTGTAGGTTTATATTAACTAATATCAAGAAATATATATAGAAACGAATTATCTGGGATGTATTATCAAACCATTTGCTTACAATAAGTTAAAAAAAAAATTTTGAAAGTAGAAATAAATTGATCGATTGTAAAGGAAATCAAATTTAATGCACGGTTAGCGCTAAGACTCTGAAACTTGATAAGCTATCTGTCTTCAAGAATGTCAAGCTGAATGCTTTGTGGTTTAAACGTCAACAGTTTGTGGTTCTGATTCTTATTCAGGACAAAGGCTTGTAGTGATACGAAATGTATTTTAAATTGTAAATCCATGTGTCAAATTAGGCTTCATGGGCAGAAAATAACCATACTGTTTCAAACAAAACAAAGCAAATGTTTAGTTTAAGAAAATGCTTGAAATATAAAACATTCATAAAAGTGTCAGAGTTTTAATGTTCATAGATTGTATTTTTCTATAAAATGTGAAGTGTTTTCAGGTATGACATTTAAGAGTATATTTAGAAAATTGAATTATTTTTCAATTAGATTCCTATTACGACAGAGTTAATAAAATTTGAAATTTGGATATAACGTTACATTAATAGATTTTTTATAGTTTAGTAAAAAAGTAGAGTGTGTGTATTTTTTCTTTATAACAAAATAAAACACTGATAAATATATTCTTTTATTTATAATATTGTTAGAATAAAATATAAAATATACACTTTCAGCTGCTTTGATTAAAAATCCCATAAATTATTTTTATAACTAAATTTATAGTTACAATGCATATATTTGTAAATGGTTACATTGGAAAATACATTTATAAATAGAAGTTGTGCATAATATTTTTAATTATAAATATTATGCCTAACTTCTATTTATATATTATATTTTTCAAAAATTTCTAAGAAATAAAGCTAAAATTCATACTAAATTTTTAAAAAATAAAATATACTGTAACTTTTCTAAATTCCTGGAATAACAAATATTGTTTGCTGTTCCAAAAAGTAGGTTTCTTCTTTAAACTAAAGTTTTTTTTATTTTCTACATTTTTGATTTGGAAATAAATTTTATTCATAGGAGATTTTGCCATGCTCCTTAAAACTGGTATGAAAGTGAAACAGGCCCTACTTTATAATGGTTTATCGTCTATTCTATGTTTTTTGGGCATGATCATTGGGGTTTCCTTAGGGAACGTTCATTCTGCAACAAGTTGGATTTTTGCAGTTACTGCGGGTATGTTCCTCTACATAGCTTTGGTAGACATGGTAAGTTTATTTGCATTTCCACAAACTATTAAAAAGAAATACAATTTAATGATGCACCTAGTTTTATGAATACTGAATATATACTAGTAATATTCCCATTTTTAAAAGCCAGAGTTTAAAGTTTTTATAGAATTGTAATCTGTTTTTAATTGATTAATATATTTCAGAATATAGCACTTTTCAATTTTCATTTTTAAAAGTCATGTCAGAAAATAACTAGTTATTTCTATTAAAAATAACTGTTACTATTCTGTAAATACCTGTTCTATTAAAAATACCTGTTACTCTCGTCGATTTGGATGATTGTCATGAAATAGTTCAACTTAACATTCCTGTGCAAATATGAACATGCTTTATTTACAAACAGAACAACTGGATTTGAAACTATTAACTGATTAATTAAATACTTAATTAAAAATACATAATGTTAAAATTTTATTTTATCATCGAAAACATACGAGTAAGTAAAAGATATTGTATTGTTGATTTCCAATTATTTTGTACAAGGCATTATGTTCATAATATTTTACAATCCTCAAGAGGCAGCAAAACATTAATTTACGGCTAACAATAAATTTGTCATTAATTTGAATTTTTAATCGATAAAAGAGACGAAAATAATAAGAAAATTGAATATTCTTATGAATAATAATCATGACTTTATTTTAAAGAGTTTTCTTGTATCATTTAAATTATTAACAATGACCGAAAAAAATTTTGTTTCTAGTTGAAATATTCTTAGTTTTTCGAGAAACTGTTTGAAAAATTTCAATCAGGTGAAAAAGAAACACTATAATAATTTATTTTTTAGAGTTTAATAAATTTTTATACCTTACCTCAATGCGCAATTGTTTCCTATAACATTAAATTAAATCCTATTTCCTATCCTTTAATATCGTGCATTATTCTGAATTTGACTACAAATTTTGATTTAAACAACTTATTTGATTCTGTCCGAGCCGGTAGCCGAATGATTAGCGATTTGCCTTCGATTCAAATGTGATTCAACGTGGGTTTAAATCTCTCTGTGCTTTTATGCTTCGAGTGGTTCAGAATCCTTTTTAAACCATAAATTCAGGTCTAATTAGCCCTCATACATAAAAAAAATCACCGTTGACGCACAAACGAAATCAAAAATATGCATAATCGTTTTTCATTATGGACACATTTTAAAGATGTAGGGAGATGTAAAAACAAATCCATGTTCTAAAGAATCAGTATTAATGTAATAGCACAGTAATCATTTTATATCAGCAAAGTCAAAAACATTTTTTATAATATGAAATTACACCTCTTAAGAAATAATTTCGAATTGAAATATTTCAGTTGAAATATTAATGTTTTTTTTAAATTACTTAAATTTTATAAGTGTCAGGACTAGAAATTAAGATTAATTAAAAAAATTATATTAATAAAAGATCAATTTTATAATTAAAAAGATACATTTAAAAATTTTTTTTAGTTGCCGGAACTATCGTCTTCAACAAGAGATTCAAGCACACCTACTTACCTCTTAGCTGTCCAAGTGCTTGGCATATGTTCAGGGGCAAGTATAATGCTTTTGATCGCCAATTTCGAGCAAGATTTGCGGAATATAATTAGCTGAGACCAGCTGATTGAATACAACAATGAAAGGAGTAGAATATTTTTTCCTTCGAATGTATCCCTCGCATTGAGACTTGTTTCTGATGTTGGCGATTGTTTAGAGCATTACCGAAGGTGTCTGAAAGAAGAATATTATCTTTTAAATATTGAGTGTATGTGTTAAGTTAGAAGATGCTCATCAAGGAATTGCATCTATTAGTGCAAACTTTTTAAACTAAACATAATTTTAATTTGTATTTATTTTTCAAGGAAAGAAATGTAATTGGCATTTAGTGTAATTATTTTACCATCTAATTAATAAGTTTTTAAAATTGTATGATTATTTTTAAAGCTAAGAAGGGAAAAATTATAACTACGACCAAACCAAGTGAAAACCGAAAATGTTTACTATTAGTACTAAAATGTTTTCGATATACCATCCTTTAAAAAACTCTTAATTTATTAGAATGTGATAAAAAAGCGTTATCTGAAATTCCATTCAGTGCTTTTTTTATAGACTGGTATTAAATGTTAGAAAAGTTTTAAGAAAGCATCTATAATTGTTTTTAATAATTTTTTTTGAGATTTTACTATTTTACATAATTTATGAATAAAATGTTTAGCTGTTTTTTTGTTAGTTGTTAATTAATAAAAATAATTTCATTTACACTATATTGTAAAATTGCCTCAAAAATTTATTTTTTAATAAAGAATATGCATTTAATACATTTAATGCATTTAAATACGTTTTGATTGAAAGTTGTTTTATCATGTAATTTTTGTTAACTTTTAAAACACCTCATACCATTAGAAATGAAGTTGCTTTTATTTTATTAATATTTATTTAATGTTGTACGTGCCAATGTGCTAAAAATGTTCAATAATTGATCTAAGTCTATATAAATGTGATAAATTTGCTTTGTTGTTCTTTTATAAATTTTAAATAAATTTTTCTTAAATGATATGTGTTTGGAAATTCAAACTTTTTTGACCTTTCATTTATCTATTGAATGAAATTTGATATTTTATTTACAAACTTTATAAAATTACTGCTTTTGAAACACAACAAATTATTTTCTAAGCTTCCTGTCTTATAAATCATGAATTTTTCAACACACTGCTTAAAAATTGGTAATAGAATTTAGAACATATTCAAAAATTTAAATTTTCAGGAAAAAATTTAACTTAACAACACAATTTTGACAAATTTGACAACTGACACATGAAAAAGATTTTTTTTTTACATATTTATCTTCAAATTACGATTACTTAAGCTACAAATATATAAACTTCCTATGTTTTATATAAAATGATAAATGTTGGTTTCTTCAAATAATTGTTGAAGAAACTATTCAAAAATCAATCGATTTTAAATAGATTTAATGGACAAAATTCTTCTTAATGTAAATGCATAAACTTAAAAAAAATAAATTTAATAGAATATTTTATTAATAAATAATTAACAAGATTTCAATTCAACAAGGAGGAGGATTAGGAAAATTTCACCGAAAATTTCAAAAATATTAGCTTTAAAATGCTTTTATATCAATGATTAAATGTCTGGAAATTTAAGATATATTAAAATTACATAAAAATAAATACGAGATATCGTGATGATATTGAATAGATTTGGTAAGGCAAAATGCTTTTGAATGAAAAAAAATTTTCAAAGTGAGAAATATATATATTTTAAATTAAAATCTCTAAGATATTCTGTAAAATTTCAAATTTGTATGAATATGAGAATTTACACTGCCGATATACAGAGAAAAATATTGAATTAATCTGCTTAAAACAAAAGATAATTTAAGAAACTTAATTTGAATAAAAGAAAAATAATTATAATATTTCTAAAAACTATTTCAAAGGGTATTTATTCAGGAAACTTAAATTTTAAGAATGTTGAAAAACATTCATGACGGAAATTTGAATAAGAATGTTAAACTGACAACATCCTCATTCAACTTTTATGCTCGAATAAAAAATCCTTACCCATGCTAAATACACATTTTGAATCTCTAGCATATGAGAAAATTTTACTATATTCAATATCTTTCACGGTACTGTATACATTTATCCGAGATACTGGAGTTAAAAAAAAACATTAATTGTACATCATTCTTTCATGCTTGCACTGTATGCGTTTTATTTAATACAATGTACTTCACATTTTTAAGTAGTTTATGTTGATTGACATTAATGATTGCACATACTTGAAGTCCCAATTCGCGTAAGTCTTCACCTCATACAATGAATGCATGTCAATCAGATTAATTCACTTTGTTATGAAAAGCGGGAAATAAATGCCAAATTTCTTTAATTTCTTTAGTTCTGACATGTGGTGATTATTGGGTACACGATGTCAAAGCATAGCTACTGATGACTTGCAAGACATTTTAACAGCCGTCGTATATAGCCTTCCAGGGTAACTTTTCATACGTGATTTTCATATGTCACACACAAGAGGAAACTTTTAAATTCTCAGCCTTGTAGACATGCGCCAATCTGGTAGCCGAATGAGCAACACTCACCTTTGGTTCATCAATTCATCTCAGACTTAGATGTTTATAATTGTTTGGGATCCACTTCAAACTAGGTTTCGGTCTAATCAGTCCTCATGTATAAAAAAAATAACTGTTGAATGGGCAAACCAAAACATTCAAAAGGATTGTAAAAGTCTTCTTTCATTATAAAAGAAGAGTTGGTATCCAACCTATAATTTTGATTTAGAAAAATCACGGCCCGGTTACGATAAGGAAATAAATCTGTGAATAGTTAAGGTAATAAAAACGGAGTCTTGTAAAGTTTACACAGATGCAAGTTAACAGCATTGTTTTTATCTTTAGTACATTTAAACGCACATTCACAAAAAAGTCATTTAATCAAGCATTTTTAAGGATTTTTATTTTTACTATGTTAAAAAAAAATTTTTTTTTTACTTTAAATTACATTTAAATTTGTTATATTTAAAAAGTCCACATTAAAAAAATTGCAGTAATATTCCAAGATTATACTTATATCCCCTATCTATTCTATGACTGAAGTCATAGCTAAATAGTTTTTGACTATCTTTGATATAAATATTCCTCATGACTCAAAATCTATTTAGTTCCCAGTTGAATTAATCAACGTTTAAGAAAAATCCTAGAAGCGAATAAGGAAAAAAATTAGTGTTGTAAACTTTGAGGGTAGGGATAAAATAGATTTCACAATTTAATCAAAATAATCTTAGCTTTGATATTACTTTCGAAATACATCATATGACGCTAAGAATATTTTTCTTATTTTTAGTGATATGTCAAGACAACAGTCGAGAATAATTCTTAATTGCAAGGCAATTGTTTTGGTAAAAAGCATAAAATACTTATGTAATTGAAGAAACTTACCACACTACTGAGAGATAGAGAAATCTAATATTTATTGCATCGTTTGAGCTTTATTAAATTTTCTTCGAAAAGATTTTCAGATCTAATTTTATTTTCTATGACATCCATTATGTAGTTTTAGAAAACTGCTTTTACAAGTAAAAAATTCAATTTAATCAATTCTTCCCACATTAATGTCAAATAGAACTAGTAAGCTCAATTCGAAATAATTGATTTAAGACACTAAATCTTGAGTAAGGATCATTGATATTTATAAATATTATGTAAAGGAAAATAGAATATATTTCCAAAAAAACCTTAAAAATTTGCGAAATCAGTGCCTCCATGGAAAATTACTAAAGTTTAAAGATTAATAAACTTGACATAATTTATTAAATATCATACGTTTTAAGTAGTCAATTCAATATGAAGAAAAAAAGAGTAGAAAAGCGTTCATTTTTAAGCATTGAAATATTCACGTTTCGCATTATTAAATTTTATTCCCATGTAATTACAATTTTATTGACATTCATCCTGCATACATACATACATTGGTGTGGAAAAATTAAGGACGAAATAGAAATATTGGCATAACAGCATATATGTATAGTATCATATTAAAAGTTGAATATCTTGTTTGTCATAAATTACAAGCAATCTTGGCATAAATTCCACATTATATTTGTGTTGAAATTTATTATTTTTTCAACAATAAACACAATTAACTGTATCTATTCATTGATCTCGTATATCTGGTTTGTTTGTTTGTCGCTCAACGGTCATTTTTTGCACACGAGGGCTAATTAGACCGGGACCTACGGCTTAAAGTGGATTCCGAACCACTACAAACATCCATGCCCAAGGTGGGATTCGAACCCACGAACTGTTGAACCGAAGGCAAGAGCACTAACCATTCAAGATCGGCACTCGTATATCTGGATACCAACAATTTTGTCTTGTAAAAATTAGTTGAACTGCTATTTGAACAATAACAGATGAGCAATTTCTTTTATTATATACGTATCAAAAAATAAGTGATTTTTACTGATTCATAGAAATTTACAAAGTAACCTTTTTAAACAGTTTTTCAAATCAATATTAGTAGAATTTTTTTTTAATTTATATTATAATATTTAATATTTTACTTCCTTAAAATTTATATCACAGTCAAATCGAATTTCTAAAATGAAGCCAATAAGTATTGAAGCAAACAATACGATTTGTTACAGAATATTTTATTGAAAGTAATGTTATCCTTTTTTCAATCAATCAATCAATTTATTTATTAATTAATTAATGGCCAAATGTTAACTTGACAAGAGGACCGGTGGTAAGGGACTCTTTCAGTACTCATATAGAAGAACTGTTATACCATAGCAATACAGTATTCCTATAAAAATACATATTTACATAAATACATTAGTTATATGAAAATTATGATAAGATTTTAATTAAAAGTCATCGTCAACACTTTCTTATTTCTAACTTTAAATACGTAAGGTATTTTAATTTTAATAATTCATTTTAATTTTTATTCTGATCGAAATTAATAAGAAAATCGAACATTGTCCAGTGAAAAACTGTATTAAAACTAATTCACAAATCGAATTCTGTTGAAATTTTTTACTATTAATCTTCTTCCATATTGTAGGTAATTTATTCGCCACTAGATAGCGCCACATTCGGATTATGTAAAATAATGTATAACTTGCAGATATTTAAGAATTTAATAAACAATTTTAAACTTAAAATTAGCGCAAATATGACAGTTATTTCGGCAGATTTGTTTATCAGACAAGAAAAATATTTCTACATGATAGCTGACATTTAAATACTGATATTATTATTTTGTGACTTCAGTTGAGTTTTTCACGGAATAAAACACTTTTCAATACTGAAAAAGAATCAAAAGAATATATCAATGTTTGTATGTGTGTGTTAAATAGAAATAAAATGCACATTCTTATATTAAAGAAATTTTTTCTTCTATTTATAGAAAACTTTTAAATCATACATGTATATTTAGTCAATATAATTTTTAAATAATTATTTTTATGTATTTGTGTAAGGAAAAATGATATGAATCATTTTATTCCATGTTCAGATCAGAGACTAGTGTTTATCTATCCACTCTGCTTTATAGAAGAAACTAATATTCACAGAAGTAAATTATTTTTTAATTTTAATTGATAAAATAATTTTTTGTTATTCTTTTTTTACTATTTTCTCTTATCGATCTTATGAATTTTCATAAATGGAGCCTTATTTAATGATCCTAATTCATTCTCATAATTTTCTCATCTAAAATCTAGCGAAGCAAAATAATTTTTGTATTAATATTTTAAATGAATATAGCATTTGCTAAGCAAATTACTGCAACTTATTTAAATTATTACTTTAAATCTTGTAAAAATAATTAATTAGATTTGTTTGCTACAAATATAATATAATTGGGATCTATAGCTTTTTTTTATTTACGATGGTTTTTCAATGTATTACGTTACAGGTAAAAATTTTAAATTTTGAAATGGCTGTTAATTCATGGTTGCAATAAACGTGTGCTGTTAGGAGACAAAAACTGGACATTAATGAGTTTAAATTCTTCATAAAGTTTAATTTCCATGTATTGGCTTGTGAGGGAGCTTCCAACAGCGCTTCAAGATACAAAGCAAGGAATTATGAATTCACGTCAATCAATTATTTTTTAATATTTTAAGCATTTATCAAACCGTTTCTGTTGAAAAGTTAACGCAATAGCTAAGTTTCCTCGTTGAACCTTCACATGACATTTGGTATCTTCTTATTGACTCTTTGGGTTTAATCTGATCAAAGAGTGTCTCATTCTAGAATTACAAATTCTTGTTCTTAAGAATTTAAATCGGCACAGGTGCCGTATAATCCATGATCCCAAATTCTCAGATTGGCGATTTTATGACGGATTTCTTAAATGTATTTGGCAACCTCGTTTTTATTACGTCATACATATAGAGACCTAAAGAATTATGCATAAAATTCAATTTTGGTAACCCTAGTATTTACGTCATCGCGGGCGTCACGATGCGTCATCTTGGCAACATTTCTTCATCGCCAAAAAAATTCAGAATTTGGAATTATGGATTATATGGCACCTGTGCCTTTAAATCAAGTGTTGAATTTTTAAATTTCTTTCTGTCCTTTCATATCAGTATACATTTTTACGAGTTCTTTTTTTTTTTTTTTTTTTTTACTTAATAGAAAAATAATATAGTTTGAAGCTTAAAATTTACTTTACAGTGTACAAATATATTTATAAAATATTGGTGCATTTGAATGTTTAAAAATAAATAATTATAGTAATGAAAGTATCTATAACCTATGAAATATTTATTTGCATTGCGTTTAATAAATTAACTCCACTTTTCAGTTACCCATCTTTGTTCACCTGAACGTTATTTGAAAGATCGTAAATGTAATATCACGCATTCTTCTTTACGCATTAGTTTGCACAAAATTATGCATTAAAGGTGAAATTTTGTTTTATATAATTTTTTTATCCTTTATGTGTATCACTCATTCTGAGAAGTACTCGTAAAATACTGTGAATATGTATCTTTTTTGATTATTTTAAATGGTTATTTTAATACAGAGAGCGTCAATCTGTACATATCGCTGCACAAAAAGTGTTGAGACGGGACATTTAAGAAACAATAATATATCCATTATATAAATCTAAATTTGTATAAGATTAATAGTTATCTTGCATATTTCACCTTCTTTCGTCATACGAATAATTTTTTAAGTACAATAACTACAAAATAATTCAAAATATTTTTACGTGCATTCTTTAAAAATTTTGAAAAACCTGAACGATGCATGACATCCAAAAGTCTTTATCTTAATTTGTCACGAAACTTTCCGATGTTTTTAAGGTTTTTAGTTATCGTTGTTTTTGTTCCTTCGTTTTGTGACATCATAAATTTTGTTACTTTATATTAAATTATATATAAACAATACTGATAATTTACTTCCAATTTTCGGTTCTCAATATTCTAACATTATTCTTAATGTAATTTGCAACGTATATAAACTTGGAGAAATAATGCAGATTTACCTGAAACTGCATATCTTTTCTTCTATGAATTTCTTAAATTGTAAAACAAATTTTTATATAAGATTTGCTATATTTAATGTTCATTCTTTCACTTATATTATTTATTCCATTTTAAAATTTTCGAAAAGGATTTTTGAAAAACATGCATTGTTTTTCAAATGTTTGTTGAAATTCTGAAAGCGAAGGATTTAATAATATTTCGCTATATAATAGAAATTTCATTTCTATAGCATCATCAACTTAAATCGTGAAGGTACAAAGATAGATAATATGCAAGTAAAATATTTCTTGAAAAAATTACTTTTTATTAAAACATAACTTTTGCAGTTGGAACAAAAATACGTAATATATAATTAGGCATTTAGCATTATACAGATTTAAAATCATTAAATTTGCATTTTTCTACGAACATTTTTTATCATTTACATATGTAAAAAAAAAAAAAAAAAAGAACCAGGAGTCAGGAATCAAGACAATTTACTTAAACTAGACTCTGTTCTCTCTCTGTATTATGCATGTCATTTCAAAATACAGGTAACTTATTTTTCGTTGCTCTCTCTCCCTGTTTGCCGAGTTTCGACACTTTCTGGCAGATCCTTTTTAGCATTGCACTTTCAGTGTCATGCCATGGAATTTCTCTGTACGTATATGCACATGCTTATAAATTAAAGTTTATTCCGAAACCGGCCACTAAAGTTGTAAAGACGAAACAAACGGGATTTATTCATATAGACCTTGTATTAAACAAAAGAAAAAGGACAAAAAAGATGGTGTATGTATGGTATCCGACATATAAACCACAATTTTATAGTTTTCTAGAATATTTACGTCAAATATTAATCATACAACAACTGAAGAGTACGTAGTTGGTATAATAGTTAAAACATCGTATGTCTGACATACGAGGAAGCACAGTTCTTACAACCCCTAGCCATCCTTAAAATCGTATTAATAAGCTGCAAACGAGGCAGAGAACTCCTCTCAACAAGCTATGCTATCTGAATTTCCGGTACATATGTAGTTACACACATATGTAGCAGAATTATTTGTAGGAGGTAGTTGACGGACTGTGATTTAATAGCCAGGCATGACATGTCACACACATGCTCATGTTTGGTGAAATTGCTAGTCATTCATTACGGGTAATTTTTGCCAATTAAAGGTGTTGAGGATATTTGAATGGTAAAATCTAATTGATAAAACAACACTTATATAGTTTAATATCACATGCAATATAAGTCACAAAATACTACCGATGTACCTACAAGCCATAAAAATAATTAGTAAATTAAATAGTTGTTTGAGTTGAGTGTAAACTAAGCGGGTCACGTTAAATGCTTTAGTTGAGTGGCTTTTAGTAACAAATATTGGATGTAATCTTTCAAGTCTGCAGAGCAGCTCACTAGTGGAGTGCCTCCCAATACGCAGAAAAAAAAGATATAGTAAATATAAAGATGGAGTTTCTTTATATGAATAATAAGATAAAGTTTTAGAAACGAAGATGAAGTTTATTTATATTATATACTGCTTCAGTGGCCATTAGTGAAGTAATGATTAAATCTTAAATCATGGTAAACCATTTCATTAATTATATATAAATATTTCTTAAATTTATTTTAATGCTAATGCAAGCAAATTTGGATTTTCATTATCATATATCCAATCATTAGATTTGAAGCTTTTAGTGTACATGACCGAACGGGGCACTGAATGGTTAGAGTTTTGGCCTTCGAATATACAACTAAGAAGTTTGAATCCCACCTCGAGCTTGGGTATTTGTAATCGTTCGGGGTCTACTGGAAACTTTGGATTTCAGTCTGGTGAAAAATAACCGAAACCAATCACAGTAGGCATTAAAAGACAGAATTGAGCAAATCAGCAACTCATTAAAGAAATATTTATAAACTGTTTTAGACATCGATTATGAAGCTGACTGTTCAAAATGTGCTGCCGAAATCAATAATGTGAAATGAGTCAGTCGAAAAATATTTGAATTAGGAGTGTGTCTAGTAATCATAGTATTAATATAACATTTTATTAACTATGTTAACGAGATTATGTAAGCAGCTTAAAATCCTATTTATGAATTGGTTTTTCAAATAATAGAAAGAAATTAAAAATTTTCTCAAAGGTTTCTAATATTTAACTTTAAAGGCCGAATTAAAGAAAAGATGGCAAATGAAATTATGCATTCTTTAATAAATACTTTCCAAACTGTATCAAATCATCGAAAGTAATTTTAAAGGTTTGTTGGTCGCTCCTACCACCTGTTTTTGAACGCGAGAACTTGTTCTACTAGAACCTGCAGTCTCAGAAGTATTTTGAATCACATCACAAGCATTCATTACCACGACTGAAATCCAATTCACGAATTGTTAATCGAAAACCAAAGTGTGAAATGTTCAATTACTACAGCAATCTTATTTAGTTTAAAAATAAAAAATTGTCTATTTCAATTATTATTGAATAAGAGAAGTTATTAAAATTTCTCTAAAACTTTTTCATTAATTTTCAAGTTGTTAGCTAAACATTCTTAACTTATTATCTGAGAGTTAATCAGTTTCTAATTATATATATCTAGAAAGAATTCAGTGCTATAAAATTGTCCTATATACATCAAAAAGTAATGATATGTATAGGAAACTATTGAATTTTTTTTTCGAGAAAGTTTTACAAATATGGCTGATTATGAACTGTTAATCCTCTATAAGAAAGTAAAAATGTCTGTAAAATCTTATATGAGCCATTTTTTGCTTGCGCCATTTTCTGCACACGAGAGCTAATTAGACTTGAACTGACATTAAAAGTGGATTTCCTTCTTACGATCCGCCACCTATGTAGTGAGAATGGAAACTATGAACAGTTGAAGTGAATGCCAAAGTGCTGACCATTCAGTTGTCAGATGGGGCAACAACTGCCTCATGGTAGAAGAGTTGTCAAATAGCCTTCAAGGTTACTGTAAAAGATCTGTATTTTGTGTGGATAAATGCCCACATACAAACAAACACACATGTACATAAAGCAAACAACAACATTAAAATAAACTACATTAATAACCTTTCCATCCCGTCTTTTAAGTAAAATAATTACTTTGAATAAAATTTGGTCGCGATTTAAAAATTTAAATTGTGAAGATTCTTTAATTATTAAGATAAATATTTATAGCATGAATGTGTACAATTTTAGAGGGATTTCCTCATCGAAAAAATGTTTACATGAACATGATACGTATGAAACAATTAATTGTTTTCTGTATTTTCAATTGAATTTTTCAATCTTATTTCATTTGATGTCAGATGTAAAATATTTAAAGTCATTTGAAGTATAATATTTATTTCATGATCTATAGCTGTACTAAATGGTGTTTAAATTGATGTGTTATCAATTATGTTATCATTTTAAATAAAGATTTTATTTTCTCAGAGGCTAGAAATATTTCTGATTAAAGTTTTTTTTAAAAAAAAAAAAAAACAATGTATTTATGCCTATGAAACCTGACATTCAAAAACTACAAAGCATTCTTGAATTACTTGAGAATCCTCTGGTCAAGTCACGTGACTTCAAATGTCAGTTCTTGTCGAAGGATCTTAGCAAAGTATTTATGTAACTTGCCCATCAATTTGATTTGATGTATAATTACCGGATTTACACAATTCTTCGTAGTTTCGTTCAGTGCTTCGTATGTTTTTATCAATTGTGTCGAACATATCTGAAAGATATTCACATCAAATTCAACACACATGATGTTTGTGTATATCGAAAAGCCCACGACAAGCAAACTAAAATAGCTTAGTTTCTTGGCCATTAATTAATGATATTTTCCTCTATGATGCCTCAAAAATAATTTCTTCAGTGGTTCCACATGTTCTGTAATTTTTTATAATATATCTGGAACCAACTAACAGCGATTTTTTTTGTGTTTAGTAATTTGATATCACGGGGGAATTAAAATATGAAGTAAACATGAAGCTATTTGTTTTCTCATTACCAACTAACCATTTTCTCATTTCTCATTCAGGTCGAAACTAACCATTTTCTCACTGCCATTGAATGAAATGAGAATAATTATGCAAATTAGTGTATGATGTGGTTGAGATACCTGTCAGTTGAGAGTAGGAATATCAGTCGCTATAAAAGCACATTCATCAATGGTAACTAGGGCAGTAGCGGAGGGAAATGGACGTATCGTAGAAACTTTTTCAGTGTTGTGTTTGCTTTATGACTTCAAATGGGCTTATCAGCTGCTGCATCAAATCGTCAAGAATTTAATGATAGTGCTATACGTACGGCAAGGTGTTGGTTTCACAGATTCAGGTCGGGAGATTTGTCCCACTATGCTAAAGTTGGTGTCCGGTGGACTAGTTGTCAAATGGTTCACCATAAGCTGCTACCAATGATCCAAAAGGTCACTGCGGACTTGCACTCGCAGCAATTGGAACGTGTGCAAATGGCTCTGCAACAGAAGGAGCCAGCGCTAGTTAAACGCAAGGGTGTACTGCTATTGGCCGATTACTCACGGTCACGTGTCGGGCGAGTGGCCATACAGAGACTAGGTTGGGAGACTTTGTGCTATCCTTCTTCTTACCTGACTTTGCACAATAAGATTACCACCTCTTCTATTCCTGAACGATCATCTTCATGGAAAATCCTTCATCTTGCACCAAACTTGCCCCAAGCACTCACGGATCTCCTTGCATTCAAAACCTCCGAGTTTTATCGCACGGGGATTGCATAAGTTTAAACACATTGGGAGAAGGTACCGACAGTGATTACTTCAAAGATTAACAATAGGACACATTTTCTGTTGTTCAGGTTCTTTTGGGTCATCAAAAATGGCAAGAACTTTTTTGTTTGCCTTGTAGCAGCCAATTCAATGATTTACACATTTTCTTTTATTTGGTGATTCATTGATTTTTAGGTGGCAATATCATCTTTTTGTAATTTCAGTTTCCGAAAGTGTAACATTTTCTCTATATTGGGTATATATATATACTCCCTGTACTTTGTATTTTATTGAACACTATAACATTAAGTTGCATTCATATTCTACTAGAAAGACGTTGCCTGTTATTAAAAGTTACAATAACATAGTATAAACAATAAAATTAACAATAATTGGGAAATCGTATTGTTCTAAATATCTCACATACATATATCAAAAAAGAAAAATTGAGGAATTTTTTTTTAAAAAATTAGAAAAACTCTTGATATGAGAAAGGCCGTTTATGCTGCACATTTAAATAGTTAAAATTCCATCTATAAAACTTTATATAAAGTTAATATTACTTTTAATTGCAGTTTTGTTATAAAATAATTGTGGATTTAGCTAAGTATTCATAAATTTACTTCAGCACAGTAGCTTTACATTTCATATATCTTTAACTGAATTTTTTAACAAGTATATTAACATCTTTAATATTTTTTTCAAAACTATGTATTTAATAATGTTCATCAAGGATAGAGAAAATGTTAAAAAAATTTATTTGGAAATATTAAATTACTTTTCTGTTATTATTCGAATGTGAAACTTATACTATAGCACACATGACTGTTTTAATCAAGCTTATATTGCAAAAGTAAGAAATTTCATATCAAACTTTAACTATATTTAAATATTTTAAATAATTCTTTTTGAAAGAATTATGGATGAATTTAAAAATATATTTGAAGATATATTAAGCTTTTTTCAAAAATTTTTATTTTCCAGTGTATTTTTCTAGGGGCAAATAAAACAATATGTTATTGTTCTATCGTATGTTTATCGAACTTTTTAATTTTTAAGGTAACTCCGATTAATTTATATCAAAAAAAAAATTCATATCTTTAAGATATTATTTGATGAATATGAAACATTTTTAAAAATAGCTTTTAAGACTGATTTTCCTGGTTTTAATTTCTTTTACAGGTAATAGCATAATCGTATTTTACTTTTTAATTACTATCAATGTAGTAAATTTTTATAATTGTATACTTTACTATTTATGACAAGTTTATCGAAGAAAGAAAACATTAATTAAGCCATTTTTCTTTTTACAAACTCACATTTTTTGGGATTATAACAATTACCTCTCTTATTTACTTGTGTGTATTTTTGTATACTTTCAGTAACATGATGAAAAGATAATAATTATTATTTATCATGATTTATTATTTCATAGCTCCTTCATTGTATAAAACTGAAAAGTTAAGTGCAATAAGTATTACGTACCGTCTAATTAATTTTATTCATAAAAGGCAAATAAATCAATATGTCTTTCGGATATTTTTTATTTCATTTTTATAAATAGAAAGCAATTTGAGGTGCAGTTGCATTTAAAACCGCATTCATATCTCTGTATTTCCTACGGCGAAATTAAGAATATTAAATAAAGCAAAAAAACAAGGCTATAATAACTACGATGAGAAACAGGTGAGAGTGACCGGGTCGTCGAGGAAAGTGAAAATTCTATTTTTGGTTAGAACCGGGAAAAGAAACGCAGTCCGCATCTAGGTCGGAAGCCTCTTTCCCCCCACACAATCGAGATCTGTGGTCGCTAACCTCAAGTTTTCGGACAGAGCATCGATTACTATTACGATGAAGTTTAGTTTCATCGTTACACCTAGAGCGCTTCTTCTATTCTATTGTTCTATGATATAAATTATATTTTCTTATGAATAATAAACACTTGGGATATTGTGATAAGAAAGGCATTCTATTTCATTCATGCTTGAATAAAATGGCGATAGCCTTGACAATACATCAATTTTTTTTTTCTAGAAATCGTTTGATGTTAAAAGCGATTATTAAATTTGAATGAAAGAAACTTTTCATAGTAAGAGTTCTTGATATTTTCAATAATTAATTAAAACACACTTGTTAAAAATACTTGCATAAGAAAATTAAGTATTTAATTCAATTTATCAACTGTATAGTAGAGTTCAATAAAAAAAACGCGAATTAAAAAAAAAAAAGTAGAGACCAAAAATTTTGAAATCTTATTTCCTCAGTGATTAAATAATAAATAAATTTAATTAGTTTAACTTCTGACTTAAACTTTAAAAATATTTAAAAAATTGTTATGCATTTCATTTAATTTGAAGAAATTATACTAAAAATAAATTAAGCTAGGAAAATTTTAAAGATATATTTTAAATATATGCATGAATAATGTAAATTAAAATTATTTTAAGATAGTATTCATAAGCGAAATATTAGTTCACTACCGATGAAATCGAAATTTTCAATCTATTATCTAAAATAAACTTTTTTTAAAGTAAAAGTAAAGAAAAATTACTATTCACGAAGTTTCTAAATTATACCATTTATTATAAACAAAATTGCATTTTGGGAGCATATATTATTCTTGATATTTGGGTTTGTTTATGATTTGTAAAATAACGTACGGGAAGCGTATGCCACTCTGAATGGATATTAATAAGTAACTATGAAGAAAATGGAACACAGTATTTTAATCATTTTTCGATTTGAATAAACAAAACTATATTGTTAGAAATATAAAGCTGAAATAAAATGAAAATATTTATGAAAACACAGTGAAATGGATAGAAAACTTTTTACCTATAATTAACATACATTTTAAATTGGTGTAAACTTTATGCTAAGAAATTTTAATTTATAATCTACTAACTCTAGAAATAGCTAATTATATATTTTAAGATTTGAAAAGAGCTACTTATGAAATAAAAACAAATTTAAGATGATAAATAATATTAAATAATAAAAAAAAGCAATAAATATAAATAATTAGAAATTCTCTTGCAAAAAATAATGGTATAAAATAGTTAATATTTAAAAATATATTCACATTTCAAATATTTTTTTTTTCGAATTAATGTAGGTTTATTAAAATGCAACGCAATAAATTATTTTTATTTGGAGTAACATTGAATAAAAAAATACATGATTTTGGTTAATTTTTTTCTTAAATATTTAACTATTATAATATTTAATTAATAAAATCTAAAAATATTTAATTAAAGGTTCTTTAGTTCAAATCTAAAATGTATACGTTAATTAGAAAAATTATTTTCACTTACAATCTATGTGAATTTAACGTTGCGATGCAAATAAAACTAAAATTCCAAATATTTATATTTGCCTATCAGTAAAAGCCATGTGCTCATTCACATTATAAATAAATATATATCGCATATATGGTGAGTTGATATATTCACATAGACTTAGCGATATTTCACAATATGATAGTATTATTATTATTACGATATGATATCAATACACTTTTTTTTATCTCTCTCAAAGTGTAAATAAATTATAAAATTAATTAAATTAATTGCGTGATATATATATATGATATATATACACATACATATACATATATATATATATATATGATATATATATATATACATATACATACATATGTATATATATATATATATATATATATATATATATGATATATATATATATACATATACATATATATATATATATATAATATTTTAATTTATTCCTAATTTGTCGTGACTACAGAAATTCAATATATAATGTTGGTAATGATAGAGAATTTACCAAATATTTTAATTAACCCTTTTGAGAAAGCGTTTCAACATTTAAGATTGCTGCTTAAAATTCCACATAAGCAATAACAACAATCTAACACATTAATCCTAACTCTGTATCAAACGGCGTACAGGGATTAATAGCTAATATAAATATTAATAAAAATATTCCAGAAACTGATAACTTTGTTTATTCATTTTTATTATTCATTTTCTTATTTCAAAATTTGCTATATAGTTATTCATGTCAATATTTTTGACACATTTTAAAAAGGACTAAATTTTAAATTTAACTATAATATTTTTTCAAACTAATGTTATGAAGTAATAATAAATGCTTTAAATACCACTATAAACCAAAATGCATTGTTACGATTTTATTTCTTATTTAAAATATGAAAATATTGCTTTGAGTGGCTGTAGGTAAATTTAGAAACAATTTAAGTGAACTTTTCTATACAAAAAATGTATATATATCATATATTCTATGCAATTCTTGGAAAATTTTTCAATTTTTTTAAATTTTTAATATAGAGGTATTTACCTTTATTAATTAATCATAACAAATTAAGTCATTTATTCTTTTCTATTCTAACAATTTATAGAAAAAACATCATAAATTTCCTTTACAGCTTCACTACAATTTCATCCAAAATATATCAACATATAAACTATTGAATTTAATGTGTCGTAGTTTAAATTTGTTTATGGGGGTTAAATGAAACTTAATAATGTATTCTTGTAAAATGTGTCAATAACTTTCTTTAAATTGAAAACCCAAGTCTAAAATGCATACATGGTTTTCTTATTATTGTTATTATTCCATATTGTTATAAGCCGAGCTGGTAGCCGAATGGAAAGCGCTCTTGCCTAAGGTTCAACTGTTCGTAGGTTCGAATCCCACCTTGGGCATGGATGTTTGTAATGGTTCGAAATCCAATTGAAACAGTAGGTTTCGCCGTAATTAGCCTCGTGAGCAAAAAATGAACGATTAGCTACAAACAAACATTATTATTATTTTTTTTTCTAATTTTAAAAATTACTTTTTTCAAATTTAAGACTTAAGCAAAAATATTTTCCAGTTTTTATTACAGAACTTTAAAAAATTATGCCCATTTTTCTGATAATGAAGCTTTTAAGAATTATACTTTTTTCTATCCAAATGCCTTCCCAATAAACACAATATATTACGCAGGTTTCTGATGCAAGGTGATTTTTATACTGAATATATATATATATATATATATATATATATATATATATATATATATATATATATATATATATATATATATATATATATATATATATATATATATATATATATATATATATATATATATATATATATATATATTAGAGAGTTTCTCTCTCTCTCTCTCACTAAATGAGAGAAATAGGTTTTTTAATATAAAAAATTATGTTTCCCCTCAGAAAACTGCACAATATTGAAATATATGAAAAATTCTTTCAAAATAAAAAAAAAATTCAAACAATGAAAGAATTAAATGCTGTAAGATTTATTATTCAAAAGAATTTTTTTTCAATGAAAATTTTTATTTGAATCTGAAAAATATTATTTTTTATAGAGAACTTTTACTTACGAAATTTTTAGCAGTTCAAAATTTTCGTGTCATTAAAAATCAAATAAATTAAAATACCTGTTACAGTAAAAAATCTTCCAAAACTGTTTGACTGTTTGATTGAAATATATTATATCTTATAATACATATTACATATGAGATTCGTACTATCATATGTTTGGTAAGTATGAAATTATATATCTATACCATATATATACATATATATATATATATATATATATATATATATATATATATATATATATATATATATATATATATATATATATATATATATATATATATATATATATATATATATATATATATATATATATATATATATGTATGTATGTATGTATGTATGTATGCATGTATATGGAATGTTTTACAAGACTATAATTAATCACTTATCATTGCTCTATCATTATATGGTTAATTAATGATTAAAAATTTACTAGTAAAATTTGAAATTATTGAAAATTTTAAATATTAAAGAAATTTAAAGTGATTTTTTGCAAACAGTTTTAAAAAGAGTTAAAAACATTTATTAAATCAAAGCTGATGGAATAATATGAACTAAGACCAAAATCAAAGCGTCTAAAAACTTATGAGATTGGGAATTCAGTATCTGGGTATTTGTCTTTGAATCACACACACACACACAAATTAACAGAACTCCATTGGAATTCACTGTAAGGAAATTCGCAGGTGTTCATGTTCACTAGAAAACCACTAGAATAACCTGGAAACAATTAAAAATGAAATGACAATTTTTATTTATAAGCAATTCGTACTTTGAGATCCAAAGTTAATTAAAAGTATTTTATTTTTAATTGATTTAAAGTGCTTAGATTTTGAAGAGAGGATAATAATTTCAGCTAAATTAAAAAATATTTTTTAACTCTCGAAGTATATATGCAATACATCAACTCTCTCTGCTTGAAGTATCTAAAATGTAGGCTTCAGTTACGTTTTTGTCAAAGTAAAAATTTTGTCTATGTTCAAAATTTATAGACGAACATTAGTTGGAGGATTAAAAATGAAAAGAGTATATTTTTTTTGTCTATTTCCTAAAAAATGTACCTCCGTTCGAGACTAAGAAATTGGTTTCAAGGAAATGCTAATTTAAATAATAAATAGAAAATTAATAAAAAAAGATAAAAGCAAAATGTTTAATTAATGAATCACTACTACTTGTCTTATAACTATTATGAATAACCTTCCTTTATTTATTTACTTTTTGCCAAGGTGCTGTAGATTTATATGTAATCGCACAAATTAATGTTTTTCACAAATATGAAAGAAATTTATGTTTCTGATCAAAACGTTTTGAATAAAAAAAAGCTAAAAAAATGCGGTATTAAAAGTATAGGAGAACATTTTCAGAGAATATCTTAGTTTCAATTCAATTTTTCTTACTTGTGGAAAAAAAACACTTCTTTTCTTGCTGTACTCATGATGTCACTCCTTTTTTATTGATCTGGTGATGCTAAGGACTGGCAATTCAAAGAAAACTGCTTGGCTATTTGTAAATACTTTGGAACACCTAAATAACAATGAAATGTTTCGTGATGCAAAAATCAAATCATATATTGTTATTCACCTTGTTAAAAGAAAACTGTGCCAACTGAAGTTAACTTAAGATACCGATTGCCTTACTAGAGAGATAATTACGATAAATCAGTCTTGAAATGTTGGCTGAATGACAACCAATGAGAAGAATTCAATTTTTTTAGTATTAAATTCACCCCGAAGTTTGAATTCAGATAAGCGTATTCTTGAAATGAAAGAGGGACGTTTGATAAAAGATGTAGCAATGTATCTGTTAAACACGCCGACCAACTTGTCTAGTGGTCAGCGTGCCTGACTACGGATAGGGAGGTCCTGGATTCGAATTCCGGTTCGAGATGGATGTACTTTATCTTTCTCCTTCCTGTCTTTGTCCTTTCCTTATGTGTGAATGAGGTATGAATGGTGCCTACCCTATAAACGGGTCCCTATGGCATGTGTGAAAGGTGCGATGGTGGCCCACCCCCTGTGGTGCACCAGGGGCAACGCCTCGGTGGCAAAAAGGTTGCTGTTTCTGGGCGGTTCCTTGGGTATAAGGGGACAATGCATCCCGATATACCCCAACCATTTGGAAAAAAATTTTTTAAGTATAAGTGTAACTATAAACAACACGAATTTCTTCACTTAAAATGCATTTTCGAAGTTTAATCAATAAATATGGAAATGTAATGTCTTCTCTCTAACTGAATTTTTGTTAATTAACATATATCTTTCTGTGTGAAGCTACTTTTATTCGATGTATGTGAAACACAAATTGTAACATTTTCCTATTTAAATATATTATATTTTATATATTATAATATTTTCCTATTTAAAATTTATTTCTATTATTCTTGAATCATGAGTTGTAAGTTTGTTTTATTTTTCAAGATATGATTTCGTGTTATACGTGGTAAGTATTATGTGTAACTACTTATATTACATGAAGGAATGCATATTAGAAATTGAATCCATTCTATTCTGTTTTAAAAGAATAATATTAAATATTCAACATCGAATAATATTACAAATTAAGACTACTCATTCAAAGTACAATTTTCATTTGGAAAGTACTCGGAACAACCATACAATAATATAACAAGTACTATTTAAATGAAATTTTCAGTATCATTCTAGTAAATAATTTCTTCACAGAATTACTCATTTTTATTTCTCCGTCATTCCTGCAATTTCTGCTTGAAAGCTACAAGAATCCTGGTTTGCTTATGGATTATTATTATATATAGGAAATACTTCCCCCTCTTTTAAGCGATTTTTAAACATTAATGATGAATCATGAAAAATTCAAGTAAATGAATTGAAACGGAAGCGTAAAGAATTCTACATATTTTATCATCTTTCTAATTTCAATTAGAGTAACCTAATATTATTAAATTTCTCTTGTAAGCAAAACTGCATTTACAAGTGAAGATTTTTATCGCAATAAAACGAATTCCCCTTCCAAAGACAGATTCTTTTTAAATTAAAATGACTCATTCATTTTAATTTATAAAGATATGTACTACCAATGTTAACGAAAACATCTGTATTAAAAGTGTGTGCGGTCTCATTCGATTGTCTTTTAGAGAAAAAAATGGTCAAGATTTCGTGTGCATCATTGTCACATTCAGGAAAAAATTAGATTGGAGGAGAGAATACGAGGAATTATTCACACGCGAATCCGTATTGAATAAAATTTCCAAAGTGAGTAATCCTCGAATTGAGTTGGAATTAGCTGTAGCGACTACACCTCCGTTGTTATTAAGAAGAGGAAAATCCGCTTTGTAAACAAGAGTGGTCATTTATTTCGCTTTTATTTGTGCTGCACGAGAAGCAGCATTGTTTTGTTATTTCCTCGGGAGGGAACTTCCAGTACCTATGGTTTCTGAAATGGGGTCCTCCCACTTGAAAGGAAGCCCTATTCGGAAGTCGGTCATGAATATTCTCGCTTTCCTTCCGGATTGATGATTTTTAGAATCTTTTTTCCTCCACCTACGTATTTTAAAGAAAAGTTTATGTTATGTATTTTTGCTTTTGAGTTTCCTCGGTTAAATTGAAGGATTGTATTTCTGTTTGACTAACAACTACTACTAACATAGATTTTAAAGTTTTGTTTGAAAAAAAAATATTTTATAGTAAAAACATCCAAACATAATTTGAATTCTTTCGATAATTTTTTTACTGTAGGAATTACTGTAAAGATATTACACGTAATTGATGAGTTCTTATATATTAAATGTTTAATAAAAAATAAAGTGAAATTCTTATTTATTTACAAATCAATCTTTTTGTACGTAGTAAAATATATAATTGCAACTTTTTTTGTCTAGTGCCAGCTAGGTTGAAAATATGGGGTGCGCTGCTCCACTTTTCCACACTGAACCAGATTTGGTGTGGAGTCCAACTGCTTCAGTACACACATGCCATAGGGACCCGTTTACAGGGTAGGCAACCATTCACACCTCACAGAAAGGACAAAGACAGGATAAATATAGAGAGAAAGTACATCCATGCCCGAGCCGGGATTCAAACCCAGGACCTCCCTATCCGCAGTCAAGCACTCTGACTTCTAGACAGAGCGGTAATAGTAACACTAATGAATAACTTATATAATGTTATTCATTACTATTTCACAGAAAGTATTCAAATAATTTAAAATGTAAAACAATTTATTATTTTTAAGGTTAATTGGTTTTAAGCAAATTTCCAGAGAGTAATTTAATAGTGATGAGATGGTTAAAAATGACAAATGCATCCAAAAATTGGAATTGAAAAAGCTTTGCTAAGTATGTTAGATAAATTTATTTATGAAATTTAAGCATGCAGTTGAATGTGATTAAAAATATGTATTAAATTTCATAAACCTAATATATCATAGATCAAGTAGTGCTTTTTTCCTACTCAATTACAATAATTAATTGCATGCAACAAAAATTTGTTATTTAAAATATTTCTGCGATTGCTAAAAAAGAAGAGTTAAAATTTAATTTTTAATTAATATTTTTAAGATAAATCAATAAATGAATATATAAGAAATTTAATAAAAGAATTTTCAATAAAAATTTATATATTAACACATACATGTACAATTACTATATTTACATAATGTTATTAATTTTGGATAAATATAAGTGATGTCATCTATTTCTGAGTATGAATTAGAATTTATACTCTTTATTTAAAATATATCACAATTTAAATAAACCTCAATACTTTTTATATAGGATCAACATGAAATTTTAATACTGTCTAACATTTTTACGCAGCCCCAAAAACCCAATTAAGAAAAGGCGTAGCTTTCATATTTTAAGAACAGCAAAAAAACGTAAAAAAGAGTTAGCCTCTCAAGATATTGAAAAGAAATTGAGAACCAACTTTTTTTTAAGGATTAAATATTTTTTATTAATTAATTTCAGAAAATAAACAGTGTAAAAGCAGGTGAATATGTGTATCAATTTTATACATCTTTTTTATGTGACTGTATATCAAAACAATTGTCTTTTTAAGTAAAAAAAGACTTCTATATAACCTACAGGCTGCACTGCTTTAGAATCTACTTACATCCCAGGCTGTGTGAATTCATACGATAAATTGAATTCCTGTCTTCATCGTCTGAAAAGAACATTTCTTGCCAACGTTTTGGTCTTAAAGTGCAAACCAAATCTAAAATGTTACTCTTGTGTTATGATAGATGTGCAAAAAAACTTACCTCGTATCGTTGAATTTCATTGATTTAGTTATATCATTTGATTTCATTGATGATAAAAAATTTTATATACTTTCTTTAAAAAATTGTTTTGATTTATTGAAAAGTTTTAAGTTACCCTCCCAGGTGAAACACAAAATAAAATTTTTCCCAATCCTTCATTTAGTTATAAAATTCCTCACGCAGTTCATCTGACAATTGAATATTTATTTACAGATGAAAAATTTCATCATAAAAAATGAGTCATTAATGAAATATTAACATTTTCTAATGTATTTAAATTATGAAAAGATTTTATTTAAAAATTATATATTAAAGATATTATAAAAAATTTATAATTTTATTACTTTTTTTATTTCATATATAATATGTAGCTTATGTATTTATACGCAATAGTATATATTTTAAAACAAAAAAGCTATTATTACTTAAAAATTTAAAAATGTTTAAAAAAAAAAACTAATGCTGTTTAAATTTTCATACTTGTTAATGTTTTTTTTTATTTTAAACTTAACATTTTATTTATTCCTAAAAATGCTCACCTCAAGGAACTTTATGAAATTAAGATCAAAAACACACAGACATATTTTTAGTATAAAATGTCCAAAGATTTGTCATAAGCATCTGTACATTATTGAAAAAATGCAGTTATTGTAAAAAAAAATAAAGCGTTAATGTATTTAAGGAAGTGAATTTTTTAACGCAAAATTATTTAGTTCGTTAAAATTTCATTTTCCTTTCGTTAATAAAAAAAAAGTCATATACATATTTTTAAAATTTATTTTTAAAACTATATCGCATTCATCGAACAAGATGGCTAAATTGTATTACTTCGTATTCATCATACGCGACCGTAAAATGATTTTTTTCATCAGTTTAATTTGTTAACACTCCCTCAACATAACTGTCATAAGTAAGAGTATCCTAAGCGCTACTTCTATATTCGGGTAGTAATCTTCTCTTAAGTATTTGATTCATTGCCATTCACAACAAGTGTTATACTTGTTTACTCATACTTGTTTACAAAATCACATCTCAATAAATCGCGATAAGAAGAAACAGTTCTGTTTTTTTAAATAATTCTGCCATTGGAAATTTAAAAAAAAGATGGCAGGTTGGTTTTTGTTGGGGTATTGGGCGCAATGACCACTGCTTGAATATGTATGCTTCACCCGTCTAAGTTATTCTTTCACATCTGAAAGAAGGTATTTCCTTCAAAAGTTCATTTTTCTCAAAATGTTTGCTGGACTCAGTATCAAAATCTGAAAGTTTTCTTTTGTAAATGCTGTAGAGCTTTTGTTAAAAATTTATTTCCTATAATGAACTTAGTAAAATTAAAATAGAATTACAGATTGTATAAGAATATGAAATATTATACGCTAGAATTAATTCCTAAATGAGATGATTTTATAAATTAATTAGTCTTCAAAATGAACAATAATTGTTAAAAGTATGGATTTTATCAGGGCTAATTAAAATTTTGGACTTAAAACTATTTGCATTATAAGATTGCATTATAATTTATTCAAGTTCTTAAAAGTTACTTGCAAGAAAATTAGTTACAAAATTATTAAAACATATCAGAAAATAATTTGAATTTATTTTCATAAATATTCTTTACTTTTCAAATACTAATATCTTTCAAGAAGTTATTTTCCAAATATTAGATTTACATATTTAAAAGCATTCAAAATTCGACATCCACAAAACATTTGACGACTGCCCAATTTTTTCATAGGTAGTGGAACATTATTACTTTTCATAGATAATGGTCATATCCTGGAAAGAAATCTGAAAATAACCAAGGATCTGTTGATATATGCGCATGCAAGAAACAAAAGTTTAACATCATCTTCTATTACTAAATCGAAGATAAGAATTTCCATTCCTAAAAGAGCGATTTTAGCATAAGGCAAAGGTAAATCGAAGTAATAAAAATGTAAGTTTAAATATACGAGTTCGTTTAAATAGAAAACTATCATATAAAACCACAAATCAAATAATTAAAAACTCGAATAATGCTAATTTATTCGAAGCATAAAAGAGATTAAAACTAATTTTTCCCATTCGAGTTTTAAAATTTAATGTAAATTTGTTAAAAAACCGCTTTGTATTAAGTCATGTTTAAAATTATTACAAAGGTCCAAAAAACTGTTTTTAATTATTTTTTATGTTAAGAAATTCCCCCCGAAAATTTTTGTGGCATAAATTTCTAGACATATTCTGAATGTTGAATACTTAAAATTTAATCTTTTATTCTAAATACGATGGGACGTGTGTGCGTGCAAAGAGTTATCTTATAAACATATTTACTAATTAAATGATAACTCCTTTTTTCTAAATCCAATAATTATATATTATGAAAATGTAATCAAAAAAATGCTAAAAGTAGCATACACATTTAACTAATAGGAAACATTTGAGAAATATTTATCACAGATTGTTGAATGTTATCAAACTATTTTTTTACTGTCAGTACTATTTGATATTTATGAAAATTAGTATTTTTCATATACTATTAATCGATTATTGCAAATGGTTTTTAATATACATTTGCAAATAATTATCTATTTTCAAATAAATTAAGTATAGCAAAATCTCTTTCAAATAAAAATAACTAAAAATAGCAAAAGATTGAAAAAATAAACAATATTTACTTTTTTAACTAATCAATATTTAAAAAATATGCATAATTCTTTTTATGTTAAAAAAATTCATTTTACATCACTGAAATTCATAGCAAAAATGACTCCTTAAAAATATAGTATACTATGGAACAATTTAACCATATGATATCATTTAATTAACATTTCTTAGATTTTCGGCATTCATATCCATGTTTAAAAAATTCTGAGACTATATTCAACTATGCATTTTATTTGTTATTGTAGCTACAGATCAATTTTGTGTCACTCTAATCGAGGTTTTATATCATATCAGCAAAGTAGGTAGATTATTACAATTAATACTCTCTGCTGCCATATTAAATTTAAAAAAAAAACTGTTCTGTGATTTTGTACTCATTCATGTATTAAGATTTCAAATTCACTTACTCAAATGAGGTACAGGGAAAAACGCTATGCCTGGCAAAATTATGATTGATATTTTTGAGATTTTCCTTTTACTTGATTTGAATTTATTACTATATGATTCTATAAATTTGCTTTTTAAATTTAATGTAAAAAATATCATTTTTTTCTGTTCGAAAAGTGAATCATTTTTTTTTCATTAATAAATATTTAAAAATTTTTAAAATGCATAATTTGGTGTTTTTGGATTTATAATACATTTCTCGTAAAAATTTAGTGCGATTTTTCTCAAAAATTTTGATTCAAAGCTAAACAAAATTTTATCAGAGTAAATATTTTTATTTAGATTTATTAATTCTTATAAGCTTCTTAATAATAAATATATGTTAAGAAAATATCATTATATTCTCAAAAGTATAGTACTGTTTTCCTACATAAATCCTTGATATAGAGGAAAAAATCCTTAATATAGAATAATCCTTGATATACTTGATATAGAGTAAAGCCCTTATAAATAATACGAATGCTTTATTTTTCCTCTTTTTAACTGAATGAAAAAATAGCATTTTTTAAAATAAAGCCAGAACAATTTTTAAAAAAATATTTATTTACTTGTTACATACATTAATAAATTTATTAGTAAATACATTATAATACAAGTAATTTAAAAAAAATTGCATTTATAAATGTGATTAAAAATAAAAATATTAATATTTTAAATTGTATTTACTTTGAAAACTTTTAAACATAGCTTAGTTCTTAAAACACATAAACACATCTTTAAGTTTTATAATTTTTTTGAATGACATTAAAAGTACAAAGTGGATTTTTATCAATATATGTTTTGTTATGAATTAATATAGCAGCCACACCTATCTTAGATACATTGTTGTTCTCTTATACAGAATGAGAGAGAGAGAGCTATATTTAAACTTAGAAGACAATCTTCCGATTATTTTACATAAATTATCTTGTAAATTTATATTGCAATGATATATTTATGATTTATTTTGTGATCTAACCATATTCATAATTTTTAAAGAGACAGAGTATTAAAATTGGCAAAACTTCTTCATAAATCAATTATATGATTTCATATACTAAATATGCTTCAAAAATAATTTATTTTCCATATGAAACACGATTAAATTATAATATTAAATTATATATAAAACTACTAGGTAAAGTTTTAAAGAAACATTATTAATAATTTATTAGCATTTTTCTCTGTTTTATATTTTAAATGGTTTTGTTAATTTTTACTCTTACATGTATCACTTTTTTTTAATAAAATTGTTCATGAATTACCAAAGAAATATGGGTGTTATATTTCTTTGCTAATTCATAAACAATAAAGAAATATAAGTGTTATATTTTTACATTTTTCTCGTACTTAACTTTTATACAACATAAGCACATGTTCTTAAGAATAGAAAATTTAAGAATAGAATCAAATCATGATATATTCAAAATGCATTTAAGGCTAAAACTTAAAATTTTTCCTGAAACAAAAGTAAAAAATAGCAAAGAATTGAGAGAAACTAAGGAATTGGAAAAACGAAGAATGCATAGATTGGTGCTAACAAAGATTGAGGCATAATAAATGTTTTATTTATTATTATGAAAATTCGTAAAAATATAAATCAAATATATTAAAAAGTAAAAAAAGTAAAAGTAAAAAAAAGTAAAAGTATTAAAAAGTAAAAGTAAAAAAAAGTAAAAGTATTAAAAAGTAAAAGTAAAACTAAATTGTTCAATGAAAAAAATATAATTTTTCATCAAATAAAAATTAAGTCTTTTCAGTGATTTTTTTTTTTTTTTTTTTTAACATCCCATGTATGGTGAAGGGTGGTTGAACTTCATCCAATTCCTTTCATTGAAGAATAAATTGGGGAAATTATTTTATTTATTTGTGAATATTGTGTAAAATGTTAGGAAAAATTTTTAATCAAATTAAAAAAAAACACAAAGTAAATTAATATTAATCACTTAATTAAATTATATTAATCATTTAGTTTTGTTGTGATTAGGATGTAAGCGCATAATTTTCAGTTCCCAAATTAACCTCATTCCATTCAAAATTTTAATTTAACGTCTAAACTCGTAAAATTAAAAACAAATTAAGTTTTTTTTTTAAAAAAATAATTCGAAATTATGAAACATTGAACTATTATAAATTTTCAATAAAAACAATTTTAAATAAATTATGAATGTATGTAAGCTGATGTTTTAAATTTATAATAATAAGTGTTTTGATTTATTTATAACAATTTGAAATGATAAATTCAGGTTGTGTAATCGTGTAAATTTAAAACTCTCATCAGTTTAAATCACAATAACATGGTGAAGTAATATCCTTAAAGAATACGACTAAATGTATCAAACAGGATTTAGAATGCAATTAAACTTTTTTCATTCTGAAAATTGATAATAGTTTCTGCGGACTAAATATAAACCCGGCATTGCTTCACAGAGCTTCCATTTAACATTCCAGCACCTGTCGTATCTCCCACAACCACTCGTACACGCCTGTCTTCCAGGAGCCGGAGGCCTTCAGAAGGTCGTTGGTCGTTATATCTAACAACAGTGTTGGGTCAGTAGGACGTTAAATAGGTTTTGATTCCAATCAGAAGGTTGCATGGGGCCTTTTTTTGGGGAAAATTTTCGATTGCATCAAGGAGAAAGGATCTTTGTCTGCTAGGAATGCCTTGACAGCTATTAGAAAATTAGAACTTTTCCCAGATGGTATGTAATTGACGATGCACTGAAGCGGATGGGCTTTATATTGTTCCACTTTCAAAACTTCACTAAATGCAGTAAGGCTTGCGAAACAGTGGATTACTTTCCTTTTCGTTTGTGATACATCAATAGAGCTCAAGGCGTAGGATGAGCTAGATGAAGAGCAACAAGGCCTTGTTGTGTCAGGTCCAAATTGCATCATAACTTGCCGGCAATATATTTACAAAACACCATTGCATTAACTATATTCTAGCATGCATTATCGGGCAATACTTAATGGTTATTAAAAAAGTCAAATATATTTTCAAAAGATGAAAAAATTAAATATAGAAATCCTTTTGATTTCCATAGTAACTAAACCTTCACTTGAAAAAAAGAGGTGAAGGTTATTTTGCATTTTCTAAATAAAATGAATGAAATATTTTATTGGATAATCAAATACACTTATGGTCTATAGATGCTTTTTATATATAAAAAAAAAATTTCTTTTTGAAGTATTTAGCTGACAAAAATTATTTATCGTTTGATTATACGAAATGTATGCTTTAAAAATCGGTAGAGTTAAAATCTCAAAGAATTAAGCACTTGTAATGAAATATATGTGAAGAAGACGTCCGTAAAAAAAAAAAAAAAAAAATAGCGCCCAACGTGGGGCTCGAACCCACGACCCCGAGATTAAGAGTCTCGTGCTCTACCGACTGAGCTAGCCGGGCGTGTTCGCATTTAAAACTGTTTTAAATATTCTTTTTTTATTTCTCAAAAAAAAAAAAAAAAAAAAAAACTTTTATAACGATGATAAAGCACACTGCGTCATACTTTTCCGATATCACACAGGTGTTTTAACCTAGGTAAGAAAGAATCCGTGACTACTCAATTAAGATTCGTGATCATTAGTCTATCTACTATGAGAAATCTATGTGCGTTGTGTTTATGGATGCTCAACCACACATTAAAAATTATATTAAGTATAATCCAACTGTCCAATAGTATTGATACATTTAACTTCTTAAAGTGGCTTATAAGTTTATTAATACAGGCTTATGATAATTTAAATTATGAATCTTTAAATCTTGTTAGAAGAACTTGAATATATTTTTATGAGGCAAAATTTTTGTCATAATTTACCTATAATTAATATATTTAATCATATCATTTAAAAACCGAATCTGTAGACTAAAATAAGTATTTGGTTTCATTATTATTTTCTCAAAATCATATTCGATAAAGTTTTACTCGGAAAATTGTGCATAATTAGAGAAACACTAGAAATCAACTTAATGTGGAAAAATACTAGTAAGTGAATTTAATATTTAAACTGATTGCATAGAAGCGTTGAATTTAACATTCAAGTTGATAATAATATGTCGATAAATCGTATAAAGATCTTAGAATTCTAATTTCATATAATTATGTATATTTTCTAAAGCTGTTGGAGTATGATCACTGGAAATACATAGCAGATTTATGTTAAGAAAAGTTCCCAATTTATTATTATTTATGGAATAACTTTTCTCTATGTAAAATTGATCTTACTTAACCTAATCCGGCAAAAAATGAATTATGAGTATTTAATAGTCACAAAACTAGAAAGATTTCAACATAGTTTAATAAATTTTAGTAAAAAAATTATTTTTTTTAATTTTTTTTTTATTTATTATTTTTTTTTATTTTTATTTTTTTTTTTTTTATCATTCGTGAAATTTAGTATTTCACAAATATCTCACTAACTATGCTTATGAAAATTATAATTGGTTTTATACTGTAAGGCAATAAAAAATTTAAAAAAAGTGTAAATTAAACAGTAAACTAGTATTTGAAAAAGAATTATTTTACCATTTCTCTAAAAAATTTATTTTAGAAATAACCTTCAAATGATTACAATAAAGACAAATTTGGCTTTAATGCTGTCCCGTGTTGTCATTGTGAAAAGTGATAATATTCACTTTTATTTAGGAAAGAGATGTTAATTTTTTTTTAATTTTCAAAAGAAAAATAATTATAACCGATTTAATAAGGAAATTCTTTTTCATACAAGATATTCATATAGCTATTATCCGAGTAAACATTGACTGAGATTAGAATTAATATCGGAAGAGTTATATATTTTTAAACAGTTGTTTAAGATTCATCATTGGTATAAGACATCAATTATGTGTTGATACTCTCTTTCATAACTCGTTTTCTGAATTTGAGATAACAGTTGCATGCGCAAGATGTTTACGCTTTTGTAGAAAAGAAATATTTTAATTTTTAAAATTCGATTCTAACATCCTTCATGAAGTCAATATGAGTGTGAAAAAATAAAAATGTTTCAGCAGATCTTTTAGAACAGTTTTTCCTTTATCTAACATATATTTTATAGAGTAAAGAGCATAAAATTAAATAAAATCTGAATGGTTATATTACATTCTATACTAAACAAATGCCTCAACATTCAATTTTCCAGTACTTTATCAAAATATACTGTCTCATTAAAATCATTATACTCAGAATGTTTACACAAGTTGAATTTAAAAAAAAAAAAGCAATATATGAACGACATTTTAAAGGCGAAATGCTTAATAGTAATTTTTAACAATTTTGAAGAAAGAAGATGCACGTTCAGAAATATAAAATATTGACATATATCTATTTGGATCAAGTTAAGGCTGATAAGTACTTACACTTATATAGAACACAAGTTACAATGAAAAGTAGTTTTTAATAACGATCACACAAATAATAGTCTCGATTCAAAAATGATCCTCATTTTCCATACCAGTTTATGTATATAAACCCAGAAGTTATGTAAACTATGACTTAAACGTGTGAGCATTTAAAACTCAGAAAAAAATAATTATTCCATAGAAATTGATAAATTTATTTAATTAATTGCAGTAGCTAATATTTTTCTTGAAAAATCTTTCACATTTCCTAATTTTATGCGAACAAGTTTGTCAATATTTTAGTCTATCTTCCGAACAATCGAAGCAATAATCTACCATTTTCAAGTATCCCTTGCTGTCACATAGAGATGAACTCTTAAAGGTAAAAAAATAAATTTTACGACTTCTATCTGTAAAAACGTAATTGTGCAATGTCACTGTAATCTGTTATAATCTTAAGAAGTCATAAATTCTATTTTGTCCATCTTACCAGAGGAAAGTAAAACCATTCATCCAGCAAAAGTTATCGGGTTAATACTTTGCCACAAATAACTTTCTTTCGGGTAACAGAAAGAAGTTTTAGGAGATTCGCTTATTGTGCATCATCGGTTAGATATTCGAAATCTCTGACCCATGACATGTTGGCTTTTTCGAATACAATAATACCTTTGGAACATTGTAGCTATTTAAGTGTAATGAAAGAGACTTGAAATATATTGCTCATGTTTGCTGAAACGACACCATTTGATTTACTCCAATTTTCCAAGGAAATTTGAGACAAATCGAAAAAAGTTTTGAAAATCAAATTGTAACGAAAATTTCTTAGGTTTACATCACATTTACTGTTGTAATTTGAATTCCACTTTATATATAATGTGTTGAAAATTTGTATATAAATGGAAAAAAATGAAATTTGTATATGTATTTGAGTATATTTACGCAGAACTATTGGATTTACTTAGGGTGATATTGGTTACCGTCCACAATAAAGTTTAAGAAGCCTTCGAACACCATTTCATATTATGAGATGGAGTCAAATAATGAAGTTGAAATTCAAACTGTGTCATTCTGTCCAAATATCTCATTTCAACAATAGAATCTTAAAACTATCTGATCTACTAATAGATTAAGCTCATTGAGTATGACAAAGATTAGCTGGATCAGAATCAAATTATCTTTCAATCACAAAATGACAAAATAACTTTTCCAAATTCTGAAAAATATAAGAAAAATAATAAAGGCTAAGTACCACAGCCCCCCACATCAGAGCGGCCCCCAAATCGAACAGAAAGTTTAGTTTGAGTCGTCAATCGAATAGAATCGTTTGCCCAATAGAATAGAAAATTTAATGTTGTGAAGTAGAGAGGGGCCTAAAGTAGATTTTCCCTGGATGCCTATTAGGCTAAGGCGGGCCTTAATTATGAGTTATATATATATAGATTATAGTCTGGTTTTTATTCAATTGAAATTTTTTTCCACGTGAAATATTATTCGTGTGTATCTTGCAATTTGAAATTGACTCCGCACAACTTCAAGCATCTAAACAAAATATTAAAATTGAACCTATTAGCTGTTAAACTGAAGGCTAAAGCTCTAGCTCTTCAAGTAACTAGGCTCAATTAAGAGATAGAAATCAAAATTATATTATTTCTGCTCTCTTTCCAAATAAAAACTATGATTAGTTTGTCAAATAAAGGTTGCAATTGCATTTCGAGGTGGAGTCTTATAATTGCTCATCTAACTCTTTTTTTGCGAATAATCAATAATTTCATAGAAAAGCCAATGATCAAGGAGTTCTAATTTTTTGGATAGAAATCCTAGATAAATTTATTGATGTTTTATTTATTAACGCGCCAAGTAAAATTCTCATTTTTTTATAAATAAACCAAATTATCTGGTGGCGTTTAATAATAGCATCTAAGCGTCCTTTCGCCAATTGCATAACTGGTCTTTTTCAGGACATCACGTCCTCAAATTCTTTCCTATCTTCTGAGAAGGAGAAAAAACACATTCACTTTCATTCATCTTTTTCTTTCTCACGGGCATTCGTAAACGTGTCCAGGGGGCAGATGCCCCAGTTTTTCTACCTGAGATAAGCAGGAACCTCGTTGCGTCAGATTTTCACTTCTCCAAATAGCTTCCTTCGAAAAAGCACTGCAGTAATACAAACCATGCTTGACCTTTTCCTTCTTTTTCTCCATTGAGGCGTGCAGGTGTTTCAAACATTTCTAACATCCTTAATTTCCCACACTTTTTTGGAGAATATTTGCAATCATGAAATGGCATCGTTGGTTATGATGATGTTTCTTATATTTTGAAAATTATCGTCTTACGCAACAGAGCATAAAATGATTTGTTATTTATAAGGAGAAATATTCTAATATGTATTAACTTAGTGAAAAAAATCATCTGCTTTTTCTTCATTAAAAGTTCATACAACAATGAATATAATGTTATTAATAAATTATAGAAATAGTTATAACTTATTACATACATTTTAATGATATCGTTTTGTAATGTTGGAAAACTTAAATAGCATAATTAATATTTTAACTGTCCATTATTATTTATAGCTAAATACATACTAGATATAAGTAGATGGAGGGATAGAAATTTTAATAGCTCTTGAAATTTGCGGAAAATGGTATTCAAATATTTATCTTACGCATTTTTACAAAAGAAAATTAAATTTATATCCTCTTTAAAGAATTGCTCAGAATAAAATTAGTTTTGCTTTAGCAGGTCATTTAATGATAATTTTGATAAGTATTTATGTAAATTATACATAAGCTATTGAAGCTCCTTTCTTTCATTTGGTAAGATGTCTCTGGTACCATTGTGAGATTTTAAACAATTAAAACATTTTAATATGTGCTATAATTATGTAAAATTATTTATGCGAAATCCTACAAGATACTGTAGACGCGTGTTTTTACGAACCTCTGATTTAAGAACATACTCTATTTTACGAATTTTTACCTGGTTCCTAACTGTTTTATGGACGTAATGATAATTTTAATTCATTTTTATGAACTAAATTTTTGAAAATTCTCTTTTTTATATGAATTCGCTTTCACGGATTTTTCGTTTACGCTTATATTTTGATTTTTACTTACTTTTTATAATTATTGGTGAGAAACTTGGATAGATATTATTATAGGAAAATCTTTGAATTGTGTATAATTAACTACAACATTAAGGATTCAGAGAATGCAATGAATAAAATACTGTTTCGATTCTAAAATTAAAATTGTTTAAATTAATACGAAATTAATTGAAAATATTTTTTATAAATCTTAAGAGTGATTTGTGGCAACAGACATTGAGTTATTAATAGGCACCACTTAAGTATAATTAACCTCATATTTTTTTTATAAATGCGGAATTTCTCAGCTTAATCTAAATTTTGGATTTGCATGCATTTGAATATGATCAACTGATGTCACTGAAAATATCGTAGGATGTTTTTAGAAGGAGTGTTCATGCCTTGGAATTGCTTAATCTAAACATAATGATCTTGTGAATGCATGTTGACTGATGTTACAGAGAAAGTGATATCTAAATTATTTTGACTTGCATACATTATTAAATTATTCACAGAAACTGAAGAAAGACAAAAATATTCATCTACTGACTTGACTTAAGATTATATATGATTATCAATAAAAGGACTTACTGCTCCCCCAAATTTCATTTCTAGAATTCTTTTATCTGGATTCAGAGGTAATTTGTTCGTTAGACGAATATTAGATGCTTAAATGGTTATGAGCATAATAAATAAGATTAAAACAGAACTTTCAGATACCAAACATGAAGAAAAAGACTCAGCGCGTTGTGACTATCGAAAAAACAAATAGATGAAATGGATTTAGATACTTTTATAGAAAAATAACTGGGTAAAACCTTTACACGTCGGAAAAATGTGTTTTTAAAAATCTAATCTTGAAATTAAAAAAGTGTGATTACTTTAACTAATTTTTCCTCATTAAAAGAAAGTAAGCATTGTTTCTTTAACTATAAACTTTTTATTCTGCATATTTTTATACAATACACACGCTAAATATGTTTATTTCTAATTAAACTTTATTTATAAAGCCAGCAATTTGGTAAAAAATAACTTCATGCGTGTGTGATCTAATTACTTTATTTTACGAACTTTAGATTAATAAGAATTATTTTACCGGGGTTCTTATAAGTTGGAAAAAACGGAAAAGCATACACTTTATTTTTTCTGCTAAATAAATTTTTATAGATTCAATGATGCAAACAATCTATTGGATTTTGTTCAAAAAAAAAAGGATTATTTTTATAATATTTTATGTATTTTTCTTTCATATGGGTAAATAACTGCATCTTAACTATTTTATATATTAATATTTTCGTATAAATTTTATGGAAACAATGTGAAATGTTTTTCTAAATTATATGATTTTAAAGAATAATCAGCCGTCGGTAAATATTTCATAAACACAATTACATTTTAAATCAACATAATTGTCTCACTTGACTGTGCACCTGATTCAGTAAATATTTCTAAACTTAAGTTGTTAAGTAAGCTCTACAGGCTGTGATATCGTTATGTATGCAGATTCCTCTTGGCTTTAATAAATTCGCTACATAAATTAATATCGTGTGTTTTAAGTATCCAAGAGAAAAGTTTAGCTAAATGACGCAACTGTTATTATTAACAGAAAAGTCTAGTGTACCCAATCACAGAGGAACTTTTAAAAGAATAAAATTCTAATATTTCGCTGCATGGTCTTTCTTATTCTTTATTTCCTTCAATTGTATCTTCAGGAAGTATTATTGCAGGCCTGACTATAAATAATAATCTAAATCCTTCAGATCATTTACATCAGATTTTGTAGGAAATCTAAGAAAAAAATCGATGCGTTAGTACCTTCATCAATTACATTCTGATTAACTATTGTGTGTGTCCTCTTCATATCTATTTTCAAAATTTAACAAGTCAGTTATTCCAAACTTAGCAGCGAAAAGAAAAAGATAACAACATATAAATATCCTTTAACTTCTAAAGCAAAAAGATAAAGATACTTTATATTATCTCTAATAATATAAAGTATTTTTATCTTTTTGCTTTAATGATAGAATCAGATGACAAACACGTGATGAAGCATCAAAATTATTTTTTAAGTGGCTTAACCTTCTTTTAATTTAACAATAACAGTTTATTCACGTATGGATAAAAGCTCTTCAAAGGAATATGATTTAAGACAAGTCAATTAAAAGTAACCTTACAAGAGAATTTGTATCAAATATTCGAATACGCACATCTAATATGATTCTCTTCTTGATATTTTCAAGCGATTGCTTTTACATTATGATTATTATCTAAAGTACTTACATAAAAACTAAATGGTAAAGTGCTGTTCTATATAATCATGGATATAAATGTCAGAATTTGAATGTTGAGTATTTTTTGTTAGCAAAATAATAATAAATATATTTAAATAGTAATATTTTCACCTTCCCATAATAACTAAGGTAAAGTAATAGCATTTTAGATTATATACTTTTTTAAGTATCTGTACGTGAATCTTGGGCTATTCATAAACAGAGATAGGAAAATATGACAGCATATAAAAGTGTGGAGAGGATTAGTTAAAAAAATAAAATGGGGCTCATCATAAAACAAAACATGCTAAATCACCCATTAAAAACTGTTAATTTAAACGATAGTATTTAGCACTCTCTGTATAAACTATGATAAGTAATTATATTTTAGATTATATATATACTTTTCTAAGTATCTAAACTCAAATCTTTTTATGTTATAATTATTTTGAAGTATTCACGCATAATTATTTACAGCTCTGTCTTTTATGATTAATACTAAAGACTCTCATTTAAATTAATGGTTTTTAATCAGTGATTAATGCACTTTAGAATGTTTTGTTTTATGATAGGCTCTCGTTTATTCTTTGTTAACTAATATTCTCTACTTTTATATGCAGTGGTATTTTCCAATCTCTGTCTATGAATACCCTAAGAAATTGAAATGTTTTATAAGATTATTTTGAACATACACTGGACATTTGTCAGCGAAGCAATCTCAAAACTCCAATTCAGCAATAATTTATTTATTTTCAATTGCGTCCTTATGTTGGCTCTTACGAGCATAATAAGTCTTGCAGTCCAATAAAGAAAAGAAATATCTCCAGGAGTGGAGAGCGTCTTGAAATGTGAAGAAGAGCGGGCTTCCTGGAGGGCAGAACATTTCCAAAGATGCTCGCCATCCATGTCAACATGTTCCCTACATAAAATGCAGTTGGGTGAATCCACAAGCCCTATGTGATATAGATGTTTCTGGAGAAAATCATGCTCAGTAAGTAACTTGAAGTAGGAGACCCCTATAGATCTAGGTAGATCTCTGGGGATACATGAGCTCAGCAGGGTCCTCCAAGAGGCATCAACTGCTTTCTCTTTGTAATAAATTTTTCGCTGGTGATGCATGACCCGTTTTAGAAGGAGTTTGACATTTCTCAGGCCAGTAGGATAATCTGGAGCGTTTAAAAAAGGAGCTTCTTTCGCGAGATTGTCTGTTTTTCATTACCAGGCAAGCCGCAATGGCTAGAGATCCATTGTAAAGTAATTTCCAATAATTTATACACCAAGTAAAAATTAAATATTCATCTCATTATGTATCTCAATGAAATTAGATCTGGGCTTATATTCTTCAAATCTGCCCAGAATCACTCTGAAGAAAATATAGGGCTATACATTGTTCAGAGTGGGGAGCATCTACAATCTGCAACTTGGATATAATGAGATTACTTATGATTACTATAACGCTAGAGCATCGTTGGAAAAACATAGCGATTTCTTTTGATTTAAGTCTATAGTATTGGAACGAGCTACACGTTACTGTTTTACATCCGTTTGCTGTATTGATGATAGAGAGATCTAATTTGATAAACTCTAATAACATACTTGGTGTCATTATGCAATCGTTTACTAGTTCAAATACCCTTTTTATGCTGAATACCAACTGAATGAGATTCTTCATTCTGATATGCTTCACTAACAATACTTTTTCTGATAAAATCTCTGTTCCATTGCCACTGATGCATATTAAACTTGCGCTCTCCCTACTTCTCATTTTATACTAGATTATTTGAAGCATATTGTTTCCAAACATTATTTACACACAATTTTGAGACAAAAAATATGTTTTATGATTTCAACAACTCTTGAAGCCCTTCAAGATCTTGTTTAAATTATTTATTTTAAATTATTGTTCATTATATTATTGATAACTGACTTATTAAGGTCATATATCTTACTTGTATTAACGATGATTAAATTTTGATAAATTATTTATTATGTTTTATTTAAACCATGTTAATAATGAAAAGTTATTAAAATTTTAACACCTGTACACCAAACGAAAATTTTTAAAAGAAATAATAAAAAAATTTAAGCCATTTTTCTATGTAAGAAAAAATAGATTCACGCCTTTTGTATTAATGAAAAATTAATTTTAACACAATGCTTTGAAAATGGAAAAATTATTCTTATAAAGCTCAGAAAACATTCAGTTAAACTTGAATATCAAAAATCAAATGTTGAAATAATATTTTAATTCACTTGCAATGTATTTCAACTTATAATCATTGAGAATCATGAAAAATGTGAAAATAAAATAGGAAGCTAATGCCATTGGCAATTTTTCCAATGAATGTATATCGATATTGTCGTCTGAAGAAAAATAAAGAGTTTTTCTATAACAAATGTATTTGAGATATTTAACAGATTAATTTGAAACATTCGATTTTCTTTTTACTGGGAAAATACTTCAAGCTTAAGTACTCCAAAACAAACTAACATTAATATTCAAAATATTAAAGACTACTTTCGATTTTGGAGAATAAATTTAGCAATATTATATTAGTCTTCATTTCGTATTCCAAGTGGATATGGGATCGAAAAGGTGCTATTCGTGACTTCCACAATCGAAAGTGGAAGTTGAAGTGGTTGAGCGACCTGGAAATTGAAGTTTCCCTTAATTCTAATGTTGCATTAATCCAAGTGTAGGCGTACATTATCATGTTTGAGGAAGACTGTATACTGGTTTAGCCTCAAATATCTTGGATCAAAGGTCAATAGACAAAAAACGCTTCACATTTCCATTATTTGTGAATACATTACCATGCAAATGCCATTAGTAAATTTCATTATTACTTATTTGAGAACTGTAATAATATTCATAAGCTTTACTCGTAAATATGATTGCATTTAAAAATAGTAAATTATTTAAAATAATATTCATTTCTAAACACAATTACTTATTACAGATGCATTAATCATGGGGAGTGAACTCACCGTAATTAAAATTGTAAATTTAAGAATAAATCAGCTTTCTCCTATATTCCCTTTGTGGTAATCCTCATTATCAAAGATGAAGATTTCCTTTTATACGAAATTTTGAGATTTATATTTTCTATTCTTTAGAATTAAAGTCAATATTTTTTTTATTTTTCCTAAACTTAAACAAGATTTACTTTTTTCAGCACTTATCTGAATTGAAGATAAAATTAGAGTAATTTGTGATAAACATCCACCAAATGCATAGAAGTTATAAGATATATCATAAATAATATAGAAATAAAAAAACGCTGAAATAATTTAGCCAAATAAAGATATCATAAAGCAAGGAATTGTATATGATTCTGGGCAACACACATAATACTTATTTACATTTTAATTTGAATAAAAATTTGCAAAATGTTTTTAATTCAGATAATAAAGGCGATTTTGAGAGAGAAATATAGTTTCATAAGAAATACAGTTTATTGTAATTACATTTATTAAGTAAAATTTAAAGAGACATACAATTACAGAGAGACAAAGAGACATATATACATACATCCAAAGTACTTTTTTAGATTTAACTTAAAGCCTTGTTGTTGCAATATTCATAATGACATAATATGAATGTTGTGCATTTGAGCCTCTTGTGTATGGGACTCATAACAATACTCAAGAACTTATTTTTTCAACTTTTTCCATCTAAATATTTTAGGTTATATTTTCCTTGTATAGATTTTTCACACTCATTCACCAAATATTATGAATTAAATTGAGATTAGGAGACTGTATTCATAGCAGTCTTTGCAATTCATATGATAAATTAATGAGTTGCATTTTTATACAATCTTTAGTTAAATTAAAATTATTTTAAATAAATTTTTTTCTAGTGTTGTACTGATAGTGATGTGGTCGTATTTCCGGAAGTTATGCTACATATAAATAAAATATACTGCTTTCATATTCTAATGTGAATAGTAAAATAGTTTTTTCTTTCAAATTTGACTTAACAATAGTGTTAATTTTATAAATTTTAGAAAAATATTAATAAATATAAAAGAAATTTCAATCATAAAAATTTTGAATTTATACTATCGCAAGTAAGGTCAGAATCTATAATCTCACTTCCATTTTTTTTAATTCTATAATAATTAAAATGCTATATATTTTCGTTAAAATAAATTTTGCTTGAAAATTCTTCAATTCTTACAAAATTATAAAAATATACATTTACAAGGGCATAAAAATACATGAAAAAATACATTTCCTTAATTACTTATAAAAATTAAGTATTATATTATTATTTACAAGTATTGAATAGATAAAAATTTATAAAATAAACAGTTTTCTATTTTTCATCATCACACGGTTAAAGATTAGAAGATGAAAAATACCAACATAATAGGAAAGAATATGCAAATATTTATAATGTAAGTGATTTATAAGTACAAAGTAAAATTTATTAATTCTGAAGTCAAATAAGCTGATTCAAAAATAAAATTACTATACTATCATTATATTATTTTTATACGTCAATAAATTTTCCGACGCGTGATGAATTTAAGCCATAAAACTTTTCGCAAATATTTACTACATTTGACAAAATATATATGAATATCTTATAATTATATTTGCTGTAATTAAAATCAAAATTACACAATAGTTTCATGAATCTAATATTACTTTTCAAACAGAAAAATCCAATAGGCTTATTATTTTAAAGGGAAAATATCATTAAATATATTAATAATATAAACAAATTACTGCTTATTTGTTTATACTATTAGACTTACTCAGACATTATATTTATTTCGAAATTATTTATAAAAATATTTTTTCCTTTATTGTGTAAAAACTGTCTGATAAATGAAAAACATTTCATAAGATTTATTAATATGAAACATTTTTATTGAATTTATATTTACATAAAACTTAAAAGTGAGGAATAAAATTTAAGATTACTTAGTTAGAATATAAAATCCAATTAACTTTTAATTTCGGAACAAAATGGAAGATTTAAACATGAATATTTCTAAGGATGATGAGGAAAGAGACCTAAATTTTTTGTCGTTGCATAATTTTTCTTCTCCCCAAATGCACTTCTAAAAATAATGTTTTTCTTCAAGTAGCTTCGCCCACTGGACACTTTCAGAAATGGTCAGGGTGAGGTGAATAACCTCTGTAGAAGTGTGGTACTTCTGTAGAAATGTGGTTAGTTTTTATCAGAATGTCAATGATACTTCACCTTCTTCGTAATGAGAGTTTTTCTTTAATTACTGTTGACAGAATCAGTTGAATCTTATCTTTTTATAATTCATTGTTTGCGAAGATATTCACTTAAAGAAAAATATAAACATTTTTAAAATAAAGTTTTATGTTTCCCCAATAATGTTTACAAAAAAAATTTTGTTATCCTTTATGTTCTCCTTAAAAATTGCAATGAAAATATTAAAACAGGATTTTTTTTTTAATACATTTTCACTTTTATATATTGCTTTGAAATCTCCGTATTTATTTTTTTATTTTAACACCATTAAATAATCATTTAAGGGAAATTTGTGCACCTTTTTAAAAATTAACATTTTTTATATTATATTTATCAAACATTTATAAAAGGAATGTTACTCTTCAGTTTTTAAATCAATGTGTATATATTCTTGTTGTTCACAAATTTATTTCCCACATACTACTCAAGTAATAAACTACATAGTCAGTTTTATTAATATAAATTAAAATGTTTTAAAAGCTCAAGTTTTTATTATATTTTGAGGTTTATACAAACTTGATTTAACAGGCTATACATGACTACATATCACTACTATACATAACATGCTATACATATTTTGTGTGCTAGACTTTGAAAAATTATTTTTCAAAGATGTGATAACGTAAAATTTAGATAATTTCCTCGACTAAAATTTCTGGGTGAAGTTAAAGCCTAAGGCATCTATGTAATAAAGATAAGTACTTCATATTAATTAAAAATCGATATAAGGAATATATAAGAATGAATAAATATGTAGTCATGTATAGCATGTTATAATATTATAAATCCACAGTGCTTTTGTTTTAATAATAAATAATAATGTAAATTTTTCAAAGAAAATTTAGCAGGTGCGAATGAATGAATTATAAAATAACGCAATATTTTTACGGGATATTTACATTAAAAATTTTAGAAACATTTTAAAAAAAAATTCTGTTCAAATAAGTAATAATTATTAGACCACTACAAATTATTTTTGTGAAACTCGGGAAAAAGGCTTTAATCTATTGTTTTTAAAATAACTTTGAACATTTTATTTTTCATTATATTGATCAGGTTTTGGAGCAAAGATTTAGATTAAGAATTCTGCACCATTGATCTATGATAGCTATTCATAATTCATAAAAAAATCCATATTGGTGATTATTTGCGCACACTTGACGAAACAAATGGTCCCACAATTTTTTGTGAAATAATGCCTCGATTAAATTTTTGCCAACAGTTTCACATTCTAGCAAACCAGAGTCAATAAACAACCAAACATTTTATGATTCTCAATTAGATAGTTCTCTTCCACAAGATCTTATGAATTTCATCATGAAAACAAACAAATTAAATTGAAATTTTCCTTATAATATTATCGTTTAAGTTTTTTCGTGATATAAGTTTAAAACTTATCTATGCTTTTAAAAGAAAAAGAAAATTATTTTGAAAAGAATTTTTTTTAAAAAAATGTAACACTGTAATTTCAAAATATTGTTTGCTGTGGTAAACTTACCCTTACCCAATATTTTTGACTTAATTATTTATTTGAGAAAATATAACCTATTTCAAATACATCTCTCACTTTTTAAAATTTTATAAAAGTGATATTTAAAAGGGAAATATAATTATGCAATCCATTGCTTATACATTTCTTTCTTTCTTTATATATATATATATATATATATATATATTGTTTTTGATATTCATTATAATATAATGTTTAGAAACTTCAGCTGAACTACTTAACTTTATATGTGTGTCAATTGAATGTTATTATTCTAAAAGAATAAGCCAGCTGTGTTTGTTTCACTTTATTAATACTAATTAAAAAAACTTTCATTGGAAGTTTCAAATATTTATTGAACTTTGTGCTAAGCTTTAAGCAAAATTTGTGATAATTCACGACAAAATTCTTCTTAAATAGATGCATTAGTCATTGAAGTAAATTTTACAATCGTATAAAATAAATTTTAAGGCACAATTTTTTGTCAGACGACTAGAAGTATATTTTTCTACAGTCATTTTTATTATCAATCCTCAATAATTTGAATATAAAGCTGTATCTACATGATATCTTTAAAAAATAATGCTTTTTTAATTTCAAGAATGTGTAAAATATTTTTTTTCGTTGAGTTCTGGTAAAAGACTGAAGAATTGATGAATTTTCTTTGGAAGTTTGTATAAGACACAGGTGTTAAATTTAAATTTTATTATTATATTACAAGTAATTGTGAATTTAAACCTTCTTTAGAGGATATCTTGTTATTAACTCAAAAATGTTTTCAGATTTTACCTTTGCAATTTTTCGGGAAAATCACCATTTTTGAAGCTTTTTAATTAAATTTGGCTTTAAAAAATAGAGTGAATGTTTTTGCTGATTTCAATATATTTCATCAAGAATAATCCTGAGGATTTTATCTTAATACTTTTAACCACATAAATAAAACAACACATATAATTTACTATATTAATAAACAAAGAAAAACACCGCTAAGTGTTTTTGATCACTTAATAACAATTTTATGTTATATATAATTTTTTATTATATAATATAACAACTTTAAAAACACTTAATTAAGTAAATTTTGAATATCAAATATTTTTAATATACCCAGAATTTTTTGCTTTTACCATGAAAAATCTATTTTAATTAACTTACAGGTACAAATATTTCGAGTTTTAGAGTAATTCAATTATATTGATTACATAATGTTTTGGATACGAGGGTTGCTATTTATATTTCTGGCCTTGGCAACAGTAAGTATTGCTAGGCGACCGAAGACGATTTTAATCGAAAGTTTGATATTTTTAAACATAAATTCAGCAGACGATTTACCATTATAGCTTTATTTGTGTTGTTGACAGTAAATTGAAAAGTTCTTCTCTGTCAAAAAATGGAATTGAATCGTGAACATTTTCGTGCCATTATTTTTCATAACTTTCGACGTGGATTGTCAAGACAAGAGTGCTTCGATGAACTTAATTCTTTATACAGCGATAAAGCGCCATCCTATAGCACTGTAAAAAATTGGTATAACGAATTTAATCGTGGTCGATGTTCGATCCAGGACGAATCCCGTGCAGGTCGTCCAAAATCCGTTGTTTTGCCAGAAAAGATCAATGCTGTGCGTGAACTGATAAAGCAAGATCGTCATGGGACATACTGAGAGATAGAGGCGTCTTTGGACATTAGTATGACTAGCATCATTAAAATATTGCATGAACATTTGAGCGTAAAAAAAATTTGTTCGCGTTGGATCCCGCATAATCTGACAAACGCTCAAAAAAAGGCTCGTGTCGATTGGTGCAAGGAAATGTTGGAAAAATACATTCAAGGTACATCAAAGGCTGTGTATAACATCTACACAGGTGATGAATCATGGATCTATGCATATGAGTCGGAAACAAAACAGCAATCAACTGTATGGGTCTTCCAAGACGAGGCAAAACCAACAAAAGTTGTTCGAGGAAGAAGCACATCGAAACAAATGATTACCTGTTTCTTCGGCATTAACGGTCATGTGGCAACAGTGGCGTTAGAGCAACGCAGGACGGTCAATTCTGAATGGTACACGACCATTTGTTTGCCAGAAGTCATCGGAGAAATTCGAAAAAAGCAGAAGAACAGGCGAATCATTCTTCATCATGACAATGCGAGCTCTCACACATCGACTCAAACAAAGGCATTTCTCACGGAGCGAAAGATCGAACTGATGGGTCTTCCGCCGTACAACCCTGATTTGGCACCCAATGACTTCTTATTCCAACACATCAAAAATAAATTACGTGGACAACGATTTTCGACCCCCGAAGAAGCGGTTGATGTATTCAAAACGCATGTTTTGGAGTTACCTCAATCGGACTGGAAAAAGTGCTTTGAAAATTGGTTCAAACGCATGCAAAAGTGTATTGATCATCATGGAGAATATTTTGAAAAACAATAAAACCAATTTCGATCCTACATATTTGTTTTTTCATTATTAGGCCAGAAATATAAATAGCAACCCTCGTATAAGTTAAAACTATTTTCGTTCAATATTTCTAAAATATTTGTCAATAGAGTTTGAAGTAATGCACAAATGTCACACACAATTACGTAATATATTATCTTCAATATCTATAGAAATAAGCTAATATAGTTTCATCATTTGTTTATAAATTAAAACTATGCAATGAAACAATGAAAACGTTTTTGAAAAGAATTACATTACAATTAATAAATTTCAAATATTTTATTAGAATCAATCGATATCATTATGAAATATTTTGAATAGAAAATAAATTAAATAAGTATAAATTTATGATATTGTTGATTTAGTACATCTTCAATGATTAAAAATCATGGAAATAATTTGAATGAAAACATGTCAATATATATTTAAATGAGAATATGATATTTCGTAGGTGTATAAAAAATTATTTAAGGTTTCCTTATAAATTGCAGAATTTTACATAAAGGTTTAAAGTCAAGTTCATAATATGTTTCGATAATTTCTTCTAGAAAAAAAAAACGCACCGGTTAGAAATTATTAAAGATTTGCAATGTTATTAGATAAATTAAAAACAGTTATAAATTCAGTAATTGTTTACTTAATATAAATGAAGAGATTACTAAATAATATTAGGGTAAGCTTAGGAAGTTTGATAATTTTGGAAACATGGAAAAATATCTTATTACTTTTAAAATTCCAGTAAACCTTTCAGGTTACAAACTAATATTGCATAAAACTGTAGTATACTCTAATACCTTTTCATAATAAAAAAATTAAATATCTCTCATTTATGAACAAATAATGCAATAATAGTAGAATAAATATAATAGTAGTCTTACAATAATAGTAGAATAAATATAATAGTAGTCTTACAATAATAGTAGAATAAATATAATAGTAGTCTTACAATAATAGTAGAATAAATATAACAGTAGTCTTACAATAATAGTAGAATAAATATAATAGTAGTCTTACAATAATAGTAAATTTTATCTAAAAGTTAAAATTCTTGAATAAAAACTGTAAGGCAAAATATACTCAAGTAAATACTCACTTATAATTGCCTTAAGAAAACATTAAAAAGGATAAAATAACAGAAATAATAATTTTTTATTTTAAAATGTTTTCTTTATAATTTAAATTTTTTTATTTTGTAATTTAGTTTATATTTTATAAACATCAAGTAAATAGTAAATAAATATTTATCCTAGATAAATTAGACACTTATTTAAATAATATAATTAGTTTAATGCAAATTTATTTAAAATGACTTAAATCTCCTAATATATACGTGATTTACTGTACATTATGTTTTTACTAATATTTTAAAACAATGAAAATCAATTCAGTAAATATCGACGATCTTTTGTGATAATAATACGTGATCCATCATTTGTTCATCAATAATAGCAACATCAAAAAAGACAACTAAGGGCAGTGGAAAAAAACCTGTCTGATACCAGGAAGGAGAAAAAGTGTCCAATAATTACAGCCGTGAAGAATAACACCTGTGAAAAACGAAAGTACTGAGTTAAAGAATGGGGACGTCCTAGATTTTGAAGAAACTAAAATAGAATTCTATCTCCGGCAAAGAATTTCTTTTTCTTTTTTTCTCCTGGCAACTTATGTACTCTTAGGATTGAGGTTAAATTATGAATGTGTGGGATTTTTGTTAAAGTCTTAAAGACATCCTAAAATCGTTGATAGTAGGAAACTGAATTTTGTTCTCCTTTGTCGTGTCTCACTAGGATGATGCTCTTACGGGCTATTCTCTTTTTATTCTTACGGATTTAAAATATAATGATAACTTTTTCAAAATTGGTCGTACTTATTCGGAGCAAATGAAACGATATAAAATTAAAAGCAAATAAAATCCAACAATAATGAAGTTTCATGTTTGGACTCGTGATTTGTTACACTTCATTCTGGCTATAACTGGTGAATGAATAGATACCGGTTTTATAATCTCATGCCATGGAAAAAAGACAATGTAAATATTAAATCAGCCAACTGCTGGAAGATTAACAACTTTTGCCAGATTGATGTCAGCTTTTACTGTTATATAGTTAAATCAAATAAATTTGATTCTTGGTTATGTCAGTGCAATTTTAAAACTAATATTGATCCGTCCAATGTAATATAAATCCGTACAATATTTATATAATTCAGCTATGAGATATTAATTATAAGATATAATTACCATTTGATCATTAAAATTTCATCATTTATTATAAATTTGTAATTTATTTTAAATAGGGAAATAATTTGTTTATCAAAGTACTTTTTTTTGTTTCATGGCTTTAAATAAAAGAAACGTGTATGTTTATTCTTTATAAATCGAAATATCGTTAAATATAATATGCACACTTTATTTAGTGATATTTAATGAACAAATATTTAAATTATTTTAAAACTTTCCTTCACATACTTACATCCTTATAATGAATTATAAGCTATATCTGGATATCAAAGTTCTTCACATACCTAGTTGAAATATAAGTATTAAGTATTTATTTACTCTTTTAATAATCAAAAATTATAATTATTGTCTCAAAATTGATATTATTTTTATTAGAAGTAACAGCTCTGTAGTTACACACACAAAATATACTTATAAAAAAAATTAATTTTGAAACTAATACGAGTATATTTATTTTGGTTTATTCTCGGAAATAATTTTATATTAATATTTCTTTTATATGTCTATAATACTAAAGTAAAATTGATAGGATATTTAAAAAAATAAAATGTTATCATGGAATGATTAGATTTTGCGTATTTCTTAACAGCAGTCAATGCATTTAATATTTTTTTAATTACAATTTATCATAAATTAAAATTTTGTGGGCAATGAGAAAAATTACAGCTTTTGAAATTTCAAATCAATACAGTTGTATATAAAATTCAAATTTTACGCAAAAATTAGAAACAGACATTAATTTTTAAGCATTATTTAAAAATATATATATATATATAATTTTTATTTTAATATTAAGTACATATGTGTTTAGTGTTTATCAAACAAAATAATATCGAAAAATTGACTACAATTGTTAAAAAAAAAAAAAAAAACTAAGCTATATATAACCATAAATCAAGCATAAAATATTTAAAATTAATTTATTTGTTATTGATTCTTCTTATTAAACAATCTATACAAATGAGTAAATCCTCTTGTGCTAAATTAAAATCGAAAGCAACAACTGGTATAATACAAAATCATTACACCAGAAGAACGATCATAAAATAAGTACATTCATTCTTAAAAGGGGATACTTAAACGGATTTTGGAATACAACAGGAAAGGCACAGCTAGTTAACACACGGTTAACAGTTAAAATCAGCGGACGGCAGTAATTAATTTCGTAGGAAGTGCTTTTTCCTAAATGGGGTCATAATGGGAAGAGAAGCCAGTTCAGAAATTTCAAAGAGAGGTCAAAGTCCCATCCAATCTCCCAGAATCGGAAAGTAGCCATTTAGCCACTGGCTAATTCCAACGGACTCTAATTTTGATTCGTTCCGATTTTGGTGTTTTTAACAGGCAAAAAATCTGTGTCACTAGGCAGGAAAAAGTGTGAAGAACAGTTTTTTTTTTTTTTAATTTCTCTGATGTGATATCATTAATTGTTATGTTTTAATATCATGGAACATTTTCCGAGAGCGATAAATATTTTAGATCCTGAAATGAGTTAAAATTATAATTAAATGCGTAGCCAGTTAAAATGCTTTAAACTCTAATATTCCATTTGATGATAATTATAAATGATCCGAAATAAAGTAGAGAGATTATTATTTTTATAGAGATATTTAAATTACATTATGTATTCTTTATTTATTGGAGATAAGTAAATAAAAAAAATATCGTTTTTAATTTGTATTTTTATAATGGTATTTAATGGAGAATAATATTTCTTTTGTCTTTTGTTCTTAATTAACCAATCAAATACGAAAAACTATTATGTTTCGAAAGTTAAAAGATAAAAACCAAAATAAAATATAATCAATACTAGTGTTTTTAGATGAATTAAAATAACAATATTTTTGTTAATAAATTAAAAATATGAACAATCTTTTTTATTATTTTAATGTTGAGCAATTTATTAAGTTATATAAGTTCATCTAATAAAATAAACTTTCTGATTTAAATGATGAAATTAGAACGAGACATTTTAAATTCGCTTTAAAATGTCTCATTCTAAATTCTTCATTAGTTTAAAAATCAAAATGTATATCATTAAATTATTCACATAAATTTAAAAAATATAGTTATTTAAAAAATTGCATGTGGATTTCAATAAAAGTGAATCATATTATACAAGATAGAGTAACATATGAAATATTATATAAGGAAGTGAGTAAGGAATGATTGGAATTTACCAATCTCTAACGTTAAATTTCAAAAATTAAATATATCAACTTGGTACAAAAAATATTTTTATTCGGAAGTACTAGTGAATACTCTTTGAATTTTGGACAGGAGTGGATGATGAGTTTTCTGCACTTAAAAAACAAGGTCATTTCGCACTCTACTACAATTTTCAACATCTTACCTTCGTGAAACTGGATTTTCTGCGGTGGCTTCATTGAAGACAAAATATAGATTGAATTGAACTGAAATTAAATAAAAAGAAATTGAAGACCTACAGCTTAGGTCAGCTAAATATAGAAAAAGAACTGAGAGTGTCTATTTCTAATATTAAACCCTCCTTCGAAAACATTTGCTCTGAAAAACAGGCCCAAGGAAGACACTAATAATTATTAAATTTGTTTTTAATTTAGCAAGTTGTTTTAATTTAATAAGTTAATTATTAAATATGTCAAAATGTATTTTGTTTTGTATGTGTGTGTGTGTGTTCTTTCCTTTCCGTCACTTAAATTTTTTAAATAGCATTTTCTCTTGAATATGCTGGCGACCCCTAGGGGGCGCGCCCCACAGGTTGAGAATCACTGCTGTAAGAAACTTTCAGATACACTGCCTGACGTTGAAAATGCAACACCAAGAAAGATTAACCAGAAAGTAACGAAACTTGGTAAATTCAACAAACAATAAGTAATCTGTATTTCGAAATGATATGCATAATGCAAAACGAGAACAGGATTGGATGAGTTGGTTTTAGGACCACTATGGACGGAGATACACAAAACAACACGTCTAGACACAGAGTTAATGAAAGTACGGATGGCGTCCTGAGTAGGTGCTCTTCATTCCCTGTCAACAATATGCCTAAGTCCGTCTTCTGAAGGAGGCAGTAGCAGAGTCTGTAAATGGCGTCCAATCATATTCCAAACATGTATGATTGGTTGGTGAGAGATCTGGAGAGTACGGTGGTCAGTGAAGAAGTTGTACACCTTACAAGGCATGTTGGTTGATGCGAACAATGTGCGGTCTGGCGTTATCCTGCAGATAAAGGCATTGGGCATGCCCTGAAGGTAGAGAGTATCACCAGTCGTAACACTTCACCAACATAAATTTGGACTATCATAGTGTCATAAATATGAACTAGAGATGACTTGGAACGGATTGCTCCAAACCATGATACCGGATTGTCACGTGGTGGGATGTTCCACAATTGCAACAAGATTGTATCTGTCTCTACATCAGTGACACATGGAGACAAGAGGCTGCTCGGGAAAAAAGATCCTAAACTACTCCAGTGTCCAGATCTCTCTAATCTGGCGCCATTCCAGTCTCTGCTGTGAGGTCAATGGCATTCTTCTTAACGGATGCCATAAAAGGAAACCACTAACAAACAATCAACAGTAAATGATTCTATGCTTTGTATGGAAGCAGCCAGAGTGTCTTGCACTTACTGCAGAATTTTAGTAGACGTGCTTTGTAAGACCACTACAGCCTCCCGCGCTACTATCCAAGCGTGCTGTCGTCACTCTGGCTACCGGCACCCCACAAAATATTCCACAGTTCCTTGTTCCAGCTATCTTAGCCACAGTCGTTGCACTGTGTACACGTCCAGGTGTCTGTCAGCTGCAATTTGTCGTAAGGACCAGCCTGCCCTTTTCCTTCCAATCATCATTCCCCTCGTAAACTTGTCTGTCTGCTGAAACTGACTACGTTGACGATGGCCTGACATTCTCTGCAATTACAGGTGTCCTTTGTGACAAGAACAAACTTTCAACAATTTTTTTTCAAAGCAGCAATAACTTCGCGAATATTACTTACTCTGCCGGTTCCTCACCTTATACTATGTGAGCTGCGCATTTCACATCATTTGTACACTTCAGTAAAGTGCGTCTACTCTGAAATTTGCATTATTTTCTGGCCACTCCTTCTTGGTGTTGCATTAGTATATCTGACCACTTCCATTTAAGACTGATATGGCTTGAATAAATAACTCACTGTTACTGTTTTTAAAATAAATTATGCCTCGAGATCTTTGTTAACAATATAAAATGTCCCGGGTTTTTTATAAGAATACCAGGGCAAAAGTTGCGCTTTATGTTCAGCTCTAAGATGTGCATTTTATACTCTTATGCCCCCCCAAAAATAATTTCTCTTTGGTAGTGTTAGTTTCCTTTTCATTGTTTAGTTTACTTTTATATAGCATATATTTTTTTCAATGTCAACATTTTCTTAAAAATTTGGAAATTAGCTTGCTAAAACTTATTAATGAGACTTATAACTAAAAAGTAAATAAGCAATAAAGAAATTAAATCAATGATCTGTGTGTTGGGGCTATTCATGTTAGAAACACTTATATTAGATAGGATATCGATTACTATCTGAACTAGGTTATATGAGAACAAAAATAAATTAAATGCGAGAGGAAGAATTGCATTACTTGAACTCACTGGAGCTTGAAACAAAACACTAAATATCAAAAACAAAACACAAAAACAAAACACAAAACACTAATATCCAATATGTGGGATCAATATGGAGGTCTGCAAAAGAATGGCTAAAGATTTTTAACCAACTGTCATTCCAATTACGAAGTGGTATTGTCTCAGGATGCTTCTAAGGATTATCGTAAATACTATATTCCTTATAGTTCATGGCAAACCTTTTCAACAATATAAATAAACAAAGGCAAAATTCAATTGTTTTACGCATCGGAATGTTCGCGTTTTGAAGATACTATACTCTGTAAATATGATGATTAGCGAACTGTTTGGTACTTTAAAGATAAAAAAAACACTTACCAGAGCATGTAAGTATTTGAGATGCTCTCTTGTTTAAAAAAGAGATCCGAAGATTTTATGCCATAAAAATGCAACAAATGGTTTCCTTCTCTCATAAAAGCATCATTAAGTAGTTCAAATTATACACATTTCGACACTAAATGATCTGTTGTTGTAAAAAACAACATTGTAATTTGAATTATAACTGCAAATCTCTGTAAATGAAAAATATTAAGCCTCGTCTTTCATGACCAATTACTTTGTGTATTGTATTTATATTTATTTCTAAATGTAGTGGTATTCCTTGTTGGGTATTGAATGAATGCATGAAATTTTGCAGCTATTTTGAAGTTATAGAAGTCCTAAGGATAACTTAATATAACTCTTCGTCAAACAGTTCACTTTCAGAAAAATAATGGATATCATCATAAATTATATAGAATGGAATGTGGAAAATTGAATAAAGGACAATTTGACAATTTTGCGAAAGAGATCTCCAGTATACCACACTATTATTATTTTTATTTTTTTAAAAATAGGCTTCCTTCCACTTGAAAAATTTCTTATGGCAAACGTGAGCAAAAACTCTGGAACGAATGACTTGCTAAACGTGTAAACGTCTATACTGCGTTAATTTATCTGACAGATTTGCATGACACGATTACGACATTAAGTTGTGACTCATCTAATAAGCTCAAAGCCCAACAAATCATGCAATGGTTGTATTTTGATGAATCAAGGAAAATAAGCCTATCATATCTGACTAAGTTCTATAATAAAATGATTTTTGTGCATTAAAAAGTCATGTAATTATTATTTTGCCATACAAGATTTCATTTTTATTGATTTATATAAAAAATACATGAGTAAATTGATAGGGTAATACAAAAAATATATTGAATTGCACACAAATGCACATATTAGTTTACTCCTTAAATTTTCGAGTTTGTGTACTTAGAAGAAAACCTATAAAACATCATAAAAACCGATTAAAATTTTTTATATTTTTTTAAACATAAATTAATATTTTTTGCAATATTAAAGGTTTGTTTCGTTATTATAGATTTTGTGTAAAATACATTTTACTGTTAAAATAAAATTTCACCTATGGCGAAAAGATTTAAAAAGGGATTCAGGCAGATATTCATATACAATACTTTTGAGTTTTCATTGTGAAGACATTTTAATTACTCCTATTTCTATTAATTATTTGAATTTCCGCAATGCAGACAGGATTGGTTTTCAATTGAATTTATGAAGCCCATAAAATTAGTAGACTCATTTGCAAAGAAAGGGAATTTAGTTTGTCCATAATTAGGTATCTGATTTTCATCAGATGAATGAATAGATTTTCTGTATTCATAAATTCTCTTATAAATTCAATGAAATCCTTTAGTATATAAAGATTGCGCACATTTGCATATCCTAAGTGCGCAAAAAAAATTGATTAGAAATGTAAAATGAAGGAAACACACACACATACAATGAATTTAATTAAAACAAACTATTAAACCCCCTATCCAATAATTTTTATAAATTAGATTAAATTCTATTATTATAATAACAGTTACATATGTATAAAACGCATATTCTTTCTGTTTTCAATTCATTACAGGAAAATTTTATCTTTGAATCAAAAACATCATGGTATTCAGAAATCGTTTGAATTTGAGATTTATTGAAAGCTATTTTTGGAAAAATAATATGTTGCAATCGTGGGAACAAATTTTAGACATGTCATCCAAATACGATTAAAGAATCAATCTTCTCAAAAGAATTTCTGTAAATCTAAGAGTAAAGTAAATTAAGTACGATTCTCGTTTGATTTCCATTAGATTGAAGGATTACCGGACACGAGCATTCAATATATAGATCACAGTTGCAAAACAAAAAACTGAAAGCGGCGCCATTGTTTCTTAAGTAGATTGTCACGACATTAAGTTTTTGCCTTAATCCTGTCATCAAAGAGACCATAAAAATGGTTTGATGAAACTTATGTGTTCCAGTTTGTATCTTTGGAAGCATTTTCATTACTTTCATCACGCAAAAACGCATTCATAGATGTAAGAAGGAATCTAAAGCAGAGAATTATCTATTTTTGACGGAAACATGATAAAAAATACTCTTCTTTAATATTATAATAATAATTACAGTAATAAAATCAAAGTTTACATTGTCAACCATATCACGCAAAATCTGTGAAACTAATTTTATAGTTATAAATTCCTTTTACATATTAGTTATATTTCACCTTTTACAAGAACTTATTATTTATTTAAAGAAATATTCCAATATGAAATTAAATTATAAATTTAGTTAATTGATATTTTCAAGTCTTGTGATATATAACTTTATACATTTCTTGATCTATAAGATCTAAAAAACTTTTACAGCTATTTGAATAATATTAATAATTTGAGGAGCATTTCATTGATTATTTAAGCATGCATACAGTTTTAATTTCTTGTGTACTTAAATAAGTACAAATTTGCATACAGATTTATATACATAAATTTTAAAATGTGGGTTCAGTTAAAATTTCGTCACCTGTTGCATTTATTCAAGTTTCGTAAACAAAATATGCATTAAACTTTGTAAAAAATAATATATCTTTTCTTTCAATTTTCTTATCAATTATAATTTAAAATTTAAGAAAGAAATTAACGTATACTCTGAGGAAATTTTGTAAATTTATTTTATATATATATATATATATTGTTTAAGTAACTTTTTTTAAATTTATATATTTGAGTAACTTCTCTTTCAAAAAGAAGTATATTGAAGAGCAAATACTTTTCAAGATAACAGTGGCCTATCTTGATGACGTTCGTCTCATAAGCTTCTAAAAACACACACTTTTAACGACCTTAAGATCACAAATGTTATTTCTCCCTTTATTTTTGAATACAAATGTGTCGATAAGCTTTATTTCTTTTTATTTTGCGTGAAAAGTAGTAAAAATTATGTGTTTTTCCAGTTTTGGAAAGCATATTTTAAAAATATTTGTACCACACTTAAAATTACTTGTCGAACCCATTTCCATTCAAAAGCTTTGTGTCATAACTTTTTTTTCCCTTTCGATATTAAAAATATAACAGAAATAAACTTACTGTCCATAAAATATGCCAAGTGAAATCTATGAAATTAAGTAGTTATATAAGTATTGAATTTCAACTGCAAAATGCGAGAAATTATATGAATTTTTTTAGCAGATTATGGTTGTAAAACACATTAATTTACTCAGATAAAATATGTTGGTGTGTGTGTGTGTGTGTGTGTGTGTGTGTGTGTGTGTGTGTGTGTGTGTGTGTGTGTGTGTGTGTGTGTGTGTGTGTGTGTGTGTGTGTGTGTGTGTGTGTGTGTGTGTGTGTGTGTGTGTGTGTGTGTGTGTGTAATATATTATACTTTTATTATATAATAAGGGATAATAAAAGTTAGTCATGTAATTTTTATTTTATGTATAAAATAATAATTAATAAATAATTTATAAAATTTTGGATGTATAAAAAATTTTGAACATAAAATTGATAAATCAGAATATTGATTTTTAAAAACTCACTAGATTTCAAATTAGTATTTAAAGTGAAAGAAGGAAATTATTTTCTTAAAAGAATAAGATTAACATCCATAGATAAAGGAATTTTAGGACTATAAACAAATTTTAAGAAGGCGAAATATTTTATTTATTTACTCCTTCTATTTTAAGAAATTATTTTTCAAAATGCATATTGGCATTATCATAATTAGCAATTATGATATAATTCACAATGATATGTTTGTAATTATGAATATAATCTGAATAGTTGAATCATGTAAAGGCTCTTATTAAATTAAAATATACTATAAATAAGCATACTAGTATACAAACTTTTTAAATTTTTAACTTTATTTCAAATTTATCAAGTTTTAATTCAATTCTGAAGTTCACAAAGATGGTTATTATTAATTTATATTCTTTGCTTATTTCGAATAAAATATTACAGCTATTTTGATTTTAATAACATTTCACACAATTTTTTCATACTCTTCATGCTTAATGATACATGATGCTATAAAACACAAAATGACTTTTTCCTACGCTTGAATGCCTCAGCTAAAGTTCAGTCCAAGAACCATTACATACCACATTTTTTTCTGGGCCTAATTTTGAATTTTTTTTCCGCCGACACCTATGAAATGCGATGTCATGATTACTAGAATTCCCTGCTTCGTTCTCAAATGATACTTCCTTAAATAACAAAATTAATTCTCGTTAGGAATTTATCCTTTGAAAGGAACAATTCAACCGTTTCTGAAAGAACGATATTTTAATGATATTGTTCTCAACTGACCACATTGAGTGATAATATTTTCCATTCACATTTTCATCATGCATTTATTAGTTATTGAGGATGTTGTTACGTTTTGTTACTTTGTCTGCAAGTCCACATTTATTTTTAGCTTTTTCGTGCCTGGTTTACGTCTTTAGAATTCGAAAGCTATTTCATTTTCCTTTATGAAACACTGTTGACAAAAATGTATACATTTATGTTTGTAATGCTGTTGCAAAAGGTAATGGAATTCTATACCATTTCCATATAATAGATACGGAAATCTTTACCTTCGTGAAACCAATTTATAGTTTACCGGAAAATAATTCTAGTTTCGAATATTGTTGATATAATACATATTTTCAGGAACTTTGCTGAAAGAATATTATGCAATTTTGAAAAAATTTCTCTGCTTTTCTCTAAAGAACTTCCTTTATTATTGTTTTAAAGTAATGTGCTTATTTCACATGGATTTATACTTATTATTATCACATAAGGGATTTTTAATTTTGCTTTAAATTGTTTTTTAATAAGCGTTTAATTTATTAAAGTGATTAAAATGCTTATTAAGTGCTTATTAAATGCTTATTAAAGTGCTTAAAAAGTTATATTAATTTCCCATTCTTTACAGAAAATGCTTATTTTCAAATTGTTTCAAATCAATACAGTTTATTTCCAAAAGGTTATGCAATCACTATTTATACTACTTACATTAAATTTACATTATGTTTTTTTAATAATTAAGTATACAATAACAAATCTGAAAATAATATTACATTGGTGAAAATTCTTTAAATCCCATCCATACATCTAAAATGTTAAAATATTTAAATCGCATAAAAGAAAATGTTTAAATGTTTTAAAATTAAATATTCCAATGCTCTAGAAAATTAGGTTTATTTGTTAAAAATTGGGTCAGTGGAACAAAATATTAAAATATAGCTATGAATTAATAACATCTTACATCTAGTTATCTATAAAGTTAAAATTAGATTATTTAATGGTTATGGAACTCAAACAAGAATATTGTTTGATATAACCTATTAAAAAAATAATAGAACAACTGAAATGTTCTTAAATTTGGAAAATATTATTTCATTGTTGTTTTTATTTTAAGAGTGATCTGGCGTAATTAATCATAGAAAATTGATTGTTTCTTTTTTTTCCAATGCTAACAAACAGTTTATTATTTATATTATCCATTAAGATTGTGAGAAGACAGTTATATATGAAGAATAAAAACATTTTCACATTTATCTCAATATATTTTTGGTATTTATTTCATTATAATCTTTCACAAATGAAATGAAATTGTATATATAGATAGATTAGATGATAGATGATGTTAACTGTGGCAACTCAGCCACAGTAAATCCCTAAAGGGGAAAGAGAAGCGCATCTTCCCTATCCGATGGGGAATCTAGCAGAGTTGCTATTTGGATGCAATTGTATGAAGACAGTATTGGCACCAGTGTATTATGGTGTGGAACTTATTTTTATGGAATGTAATCATGAAAATTGTTATTTGTTAATTGCTATTGTTAAAATAAAATACTAAAGGCAAAAGGACTTATTAATGAATGTAGATAACACGCAATTAATAAGTAACACAACATTAACACCACAATTGTTTCGATAAAAAAATCCCAAATTAATATATCTTAGTTCAGGTTTTGCATTACGAATGTTTTGAAGGAGAACGTGTGTTGTTTACATTGTCATAAATCCTTCTATTATTTTCAAAAAGACATTATTTAACTGTTGCTGAAAAGCCTACTTTTTCTGATTTCCAGCTTACTAGCTATTGTGTGTTAATGCATTTGTTATCAAGGTTTTTTTCAATGTATTGATTTCACAAAAAAAGTCTGTTTTTAAATTGATATTATCTAGAATCTTTATTCGATGAATAGCTTAATAATAGTTTTAAGTGTACCAGAAACTGTGTTTTTCGTTTTATCATTCCATTGAAATTCATGGTGGTCTAATAGCAGAATTGATGAAAGAGAGTAACTTTATGTTACTCTAAATTCTTAAACGATCCAAATGTATTTTTTTTTTCGTATCAACTGAATTAAAGAGATCATACAACAAAGTGGGAAATTCGTTAAAAAATGCGACAAAAGTCTAAATTAGTAAATTACTTACTAATTAGATATACTAATTAGTAAATACTTCAAAGTTGTGACTGTCATTTTCGATTTTGAGTTATTTCCTCCCTACAAAATCAAATTCGGATGAAAATAATAATCTCAATAGGATTCTGCACTTTCATAATATATTTTAATTGAAAATTGGTGAAAACAATTTTATTGCCGAAAACTTAACAACTGAACAATTGAGATATTATATTATAAAATATTTTAAGTCCTTCAGGTAGTTAACAGCAACATTATGTACAATAAAATGTTATTTTCATATAAATAATTCGATATTGCATGTAATTCGTCACACGTTATATAGTGCTTACATTTACATAGTTTGCAAATTTCACATCAATTATATAGCATTAATTTTTCCGTAATAATAAGCTAAATTACATCACAAATTTATGTTTGTAAATTCTCGTAGAAAATTTGTAGATATGCTTACTTCTACTTTTATCATATTTTTTACATTATCTACATGGATATCATAAAATCTTTTGAAAAAAATCCTTGTGCAATCGTCTTTTTTAAAAACCAATTAATTAATCACAAAGGGAAGTATATTAATAAATTATTAAATATTTTGGCATATTTTAGGACAATATTTCTGAAAATTAAACGTTTAGTTTTATGTATATTTTTTGTTGCATCAAAAACTCTCTATGGAGTTTTTCAGTAATGTTATTTAAAGTTTATTTCATTTGAGACATTTAGCCCTGATATGTGACTTATGACTTTATTGCGACCGTTTACTTTTGCTTACGTTTCACAATTTTTTTTATTCTATCCCGCAGTGCATATCATTAACACTATTTTAAATTCCCTATAAAACAATATATTTTATTGTGACATGCATTTATTGTCATTAAACAGAATAAAAAGATATTTTTTAGTAATTACGCATGAATAATATTTTAAGTAAGAGAGGTATGATGGATCTCTATGCCGAATATCAACTTTCAAATATACTTTGTATTTTTATTAGGCGCCACATTGTGTAACAGTTGGAACTTTTGCACAAATTAAGGTTTCTTCGCGCTTTCAATGAGCACTTACCTTCTAAAAGCATTTTTAATAAATAGTGGGTCGTTGTCGAGTAACGCAAAGGAGGAAACTTGGAAAACTCCGTATTGGCATGGTTGGTTAGGATGTCGTGTTCATTATCGAAGATAGTGAGTTTGAATCCCGGCCGACCGAAGGTCCGTTATGTTCTCTAAGGGCGGCTAGGGCATGTTAAAACAGGACTTGGTTGCAATGTCATCCAAGTGAAATGATATCTATGAGGATGGCAGGCCAACTATTGGGGGTCTTCTGCTTGACTCATACTTCAAAATCACGAAAACACCACCCGCTGCTTTTATCTAAATGGTAGAGCCCAGCTCAGGGCTAGGTACATGGAAGCATGCTAATCTAACAACAACAACATCGACAATCACGTGTGCTGAATTAAGAAGCGCGGAATCCATCTTCTGAGGGTCCCAAATAGTTGGAATCAAACCTAGAAACTTTCCTCCTGAAGAACATTGGTTTAACATAAGTCAACGAAAAGCCTGCGCTGTTTATTGTTTTGTTATATATATATAACAAAATTGTATGTGTTATTTTATACAAAATATATAACAACTTTGTCTATCTTCCTAAAATAAAATTTTGGTAGGTAATTCAGCTCTATACAACAACATTATCCTATTATTTTGTGGCTTAGAATGAGAAATTAATGATTTCACATTATTAAATTCTATAAGAACGATTTTAGTGATAGTGCACTGGAAAATAAAGAGAGAAAAATAAAGATTTTACAAAATATTTTTTATATGTGTGAATTAGCATTCAAGCATGATTCTTTTCAGACATTTACAAATCTTTCTTCAAATACAGACAAGATTGTGCTATTTCTATATAAACTTTATCCCATAAATGAAGACTGTGAAAATATTAAACTCAATCGATGTATTCATTAATAATGTATGTAGTAGTTACTTGATAACAATGAACGTGTTTCATCAATTGATTTCAAGTATCATATGCTTTTTTTAAAGATTTTTCTTTTCAAAAAATACTTATATTCATATATATTCACTTATATTCTTTATATTTAAAAAAAATTCTCATATTTTATGTGTTCTAACTTTGCTGCGTCAACGATGAGAGGTTTACCAAATGAAAACGAATTCTCTAGAAGCAAGTTTAAAATAGTCTGACCATCCAAATAACGTTGCGGCCTCAGAAAAAAAGTTCAATAATGTCTTTTTTTTTTTCAGCAAAATGTGAATTAAAATCGTGTTTCTCTGTCGCAATTCTGGAAAAGATTCTTTTTTCCTTTAGTGACTAGATTCATAAAAGCAAAAATTATTACAGCAATAGCAGTATTCTGCAGGTGGATTTCAATCTAGAATTCTTCACAGATAACTTTCATAGATTTCGTAATTAGACTTTCGCGGATCATTTTGCAGTTTATCCCAACGTTCACAAAAGATTATCTCTCGCAAAGTTTATTAATAAGTTTCCGATAATATTAAAATATAATTTATATATATTTCACTTGAAAGTAGCCAAATTGAATAATTTGCGCAACATAAATATATATTTCTAATGTTTCATCACGAGTATTTCAATTAAATAAATATATAATTGTTTTTAGAAAAAATATTTTGTAGATTATAATTCATATTATTACCATATTGGCTCCCAAATTATAAAAATTTGATTCAAAATATTTTCCGGTTATTTTTTAATCATGCAACTTTATTGGGATTATGACGTAATATGAATATATAGTAAAATCTGTTAGAGAAGACTGCTATTTAAAACGAAGTTGCATCAAGTTCTATAAAATGATGCTAATAATGACAATTTTTTATCTAAATAAATTGTTCAAAATAGCAAATTATGGCAAATGAATTCCTCCTATTTGGAATTCAGGTAACTAATCTCTATTTGAAGAATAATATCAGCTGAAGGTAAAACAATAATATCTTAAATGATTTCATTTGATTGATTAATTTTTGTCAATACATTTTTTGTTAAAATAATTTTAAAAAGTCTGTAAATCTTGAGTTCCTAAAAGCATCTATTTTTTTGCTTCACTGAAACTATCTCGTAGTTAATATTCCACAAGGAACGATTCCAAAACTTTTAATAATTCTTATGATCCGTTTGGCCATAAGAAATACTAAATAAATACGTTCACTTGTAAAAAAAAGTCTTCTTTCATCTAAATTAACAACTTTTTAAGTCGAACTTAACTCTCAATGAAGGCGTAATCTATTTGGGCACTTCGAACACCATGCGAATGATTTTTATGGACATTCGTGACCATTATACACACGCTGCTTTTGCTTAAGACTGAACTTTCACTACCGCCGGTTGAAGAATAAAAAAAAAGATAATGGCATTTGTTCGAGAAAGGAAGCAAACACCTCCCGACTCTCCCTTTCAATAAACAGGTCACTCATTCTCTCGAAACAAGAAGAACATAACTATCACGCGAAAGCCCAAAAATAAAGCACCAGGAAAAGCGAAAGGTGTCTAATCAAAGAAAAAAAAATTCGATCTGGCTATTTATCACCGGTGTAGCTCCAAATAGGCTTCGAAAAAGCAGCCTGGAGGCAAGATATACTTTTTAACAAGCAGTAAGAAAAGAGTTGTTTAGGCTGTGGACGAATTGATCTATTTTGATAACACGAACCTGTGGCGGGGTACTCTCATTGAATACATGTATTCAAGGTTCACCAACCCTTCCTGGCCAATAACAATCAACAATTCGGACCACGTGCTCGGATAACAGTATACCGAAATATCTTTTTCACTTATTACGCGAGGGCAAGGCTACGGGCAATTGTCAACAAATTTCCTGAGCAAAAATGGGTATTTAAAGCTGTTGTTGTTTCAGTCAGAATATCAGTGTTCTCTTGGATTTCATCCAGTTCTGTACAACTCCCACTTCAGTAACCCATCTTCCACTCTTGGTAAGGATTATCTACTCTACTATACCTTGGATTATATAATGGATTAGGATTTAAAAAACATTTGGATTACACCGCTCTTTTACTGATTAAACCATCAATGGATAACAGTATGTCTTGATCATCGATACCATGTTGATTGCGTTTATAGTTGAAACAGTACTTCTATCCATTCTGTTTGATAGGCTGTTTGTTCGAATTCACGATTTTTTCATGCCAGAGAAAAATAAAAGTACAGAAATTTTTGAGTCCGTCCGTGAGAATTAATATTTTGTAAAGAACCGGATTTTGCAATGATTCTGCTGTGGTTCTCGTTGCCTAAAATGCTTGAAACCAATTGCAACATTTTCAATAATTTTTGCTATAAAGCTTTCTTGAAGTCGTAAAATTCAAATCTCCTATAAAAACATTTTTAATAGAAAAATATATTATTTATTATTGTATTTTTAAGTCATTAACTATATTCAATAAAAGCTCTAAAAATAATTTCCTAAAAAGATTGCTCTAAATTCTATTCTTAAAATCGTTATTACTAATTAAAAAGTCGATTGGAATTTTTAAAAAAGAATGAGAAATATTAGAGCAACATCAGGTTTTACTTACATATTTTAAATGGTTTTGCCACCTGGTGGCCAAATTTCAAAATTGCCTTTGTAAACTTGATTTTACAGCTTTTTCTAATATAATCAAGGCATACCAATAGATGAGAAAAACGGTCGGTGACAGTTAAAATTCGAAATAATTCATTCATTCTTCTAAGCTAATTATTTCATTTAAAAATCTTATTAGCTTCTATACATTTTATTGTGTAGAATCTAACAAAATATTTTATATTCATGCATTTTTTTTGTCTATCAACTTACTTTTACTGTTCACATAGTTTAATATGCTTGTTATTTAAATGCTATATTTTTTCGAAAAGCTAAAACTTATAAATTGTGTTTTCTATATCTATATCACTTTCTTAATAATATATTAAAAGAAACAAATAAAATAGCTATATAAAATTAAAGCATGTATATAGTAGCATTTTTATGAATAATAGTTTAATTCTAAAATTAACTGGAAGCTAATTTTTCAATGACGTAATCAATGCTTACTTTTATTAAACTATGTTCAGAAATTTAAAATGCATTTTAATAAAAGTTATGACTTTAAAGCGAAAATAACATAAAAACAATGTTAATATTTTATTATTAAAATGTATTCTATAAAACTTTTATAGATTTCTATTTATATCTTTACTTAGAAATAATAATTATAATAATGAAAAACAACAAAATATTTAAATAATCTCAGAAGTAATGAATCAAACCATTTTTTTGAATTAAGTAAGAACATCTGTATAATTAGCACCTATGAGTATGTAAGAAATAAAACTGAATTATATAGGAGAATATTATTATTTATAGAATTTAGAAGGCATTCATATTTATAGTAAATCCATTAAAATAACGTATTTTTTTCAAATACCACTATTAAAACTGATTTTAAAATGCATATTTAAAATAACACTATATAACATTTTACAAGTTTCAAATATTTTCATTTGAAATGAGTGAATATTTTCATTTAAATAATTTTTATTTTTTTTATTATTTTTTTAAGAACCTTAGATTATGTGTGTGTGCATCTTCAATATCAATATGTTATTTCATCAATCACAAAATTGTCTTCCATTGCTCTGAATTTATTTTCTTTTACTTTTATTCAAATATAAATGTTTATATAATAGATGATAATTTAAAATAAATAAATATAGTTTACAGTGAAAATAAATAGTCTCCAATGCCTACTACTACAATCCAATCAAGCTAAAGGAATTATTCTTGTTTTATATAATACTATAAATGCAAAATAATTCTTCGGTTAATTACACACCACGGCTCTTTGTTGTAATTAATGACAGTAATGTTCTTCGGTATGATTAATTATATAGCAATGATCTTTGTAATAATTAAATGGCTTTTAATGTTCTCAATAACACTGAACAAAACAACAGAAGCGAGTTCATCGCATCACCAGCCAAGTGAAAAACATGCAAAAAGGAAGACTAAACAGCAAATGACGTAACAAACAGATGTAATAAAATAAACAAACAAAAGATCAATGAATGTTTTCTCATGCAAATAATTTTAGTGGCTCAGTAGGAATATTTGAGGAAAGTGAATCGTGTAACCTAGACCTTAAAAAACGTGTACCACATACGGAATCGAATAAACAAACAATAAAATATTAAAGTTGATTGCTTCGTTATTAATTGATTACTTGTCTAAGTTTAATTACAGAATGTTCTGGAATCTGGTAATGACAAAGAAAGATAATATCAAAAATCACAATTATGTCCTATTAAAAACTAGCATGTAGTCTTGTCCAAGTAGTAATCCTTGTAATTTGAAAATACTATTTGTTCCATTATAAAAAAGTTGCCAAAAGTTTAAAAAATTGGAATGCAGATCAGAGAAGAATTTTTTTCGTTATCAAGGTCAATTATGCTTCGTAAACTTTCTTTTGTTCTAAAACTGTTATCAACCGAATAAACTGAAATTTTGTGCTTTTTGGGAAAAATAAAATTAATGTAGGTCAGAGAGTTAACTTTAAAACATGTGTGTAAATGTAATTTGTAATCAATTTTAAAATTTTCTTTTTACCTAACGGAAATTAAAAGAAATATTATAATTACTAAAGATAATTATTTTTAAGCTTCAGAATGTTTTGGAAAATTAAGCAAATAACAAATATTAGTGATTAAAATTTGTAATATTAATGATTAAATTTTGTAATAGTGATATATTAAAATAATATAAAAAATTAAATTTAAAGCTAATTGAAACATAATAATCTATGTTAAAAGATTATCCGTTTATTAAACGAATTTTTTGTAAAGAATTTCCCATTACTTTAAAATATTTAAAGAGATAATTTATATTAAATGATAAAGTGTGTGAATTAAGCAATTCATAATTAAGAAATTCATTTTAAAGTAATGGTCTATGCATTTAACTTTTAAGGAAAATATTAATTATTCTTTATTGAAGTCAATAGCGAAAAGATATCAAAATGGCATATTATTATCGGTTTTAGATCTTATTCTATATTTATGTCAATTTATATGTAATTGATTTTCTGAAATTTTAAATTTTTCTCTCAATATTATATACAACTTGTAATCAATTTTGTTTGTATTTTACATTCTAAATTAATACAGTTTCATTAGAAAAAATAATGTATAACTAAATATTTTTATTTATTTCTATCATAATTCATTCCGAAAATTCCTTTTGAAAAATCTGGAATATTTGATTTAAAATAATTTAATGTAAAATATCGGAAAATTTAATGGCATTGGTTGATTTCTTTTCAGAAACAGCAGTCATGAACAGGCAAATGATGGTCGCTCTTTTGATTGGGTTGGTCTTGTGCGCCCTGGTTGTCGAACAGGCTGAAGCCGGCGGTGGACTGAGGTGGGCCAGACTTGCTAAAGTAGCCCTTATTGCCCGGGCACTCAAGGGGAAGAAAATTTACCTCCCCCTTCCCCTCCCACTCCCCATTCCACTCTTCAAGGAGAATATCCACCATGAGCCTGTTCCGTAAGTAAAATATAACTTATATTTTCACATAGAGCTTGTTATATAGCTGTTATATTTATATCTAATAACAAATCTTAGTAAGCTACCTAACTTTACTTATTATACCTAGTTAAAATCTATCTATTTATAGTTTGAGGGTATGTTTGTCTAGAATTAGAAATCTACAAATATAAATAATTGTTCAAATTCGTTTTCAAATGAAGAATTAAATTAATTAACTAATAATAAGTTATTGTTAGTTAGTTAAATCATAGTTAAATACTTCCCATAAACTGAAATATATATATATTAGTGTACCAATGCAAATTAAAAGAATGTAGACTACAACTGAAATGATTTTCATATCAGTTTCATAATAACTTCAACTTATGTATATTAGTTAAAGAAATGAAAACGGATATTGTTTCAAAATACGTGATAAAACAATACAAAATAAATGTTTTCCAATTTCTTATAATAAATTGTTATAGTTCGGAAACAAATGTCCACATTATTAGAATAAAGTAGTATATCAAATACTTTAATCTTAACTATGTTTACATACGAAAAAAACTAAAAGTCTGCAAAAAGTTACAATTAAACTTAATTTTTTTATGAATTTATATTCATTTTTTTTTGTTTCTATCTAGAAATGTGGAAGTTAATATGTGATGATATAATCCTCTAGCCAAATCAATAAACACAAATGTCTATTATTAATTAATCTTTAATAAGTGAAAGAAATATGCATGATTGGATTAATTATACATATTTTTTCTGCAGATAGCATTAAAGAATTTTTTTAAATTAAAATGTTCACAAATTATTATCAAATAAATATTACATTTATTTTTACCATATGCGTCAAGATTTTATTGCTAATAATTTTTTTTTTTTTTTTTTTTTTTTGCTACAAATAAATTTTAATGCAAAATAAAAAATCAGTAATTTATTCATAAAAACCATACATTAATAATCTCTTCATTATTTTTTTACATTATAGCTGCTGGACAGCTTCCCTAGTCCCAAAGAAAAAACAATTTTTAAGTAAACTCCTTAAGTAAAATTGAAGGGAAAATATATAACATTTATAAATTACATTTAGAAAACTCGAAAAGACTTAAAAAGACATTCAACTATGAAATCAGCCACAAAATCCTATTTATTTCATAAAAATATCAAAAACATTTTTACATTTTTCTCGATTATCTATGTATTATTTTATTTCCTTTATTACCAAAAATTAAACGCTGAAGTTGTGTGTGTTCTTCTTCCAGCGTTCACCACCACACCAAGGCAGTCATCGGTTACGGCCTTGAGCAACCGCACCATGGTGGACACCAGGGATTTTATTAGGTAGATTTTATAATAGCCACGATATCACCCTTCTACTATAGTCAAGTACTGTACTCACTGTACAAAGCCAAACGAGTGCAACCCAATGTGCATGTATATAACAAAAAAAAAGCGATCGCTGTATTATTTGTTTTTATATCCACTTCACTGTACAATATGGGTTTCGAAACCTGGTCATCACAGACTCACCTGTACAATTATTCATTTGTTCATAAAAGAAGTTAATCAATAAATATTTCTTTTTTCAAATAGACTGTTTTTGACTACTTCTTTAACACAATCTTTATTAAAAACGATAAGAGTGCAAATTTCGAAAAATTCATGATTCTGCATTTACTAATATTTTAACTGCTTTTTATGAGGCACTAGGTGGGGCTGCAATTTTATGAGTAAATAGAACAAAGCCTCACCACTTCTGAGCATTGTGTGCATGCGTAATTTCAAAGAAGAAAATTTAGCTGCTGATATGATTTCCATTTAGTTTCATAATTATTAAAAGAACTTCTTATTGAAATTAGTATATTTAAAAATACATGATAATTTTATATTGCAATTTTATTAATGTGTAATAGTATCAGTATAAATAGTAAATAAAACTAAAATCTGTAACTAAAAACAAAAAGTCTAATTAACGCAAAATAATATGAAAATGTTTAACTTGTTACATCGTAAAATTTTACATTCCCAAAATATTAAATTTTATTAAAAAAAGTTATTTTTTATTTTTTTCTTACATTAATTTAGTAAGTCAGATGATAATTTTAAAATATTTAGTACATCATAGACTTTTTTTTAATTTTTATAGACATGTTCAGAAATTCATTGTTATTAATTACCGATTGATATTCTAATAATCTATGATTTCGATTAAAATTAAAATTAAAAATGAAAAAATAATCAAAAAATAAATTAATTTCAAACAAATATAAGCATTATCCATTTTTCTACATTTTTTTAATACAGAATAAATTTTAGTAAAATTGAATATTTCACAAATGATTTCATGATTTTATCAACTAGTAATTTGCGCTCATAAATTGAACATTTAACTTATATGATTACAATTCTTTGATATCTATGTATTTTGTTTTATTATTAAGTGAATATGATATATAAAAATTAAATTTTCTTAAATGTCATAATAAATTCATAGATTAATTTAATCTTTCCAAACTGATAAAAGTGCCATTCATTTAGCAATTATTAATACAAAAATAATTGAATCAAATTGACTAAACGCTATTTAAATTTGTTTTCTGAAAAATGGAGTAATTTAATTTAAATGCTCCAATATTAGTCATTTATGCTTTTCAAATAATTTCAAATAGTAATTATGAATTTAAATTATTATTAAATTGCTAACTTAACCAAGATTATAAATACTGAAATATATATATAAGCACAAGAAAGAAATAGCCAATATTTTCTTGATTAAAAACTAAGAAACAATTTTTATTACATAAATTATATTTTAAAATTCGAAAAGATGATTCGTGTGTAAAATGTAAGAAAAACAAAATAATAACTTAAAATAATCTCATATTAAAATTTGTATTTTAATATATTAGATGTAGTTTTAAAGTACTCGTAATCAATTACTGTTTGCAATATTTATATAAATTCAGTGATTAAAAATTTTTAATAATTTAGCAAATCAGTTTTAAAATATTTTCCAAAAATGAATTGAATTTATTTAAATTATTATTAACAATTTTATTACTTTTAGAATCCAGTATTATATTTTTATGTTTATTAATTCCGACTATATTAATCATATCTATTATTGCATTTTCCGAAATAAATTTTAGAAAAATTGGTTTCTTGATAATAGAAAATTTTGGAATATACTAATGTATCAATGCAGTAACATGTATTATTACAATCATTAATGACATTATTGTAAAGAATTAAAAAATTATTAATTTTAAAAAATAGGCTAATTATTTTTTAAATTACAAATTTAGACAACCATATAAAATTTTTGGAAATATTGATATGTTTCATAAATATGTCTTCATAATGCATATTGAAATCAAGTTTGCATTACATATATCTAAATTAATTTAAATGAATACATTTTTTAATTCTATATAATAATGACCTTAATGACTGTCTCGTACCTGTCACTGCATTGATACATTAAATTCTTCCCAAATTTTCTGTTATCTAGATTTATTATCTAGAGTCCAATTTTTTAAAAATTTATTTCAGACTTTAAATGCAAAAATAGATGTGTGATTAAATATATTATTACTTTACAATATTTATCACTACAGGAAAACATTATTTAAAAATTAAGATTTGAGTAATTTTTTTTTTAAAAAAGAGTAAAATTTTAGAAACTGGTAACAAATATCATTAGCATTTAAAGTTTTATTTTCTGTAAGAAACAAAAGCTCTTTGTAAGAAGGGTTTTAAATTTAAATTAGAAATATATATTAGAAATTTTGTTTACGTTAAAGAATAGTATAAATTAATATTCTAATAATAATAATCAAGGTTATCAATGTTTTAATTTTGTGTCTGATATTGTAACAAAAACATTGCGCTAATTAAATTACGTTATCATAATTTTCCAGAAAATATCGTATAAAAAGTAATTGTTAAGTGGAGAGAAACGAAATTTAATATAGTATAAAATTTTTAAAATACACAGGTGCAGCAAACACATAAACACATGAGCGCTGTATTAACTCCTAGGTGAGTAAATCGTTATACTAAACACTGATAAATATCTCGCATTTTACAGTCTTACTGTACAAAAGAATCCATGAAATGAAAATATGATTGCAAAAAATGTATAGATGAAAGCATTTTGAGATATATTTGCACTGAAGAATATATTTATATTTAATCACTAAAAGTGTGTATATATATACATATATATATATATATATATATATGTATATATATATATATATATATATATATATATATATATATATATATATATATATATATATATATATATATATATATATATATATATAATGGTAAATTGTATAACATGTGAAAGATTCAAATTTTAATTCTTTGCATTCATAGCTAAAAAAATTATCACAAATTCCTATTTAAATACTTTTATCTGCCAAAATGTTATTTTATTCTCTTCTATATCATTTTTTTTTTTGAATATATGATTTCAAGATCTTTAATTCTTGATATTAGTGATTCTTCGCTGATTTCCTTGTACTCCCTACTCATTTTGCAAGCCAATGTGCAATCTTTGTTATTTTGTCAAATGTTCCTGAACACTGCGTCAATAGCGAATGTTCATTGCTAAAAATTTAGTTTTTAAGCTCTTAAACTTAAGGATGTCCATTTTTAGGGTTACAGAGTTTTAAGTGTTGATTTTGATATAATAGAAAGGAGTAAAATGTAATTGGTAAATGAGTTATGTGAAACTGAAGTTATATATATATATCCAGTATTGTCCACAGGATAATTATAAATTAAAAGGACAAGAGTTTTTTCTTACAGTTTGTTACTTAAAATTTGATTATATTTTTGAAAGAGATTTGTAAATTCACTACATTCACTCACAGAGAAATTGATTGTAACACACGCACACTTATATATAGAGTGAATATTATGCATATATATAACTAAATCAATTCAATATATCTTTTTTAAAACTCAACAAATTTAATAGCTCACTTCAAAATTATCTCAATTATTATTTAACTATTGATATTTTAGTGTGGAAAATTTTATGTCAATTTCATATTTTTCGAAGAACATATAATTGTTATCTATGATCATATCTAAATATTTTACTGTCATTAAACAACAATTAAATCTTAAGCAGTACATATAGGTAATAATTAATATAAGCTATTTAATCACATAAAAATTAGAAGTAACATAAAATAAGTTCATTTTTCAAATTGTTAAAAATTTATTTTTAAATAAGAAAAATCATTCTTCTGAGGCACTTTAATTTTAATATTAATTAAAAAGTGGATAACATAAAATCATAACTCTTTTATAAATTGCGAAAAGATATTTTTTTTATATAATTGTTATTTTTGTTTTCCACTGTAAAATAGGAAATATTTTTAATGATAAATATAAAAAGAGACATCATTTTTATAATAATAAAAGCAAATGTTTCCTACTATTACTTAATTTTTATTTTTTTTCTCAAAACATAGTCAATGGTTTACATATAACATAAAAAGTTGTGAAAATTAAAAATGTTTTTTAATCACTAGATCTCTTATATAAATAGCAAATTTTGTTGGATATCAGTTCTTATACATGCTTCCTTCTAATTTTATGGGATTTTGTTTCAATCTATTGAAGTACAAAATATAATAAATCAATAAATTGTCGGATATTTTTTGTCAGCAGTCATTCATAATAATGAACATTATCAATGCAGAATGTTTTGCATATATTCATCCTTCATTTAAACCACATATTTTACCGGTTCATGCCTAAAAATTTAAATGGTCAAATCTTTTTCTGGAGTTTTTAAAAGTATTCGTTGATAAAATTAACGAAATTTTCTTCTTAATGAAAAAAAAAATCACTGTCATTTTGGAATATTTTACTTTTTTTATTTGTGTACAAAAAAATCCATAGGTAAATGATCTTCGGTTTTCACCGAATATCAAAATAAATATGAAAAATTAAAAAAAAAAACATTAATTTTACAATTAAATAATAAATCCTAAAAAAGATAATATTTATAAAAAAAAGTACTTAAAATTGAAAGACATTTATCAATATTACTGAATTTTTTTCTTTACTTCTAATATTTTATTCATTGTGAAAAATAATGAACAACTTATAATAAATAGGTCAAATATCTCTTTACAATCAACTATTTTACGAAACATAATTCCCACCCTCTCAAAAAGAATATAAAAGAAAAATCTTTCAATGAAATAAATGTGTTATACTCGAAAGATCACATTCCTAAAATTAATATAATTCTTCGAAAGAACTTTACAAACAGGGTCTTTTGTAGAGTAATGATTCAAGAATTTACGTTTTCCAATATGTATTATGGCAGCAGTGGAGTGTATAAAAGCATCATTGTTAATTTCTATGGTTATTATTTTTATTATGTCCTTAAAAACGAGAAACAGGAAATAGAAGTTCACTGTTCACAAGTGTGATTATTTTTATTATTTTATTTATTTAATTTTTTTTTCCTCTCGGTACATCTGCACGCATATTTCTAATCTATCTTCTTCTGAGAAAGGGAATATGTGTAAAACTATTTTAGAAGGAGTGGAACTATTGACATGATTCGGAAGTAGATGGAAGTCATTTGCAGGGGCAGTTTGTTCACAGGTGGAGCGATGTTACCTTACTTCCTCTTACCATGAAAGGACACTCTGTCTGTTGCTGTGTGTTTGCGGAAGGTGGAGGATGTAGACAGTTGTAAATATGTGAAACCACAAATGTGCAATTAGGTCGCATTAGTTATCTGGTTGCTGAATTTTATATCAGTAGAAATATAATCAAAATAAATGAGTAAAATCTCAGTTCAATAAATTTTAAAAAAATAGAGAAACATTTGATAATATTTATTTTCGAAACATGAACAACTAAAAATATTTTTGAACAGTTTGTTTGGCATTTTGGAAAAATATATTTCAAAAAGTTATTTTTTCTAACAATGTTTTGCTTTTGAACTATTGAAAAATAAATTTCATGAAAACAAAACACGAAAAAAATGGGACAAGTTATTCTTAAAGGATCCAATTAATAAAATTAATTTTTCCCCAAAATAATGGTAGTTTAACCATTGCCTTCGATAATAATAATTTTCCTAAGAACTAATTTTTAACGATTAATTCCATTCATTAATTTAACCTCAGAGAAATATAATTTTTTAATAAATAATCATTAACTTATATAATGACTTATTGTTAAGAAATTTATTATTGATTTTGATTAAATATTATCAAATATCATACAGTTTATTTGTACGTAAAAGAAATTAGAAAAATGTTTACATCATTTACTAAAAGATATTTATAAAAGAAATTCATAAAAAAAATTGTTAAATGATTCACAAATTTAAATTATATATGACTGTAGTAAATAATTTCTAAATTATCTGTTTGACAATACAGGTTAAATATTCCCTAACTTCAAAATTTAAAATAAATTAAAAAAAATTTGGAATTTGATTAAAATAAATCACAGCTTTAATTTTACGCGAATTTATAGCTGTGATATTTCTGATAAAATACAGTCATCTTTACGACAGGGAGTGGACAAGTAAACGGAAGTAAAAGGAAACATGCATCAAGTGTTTCCACAATGGTTTGACCAATAGTTAAATCAAAGGAACAATTTCATATTACAACTTCCTCAAGGCATAATGAATTCTATTACTTCCACTTCCGTGGTTAATAATCGGAAGTACTTTCATTCTGTGTTCAGTACACGAAAGCTAATAATACTGCAATCACGAATAGCAAATAATCCTAAAAACAAAAACAAAACTTAGACGATCGATTGTTTTCTCTAATTAGACAGAAGTTGAACAGAAACTTAATAATCCGAGGAATGATGTGGTTGATATCTTCTGTCCAGCAGAAAGTGAGATTTCTTTTATATGTTCCAAATTAGATGACTTGTTCGTATCACTTTACAAAAGCGGAAGATGACATGTTAGGAAAAAAAGAAGAAATTAGAAAGTAATGTTGCCACCGTTCTCAATTGGAGTGGGGGTAATAAAAGGGAATTTCCATCGGAAAAATATCTAGGCTATCGTCTACGCCAATGGGTGAAATTCTTGATAGAATATTGCGTCACATTTGAAGAACGATGCGGTTCTTCTCCCGTTAACTAGGGCGGGTGTTGTCTTTTGTTCCTGGTTCGGGCCCCTCCTGCCTTCATTGATAATTTCCCATTTTTGTTGCAGACTGGTTTATTTCTTTATATTTTCATTTACTTTTTTATGTTTTACATTTCGACACCACCCGCAGTATTTAAAGGAAGATTGTCGCAGTTCGCAGGTCAGAGCTTATTCAACTGTGGTTTGTAAGACATTTTGGAATAGTGTTCATTAGGTGCTAAAGTGATTTTTGTAAGTATTAAAGTTTTTACACATTCTCCTCAAATTTAAAATAAGGCTTTCATTTATTTTTCATACATTTCAGTTTAATTTCATTAATAAATTATTAATAGTAAAATTTTTAATAATTATTTGAAGCTAGTATTTTGAAGAATTTAATAATTTAGCATTCGATTAATATCTATTTCGCGGAATGAAAATTGGAACTTATTGCTTTAAGATGTTCCAGTAATACAAATGGTTTAATTTTTTTTAAGTTACAGTACAAGTCAGTCTGAAACAAAATTTAGTCTTTATAATTTTTAAGTAATTGTTACAGGTTTTTGTAACGATAATACATTCTAAATTTTAGTTTTTAACTATGCAGTCATCTGAAAAAAAATTAAAAAATATGTGATATTTAAAAAATTATTAAATATTAATTTATATTATTAATAAGAACGTTTTTTTCTTAAATTTACTAAAATTTATAATATTTTAATTCCTAAATTTTCAAATTAAGAATTTAAGTATTATGTATTTGGTTAGAAAATATATAATATTTATATCATTACATCAAAATATTAAATATTTAAGTTTTCTATAACAACAACAATTTTATGTATTTATTATTATATGAATTTAGTTAATTTTATAAATATTAAAAGCTGTATATATATTTTTGCATCATTTTAAAATGTTGAGTTATTCACATTTTGACAATTAATTTAAAAAAAAATATATTGAAATTCGAATAAAATGAAAGTCAATTTTCCTAGAAAAGATGAAAATCACATTAACAGTTTCTATCTCGTTCTTATATTTTGATTCATCCTTTTTATAAGTCCATTTTTAAATAATTATCCATAACCATGCTTAAAATTTTGTAATTTATTTTGCTCCCGCTACAGAAACAATAATTCTGTTTTGAAATGAGGGGTTTTGTGGTCATGGCAATGGTGATGGTAGTGGCGGCAGTCCTACTCCACCAAGCAGAGGCAGGAACAGGCCTGCGTCTCAAGAAGCTGGTCAAGTATGGATTGATAGCCAATGCTTTGACTGGAAAGAAGATTCTCTTCCCCCTGCCTCTTCCCCTCCCCATCCCTATCTTCCAAGAGAACATTCATCACACGCCATACCCGTGAGTATCTCGTGCTATTGTTCCTTCTTAATTTGTGCGCTTACTTCTGAGAAATTGTACTTAAAAAAACTTATACATGGACGTAATGCGAATTATTTATTTTGATATCAAACATCAATTTCACTGCTATGATTTCCAACCTGTAACACCTGTTAAATCTCCGTTGTATCCTATATTTTAATTGCTATGTTAACACGACATTGCTTATAGCTTAGTTAGGTATTAACAACTTTGAAACACTTAAAGTTTCAAAGTTATTAATAACCAAGTAAAATATATGTGTTTTTTTTTTTTAGTAAAATATATGTGAATTAAGAACAAAATCAAATCTATACTTGATATTTCGTATGGAGTTTATAGTAAATCTCTATATATTTACACCTGACTTTCAAGAAAATATTTAAATCGAATTGTGATTTCAATGGGTAATACTATTGTTTTAAATAATTAGACAAATATCATATTCAATTGGATCATATATATTATTTTTTTTTAAAAAAAAATCTATTTTTAAAAATTTAATTTTGATATAATTCATTTTTATCTGAAATTTAATAATAAAAAAATGGAAAATGAAATATTATCTCATTGCAATAAATAAATATTTCCTTTCTCAACAGATCAATAAATTAGAGTAGTAAATATGATCTTTAAGTATCTATTTCATAATTTTATCTTTTTTCTTACGCATTCTATTACTTCGAAATATGGCAACAGACATTTTTGAGATAACCCTCAATAAATAATCCTCTAATAAATTTCTAATCCTCTAATAAATTTTGTTTAGAAACTTGATTACCTAAACAGAGTAATTTTCCGATGAATTCAAATCAAATTCGACTTGTTAATATTTTGCGACGTGTAAAAAATATCAATATTAAATTATCATAAATGAAGACAATTCTATAAATATACTATAAATGATATTTTTTTTTAACATTCTATACACTCTATTACAGTTTTTTAAATTGTTCTATCCATTTAACTGTATATAATAATTATACTAATATCAGTATAAATATAATATTTTTGAAAGTAATAAAAAGGAGAAGAAAAAAACCTGCTTATCAGAACAGTAAGAAAAAAATGCAGTTATGGCTTAAAACATTTCAAATTATTCATCAAATTAATTTGAAGTATTTCAAGTCATAATAAAACTCAGTATATGATACTTTTTCCATCCCTATTATAATCTAAATATTTCAGTTTACTGTATAATATGTTTAGGTTTATTCAGATATGATGATGTCATTTAATAATCAAAGAAATCATTGTCATATCTTAATCTTTCTCTAAGTTATTGAAAATTATCCATTCATTTTATAAGCACATCTATAGTTAGTTCTTTTAAAATATATATAATCAGAATGGATTGAGATTTTTTTTTTTTAAATAAAATTCAAAAATGAATATTTTTGTCTGAAGATTGTTAATGTTAAAGTGCTTGGATTTAAATGAAATGTGCATGAGTATTACAATAGGGAGTTATGATAATATATTTAATACTACATATTATAATATTCCATATTTTATGTACATTTAGAGTCAATCATCATACTCATGCTGAAATCGGATATGGATATGAACAAGGTCACTTAGGTGGTGGTTATGGCGGCGGTTATGGAGGTGGATTTGGCGGTGGATTGCATGGCGGAATTGGCGGAGGATTGCATGGTGGATATGGTGCAATTGGCGGAGATGGTGGTTATTGGTGAAATTTTTGAGATACTATAAAACCTTCTTGTGTATATAACAATCTCGACATCAAAGCCATACAGTTGGGTTATCTCAGGATAATATTGTAAATAATCGTTTACATTATCTTTTAAGAAGAGGGAGATGATTTATAATCATCCGTCATGATAATTATAAATCATTACCATCGCATCTTTTTGTTTAGAGAGAAATGTCAATGTTCTTTTTTTGTGATTTCTGACAGAACGATTTATGCCTGCAACTTAAATAATGGAGAGTAAAAAAGGTTTAGGTTGCCTCCAGTAGATGTAGTTTGACTAGAACAAACTTCTTAGAATTGGAATAATCTTATTGCTAACATAAAAATTGGCATAATTAATTTTAAGAAAATACTTCGGAAATTCTAAAAATTTTTAAAAAATAGTTAACTTAAGGACTAACACTTACTAACAAAATCTAAATACGGTATGTGTTTATAATCCCCAAAAAAATTCAGATAAAACTACTCTATTTTAAAGAAAATGAATTTTTATTTTAAAGTAATTTTTTATGAATCAAAAATAATAGGGTAAGTAGCATCACTCAAAATGTAAACTCTGTTTTCTTTTAAATTATACAATTTTTAAGCAAACTGAGATCATTTTGTAAAAAAAATATAGTATGGTACGTAGTTAGATGAAATAGAGTGTGAAATGTGCAGTTTAGGATTAAATTAGATTATGTACTTTTTAAAGAAATATTTATTCATGGAAAGGCTTTGATTATTTTTTTCTTCAATTGTTATCATTGTCCCCTTTAACAGAAAAAAAATGATTGCTAACTTTTTGCTTCAAATTATGGGTAGCACATGTTAATCTGGCAATTTCAGCTTGCTGTTTTTAATTTTACTGTAAGAAATAATCACTAAAATAAAAATTTAATTTAAACTATATTTCTAGCGAAAAAAATTTGAAATAAATAAAATAGGAATAAATCCTATTGCGTAAATTCTTATTACTGAATTCCATTTGTAAAATAAAAACTAAAAGTTGATTAGAATGAAATGAGAAATTTTCAATGTAAAAAAAATTTTAAATTTCGATTGTCTTTTTTTTATAAAGATTATAGTATTAATTATTAAATTAAGAAGTTATTTTTTTTAACTTTCTATTATATGTTTCCATTGTTTAAGTTTTGAAGTATTTTTTAAGACCTACATTTTGTATAACAACTTTTATTAATTTTTATTTAAAATGTTATTAATATTTGCATGAATATTTGTTTGAATTGTACATTTATTGTTTTGCTTTATTGCAATGAATAATATACTCGAGCAATTGTACATTGTTGATTGCTGTATATGTAAAATCATCTGTATATTTACCATATTTTTTGTTTCTGTTGTATTTTTGCATTTTGTTAAATAAAATACCCTTTGAAATGTAATACAAATGTAATTTCTTAATTCTAATTTCACCTTTTTTTAAAAATTTTTATGTTATCATGTCAGATAATAAACAAAACACAATTCTGAAATTTACGTTTATTTACATTAGCTTCAAAATTCAGCATTTAAATTATGTTCAAATATAACACACTGTGATACATTTAGAAAAATATTTTTCTTGTAAAATAATTATTATATAATTTTTTGTTCTTCTCTTAATGATTATTAATTAATTAATTATAAGTTGAATATTTACTGATTTTAATATTGAAATAATTACTGGAATTGGAAATTCTTCTATTCCACTATTGCAATCATATGAGAATGAATTTAATTTCTAAATGAATCTCATTATCAAATGCTTAAAACAAATGGCATGTTTCAATTTTTTTTTCGAACCATAATAGTTAATTCTGCAAAACATTCTGTTATCAAAGACTTGTGATTCGTAATCTAAACAAATTTTAAAATCAAAATTTTTACTCTATTGCCACAATATACTTATAAACTCTAATTTTTATAATAATATAAATGCAAAGGGCTGTAAAAATGACACAAAAGGAAATTTTAAATTTTTTTATTGTATTATAAAATATAACATATTACAAAAAATGTATCACTTTATAAAACTCATACGATATAGTATAAAATAAAAAATTCAATTAACTGCAATTACTCGAATCAATTGGGACCGGACCCCATTCGAATATTTGAATTTTTTTAGAAAGTAGGTAGTATTTAAATGCATTATTGTACGCTGTAAATGGAAGAAAAAAATAACGTATTTTTAAAGAAAAAGAACTTTTAATCAATTAAATGAGAATGCAACACTTTTACAAGTTAAAGTAATAACATACACACACAAATACTGTACATTAATACAGTATTTATGCACAAAACTTTAAATGAAAGTCCAAGATGCGCGTCCACATCACAGAAAGAATGTTGCATGCGGTCACACTCGGGGCGATGCCGTATTTATTTCAAAGCTGGTTTATCTTTCATTAACTGATGGCTTCGAGTCTTCTTGGACATTAAGATCTTTTGAATCAACACTTCAAATAAATTTACCATAATCTGTAATTTGAAATCTAGGGTCTCACACTCATAATCTATTCTTTAATCATATCTTCAACACTAACCACTTCTCACAATCATATCTTCAACACTAAATTCTGTGCATTCCTGAATTTTAAAAAAAAATTTTTTTTTGAATTCCTCCCTCAAATGATAAGTCTCTCTCCTTCTCATGTTCTCTCTTCGCTTATCTCTCTCCTTTCCTTGAACTTCTTCCTTTTTCTCGTTTTTCTTCTCTTCTTCAGTATAATTTATTTTTCTGTAACTCTGATATTAATAATTCTACTGCATTATTAAACTGTTTAACTATTTAATAAATGGATTTGTAATACTTATTTTTCCTAAATTAAAATGTTTGAAATGTTATATTATAAGCATCATATTCATCTATCTGAATTTCTGTTTGAATTGTTATCGTATAAAGATATATTTGAATAACTTATTTGATCCACAATGAGAAGAAGAAAATTCGAAATGTTGTTATTTCAAAATACGTTTGTTATAAATTTGTATGAATTTTTGTCTCGGAGACAAACTATACTTGGTTAAATTAATTTATATACACAAACACATATTGAATAATTTTGAAAAGCTAAAACAATTACATAGAAAAGTGAATATAAAGTTTTTAATATCTGGTATGTAATGAAATTCGTTGCATTTCCTAAGCACACTATGTCACGAATTGTGTAAAAAAAAATTTTTTTTGATTAAAAAAACGCAGGAAATGAATAAAAGGAAATCCGTTCAGAATCATTTGATTTTGATGCAATTCTTGATATTCCATATGAGAAATCTTAAATACAACCCCTCTTCCTAAAATATTTTTTAAAAAAATTTCAATCGGATTGAGGTCTGGAGAATATACTAGCTAATTTAGAACAAAAATTATGATCCAAAGTGTTACCTGTCTATTTACATACATTGGTTCCACGAAATCTGCTTACTCCACTCATGTGATAGGTACATTAATAGACATCTAGCTTCCCTAAAATCAATAATTTTCTTAAACCAGTTTAGACACTTCAATAATGAGCTTAAATCTATTGATTGACATTTGACATGATTGTTAGCAAGATTTTTAAATGTAATCAAAAGCACTTCATTTAGAATGTCATGGTTTAAGGAGTAAATTTAATGCAATACATCGTGTGTTAACCACTCTGTTATGAGATTTTGTAAAACAATTGATATGGATGCCAACTTTCAGTGGGTATTGCCACCTTAAAAATGTTCTCTTTACTAATTCCGTGCCCGTTACCAATTATACACATTTTTTTTTTTTTTTTTTTTTTTTTTTTTTTTTTTGTAATTCTAAATCTCATTCGGATGCACTTCCTAATGATCGATTCTTAGCTGCGATATAAAGTTTATCACAGGAGAATAAAAAATTGGCTTTCATTCAAATATCTTACGACGTCTGATATATCTTGCTTCTATTTCAGGTTATATATTTATTAGATTAAACATCATTTTATATAATATCTGGAAAATGGCTATCTCAGAATTTCCCTGAGTCTTCTATTGTAGTCACTTCTAAATTATGTTATCCCTATCCTAAGTATCTTATGAATTCAATGGTGTCATATAACTGGAATTCCACTGTGATTTATACGAAATGCTGATACAAATCTCTTTTTACGTAAACTGCATAAATTTTTTAGCTTCTTTTAAGTTGAGTAAAAATATTTTTTTTTTATTTTACTTTGGGAAAGCAGTATGACATTATTCCCTAGATATATTTAAGCGATTTAATACTTTTATGGATAATTTCTCTGTATGCATTAGATAAAATTCTTGTAGAGAAAGAAATTTTCTTCAGGAAGTGGAAATACGATAATACATTCTTAGTGATCCAGGAAAATTTAAATAATTTACTAACCACATCAGTACCAAAAACTTATAATATAAAAATGAGATTCGACTTAAATCTTCTAGCTTATAAATTTTATCCGAAATGAAATTTATTTTATGAAGCAAAGGTATTCATTTGTTAAAAAATAGATTTTCAACTGTTGATTTTTTCTTTATACAATAAATTCATTAAAAATTTAAATAAAGAGGAAGTAAGTACATTTTGAAATTTATTATCGTTATTTTAATGCATCTATTAATCAAAATAAATATTTTTTTCTAATTAATATAATTCCATATTTAAGGTTAATAAATAAAACATCAAAACCTTACATCAAATGACTGCAACTAATTCTATATTTATATGAAATACCTATATTTATATTAGAATGTTAAAAAAGAAAAATAAAGTGAATAGAAAAAATAAATGGAAATAATGGAATGAATTTAAAATTAGAAACTAGAACTAGGTTTTAAAGGAATAATATATAAAAAGGTTTTTTTTTTTTCCTGCAACTTAAGAACAACTTTCATTTACGCAATTTTTTTATGTAACAATTTGAGATTAAGTTTTTGAATCAATATAAAATTAAAGAATACCTAATTTAATATGCTTTATTCATTATATTGAACATTAATAAACAATAATGTTTATTTTTTGTTACATTTGTAATGGAAGATTAGTTATGAAATTGTTTGACTTATGTATTGCTCTGTCAGGTTGATAACAAAATGTGTTCTACAAAAAAACTTCTTTGGAATAGATTTTACGGTTGCTATTTGCGACATTTACGTCAACTATGCTAAAGGATGCATGGTGAAAGTACAGAGTATGGACAATACATATTTATTCGTAGGGTTCACGAAGGAACGAAATGATTGAATGCAGATAACATTGTGTCTCCATTATTATATGAAAACTCTTTATGCATCAAATATAAATTATATTACAGACATTTTAAATTAGAGTTGTTTTCTTTCAGCCGTCCTTATTATGATTCCATACGTACATAATATAAAATTACTTTTCTAAATGCTATTTAACGTTAAATTAAACCTTAATACATATAATATTAAAGTGAAAATTACAATACCATCGCAATATTGGATATATTGCGATGGTAGGCTTTCTACTTTTAGTCGATGCATAGGCTTTCTACTTTTAGTCGAAATATTTGCAGGTCTGTATTACATACATTATTCATCAGATGCTAAGAATAAAATAAAACGCGTTCTAAAACTTTTCAATAATTGCTTAAATCTTAGAGAAATACTTTCCTTAATTTATATATTTAACTTAAAGATATAAACTAAGATCTATGCTTACAAAAATGAATTCATGAATATGGTAAATGTCCCGGGCGATCAAATGGAATAAGGTAACAACCAATTTTTTTTAATATCAAAAAAGACTATTAATTTTTATTTGTGAAAATTTAGCTTCTGTATATAATCTCAGTTTTAAAATTAATATCACTATCCTTGAAAAATTGACTTTATATTATTTCAAGTTTTGATTGATTTCCTACAAAATTTAATTGTTTTACTAGTTAATAAACATATGACTTAGTGAAATCCATAAATGTTCAAAACCATTTAAAAGTTAATTGTTAAATTTATTTATTTTGGTTAACAACTAATTTAAAATAATCCTTTGATCAAATGAAATAAAAAAATTATTTTACTATGTATTTATTTTTTCAACAAATTGTACATTTTTGGAAAAAAAATCAACAAATTTTATAAATTCATTACTTTTAAATGCAAATACCTTCCGGTCACACATTTTGTCCATTGATTAGTTAATTTCGTTGTGGCGCCATCTTCCGACATTATAGTTAGGTCAACATATAAATGGCCACTTAAATTTAAATGAAAATATTTATGAGGCATAGGTAAACAAATTAAATAAACAAATTAAAATACTATATTGATAATTTATGCTTCACAAGAGAAACTTCCATATTGAAATTAACATCATCTTTAAAAAATTTGATTTCTAAACAATTTTATTAACTCACAAGAGAACAATATGATTTTTTGTATTTACATTTTCAATGAAAAGTAGAAATAAAATATTTTTGCTGAATCATATGTACTTACTAGTGCAATTAATTGTTATTATTAATTACTTAAAATTTTCATAATATAATCCTTGGTAATGAAATCGATACATATTTAATGTTCCGCGTTTGGGCATAAATAAACCAAAACACATCATTTCTCATTATTAATATTATTTAAATAATTTATTTTTAATTTAATGTTAATAATGAAAAAACAAATATGGCTAATTTGTTATATATATATATATAATATATATATATATATATATATATATATATATATATATATATATATATATATATATATATACATACATACATACATACATATATATATATATATATATATATATAATATAATATAATTAGCTCTTACTTTTAATGACACATAATTATTTTATAGAATATTGTATGCATTGAATGAGACATATCACATTTTAGACTGCGTTTGTAATTGTGAATGCACTGAAAAAAACACTGCAATAAATATGAATGATATTATTTAAGACTATAAAAATTTCTGTAACAAGAATAATAGTAATAGTGTATGTAAATCAATCAGAATTCATTTTAATACACGTAATTATAAATATATCCTTAACTTTTTATAATAATATCTCCATTGATCTAACCGATTCTTCACGAAATTTTGAAAAAAAATTCTCAATTGATATAGAATTTTGAAAAATTTTAAATTCTAATTAAATACTTTAACTTCGTAGTAAATGTTTCAATAATAACTCAGCATTTAAGATTTTTATTTGTTAAATACAATCGAACAAATGTTAATTTCTGATCCTAAACGCTAAATTCTTACTTTTAAAACAATATCTGAGCCTACAATATTACTTCTATCATAAAGGTATTCTTTATAGGAAATAAAACATCAGCTCATATTTCGTCATTTTTTGAAATATTGATTTTTTGTTTATGTTTTTATTAACACCTCCCCGATCACATCCGCCTGCTTCTGGGAGTTGTAGTTTCTAGTGAGGAACATACATAACCCAAAGGGAAAAACTTATTAGATAAAATAAGATATTCACAATTTACTTATCTTTGTTTAAAACACTTTCGTGCGCCATAGGACCGTCATATATTGATGAATCAAGTGTGTTTCCCTTAGGCAAAGTATTGAGAAAAACATACGCCGCAGTAGAAAACAATTAATATCTGTTTTAAAAGCAAAAATAAATGTAAATGACGCGTAATTTTACTTTAAATTACTCTGAAGTTGTCTAGGTAGAAGAGGAGATCCAATACCATAAATATCCAGTGCCATAGAAGACAACTTTAAGGGAGACAATCATCCCCGTTCCTGGTGTAAAGAATTCTACATCACATCGCTTACATTAATTACATCATATCATAAGCAACTTTACATGGCTATTCAATCAACATTAATTACAGTTTAAAACAATTGAAAACTTATAATAAATTTTTTGGAATAAAATGTAATTTTTATTTTTAGTTAGATACCAATATCCAACTATAAGTTTTACAGCACCCACACAACACCCACCTAACACACACATATATACATATATATATATATATGTGTGTGTGTGTGTGTGTGTGTGTGTGTGTGTGTGTGTGTGTGTGTGTGTGTGTGTGTGTGTGTGTGTGTGTGTGTATATATATATTCTTCATATCACCAGAGCAGATTCTTCATACTAGATTCTTCATACCACTAAGGCAGGACTATACAAGACTTCTCCTCTGAAGTGACTCCCAAATCAAATAGAAAGTTTTTTTTATCTATCGAATAGAATGGTTTGCCAAATCGAACAGAAAGTTTGCTGTTGTGAAACAGAGGGACCCTCAAAGAAGTGATTGCCCCCGGCTCCAATTAGGCTAAGTCGACTTTTGCATACCACCACTCTTTCTTTAATCCTAGACAAAAATTCAGAATAAGAATTTCATTTATAATGATACTAACTATATTTTTCTTGAATATGCTTGAATTACTTTCAAAACCACGAGAACTTGAAATCCACCTTCGAAGTATATTTAAATAATTGAGGAGTAAAATACAGAGATTTCGTAGCCGACTGTTATACTGATTATATTGTTATCAATAATATGTTTCTTTTTCTTTTTTTTTTTTTGGTTATTTTTCACGTTGTTTGAATATATATTTATTTAAATGATTAACTTCCAGTAATAAATGCTTACTTTTGATTCTAATTTTATTTTGGATTTTACACACGCACATTTAGATACCGTTCTATGATTTAATTTTTTTACTTGTTTTGGTTTGACACACAGCAATCAGTTTTTATATTAAATTAATATGTTTTACTAGCAAATAAGTGCGAATTTTTTATTATTATTACAGAATGCAAATGTCATTCGAGAAGCTTCTTAAGCTTCTAATTTGTATTAAATGAAATTTAAAAACTTCTTAAACGTAAATATTGTATAATATTACAGAAAACTATTACATGGAATACATAATATTTTATAGACAATTATGACAACAAATAAATTTTATACTATAATAAAAGTTTACCTTAGATAAGCTTTCAATCAAAATTAAGCAAAAATCAGGTCTATAAGCAGTTAAGCTATATGTTTTATATATATATCCCCCTATTGAAAAAAATACTTTTCGTTAAATAACTGGATTAGGTTCTCAGCCGAAACACATGACATTTGGTGGGTGGTGTCGATTGATCCATCGGTGTTAAAGGAATTGTTCCTGAGAACCAATAGGAATCTTTTACATCGTTATATATGTGAATATTTTAATAAATAAAGGGGTCAATACGATTCAGGGTAGAGCCCACAACATAAATTAGATTACACAAATTTACATTTCGAGTCAAAAAGGCGGGGCATTAGCTGCCGGAGTTTACCAAGTCTTGGCTCTCATTGAAGAGTTCTGCAGAGCAGTAGAAGACACTCCATTAAATATTAGGAAAAGAGAGCTACAAGTCAACAATGTAAAACTAAACTAAAACAATGGAACGGTAGCCAATATATAGTCCAAGGCCTACAGAGTATACATTTATTTTTCGATGAGCTTGGAGTAAGAAGCACGTGTCCCAGTTAGATGGTCAACCTAGTGTTTAGTTCCCAAGCTTACTTCATCCTATCTACCCACAATGTTTGGCATGTGAGTCAATAAGTTTATTGGAAGCAGCTAAAGAAACTGATAGTTCCAATCAGCTTATCAACCCACGGAAAGAAATGAAATAAGTGGACCTTAACCAACCCGAGGATGGAACTTTGGACTTTTGACTTGGGAGCTCAAAGAACAATCACCCGACTTTCACAATTTATTCGCTGACTTATCAGAATAAAAGTATACAGTAATTCGAAGACTTATCATGCCTTTACAAAATATTCTCATTTATTTATATAGCGAAATTTTAAAAATATCATAGTTCCTTAGTGTCATTATATCCAGCTTTTTTCGAAGACTTATCATGCCTTTACAAACTATTCTTATTTATTTATATAGCGAAATTTTAAAAATATCATAGTTCCTTAGTGTCATTATATCCAGCTTTTTTCGAAGACTTATCATGCCTTTACAAACTATTCTTATTTATTTATATAGCGAAATTTTAAAAATATCATAGTTCCTTAGTGTCATTATATCCAGCTTTTTTCGAAGACTTATCATTGACCTTTACAAACTATTCTTATTTATTTATATAGCGAAATTTTAAAAATATCATAGTTCCTAAATGTCATTATATCCAGCTTTTTTCAAAAAGAATACAATTTCGATTTCGGAATGCTACAATCTTGGCAAAGTGTCAACTACAATTAGAATGGATAATATCCATTGAAACAAAACCTTTTTGACACACCATTGTTCTTCTCTATTACATTTCCCAAGATTTCTTTAAGAACTAGTAAATCCTTAATCAGCCTAAATTTGACAGTCATCATATTACCTCGCCTACCCAAGTCTTTTTTTCAAAACCACTGCCAAAAAGAAGATCATCACAGAATGGAACTCAGGTTTTGTGTCCTCTCCTAATTGTAAATGGACAAAATCTTTTTTCCCATCAGAATTAAGGACTACTGATTCTACATCGACTTTAAAATTACGCAATTCCTCACTGGACATGGGAAATTCAATAGCTATCTTCACCGTTTCCATATTAAAAACAGTGAGGTGTGCATGTGCAACTCCGGGATTGACAACCCTTCTCACATTCTTCTTGAATGCACATCTGTTTCAGAAGAAAGGAACGAGCTTTGTAAAGACTTAAGTAACAGGTGGCCCCCGATTTTGGTAGAGCTAGTAAAGAAAGAGAATTTTTATTATTTTTTTTTAATTTATCCATGCTATTATCTAATTCCTTTTTATTTTTATATCTCTTTTTTTCTCTTTGCCTTTTATTTATTATTATTATTTTCATCTCATGATTTATTTGGAATTGTTATGTAGTACATTTGTTGTACCTTCGGGCCCTGTGTAGTATTCCTTGGTGTACAGGAAGACATTTTTGTTTTCCCAAATAAAAAAAAATCATATTACCTCCATAGGTATTGGAAAGCTAATTTTATTTCCTTACATGACGAAATCAATGATGCATGGTTTTCAGGTCTTGATATTTAATGATTAAAACCGGTTGTAGAGTAATAATAGATATAATAAGTCAATAAAATATTTTTTTTCTTTTTTCATTATTAACACTCAATTATAATTAATAAAGTAAGATAAAGAGGAATTAATTTAAATTTTTAATTGCATATCTAATTTTGTATATTTAGAATAATTTCTTATTTTTCCCCAGAAACATTAAAGCGTTTTATGATCTATATGTATATATATATATAATTGGTATCTATAAATAGGACAACTTTGAAGGAATTATTATTTATATTAATGAGAGAGAGAGAAGAATCTTTTATAAAAGATGAAGAAAGATAAATTATAGAATCTCATTATTTACATTTTTATACTTAATATTTTACCTTAGTCTATCAATACACTTAAATCCATTCGTTTTGTTTAATTTGACTAATAACAGTTTTAAAAATTTGTTCTCTTCTAAGTACAATATTCAAACTCAAAACTGTAAAACAAATGGAATTAAAAATATATAATCACAAACCATCAATTTTTTTTTAATAAATTTCTTTTTGTATTAACTTTCTAAAGAAACATTTTACTCGAGATTCTTTCGTTTTAAATTTCCCGAAAACTAAATACAGAAAAATAGCATTCGCTTGAAAATAAGAAAGAAAAATTAGTCAGAATCAACAATATGTTTTAATGAAAGCTATTTTCTTTTTTTATAAAAATCTTAAGAAAAAGTTTGAAGCAAACATTTCTTCATTTCATTCGTTGGTTCGATAGAAAAATTATTGTTTCTCCCTTGAAACTTTAAAAAAAAAATTTCCAGTAAAATTTTCTGTTGTCAATATTTTTGTTTCTGTTACATTTCAAAATTGATTTATAGCTATTATGTCATATTAGATATAATTCTTTTTACTGTAACACTTTTTCCTGGTAAGTGAGTTTTATATAAATTAATTATTACACGCTTATTAAATTATATAAACAATTTTATCTCTAAAACTATTTGTATTCGTAAAGAAAATAATTATTTAATTCACAAATAATGAATAACACATTTCTAGAAGATTTTTTACTTAAAATTCTAAATTTAGTTCTGGCCGTGATGATAAAGTTTATTGAAATAATGCGTTTTCAATCCAATAAACTACACGGATATTTTCTTATAAAATAAAGTCCGTAACAAGTATTCATAAATGCTCTATATATATATATATATATATATATATATATATATATATATATATATATTTTTATATATATATATATATATTAAATTAAGATGTGTTTCATACCCTTAATACTAGTATAGGATTCACATGCTTCCAATATGGCAAATAAAATGTACATCAGAAGCCTTAAGAAGAGTGTGATGTGATCCTTTCATCTATATTTCCTTCAACCATATTCATTTCAACTACTTAAATTTCATGATGTGATTTTTCCGCAAGCAACTCTTAACAACCAACGAATGAATGTTACGGTATCAGAATATATAACTTATAAATAACGCGCCGAGAACATCCCACTTGGAGCAGTCACTTTCATTACTGAAAAGCACCGAAGCGAAATAATGAATATTCAAAGCATCTTGCGAATTATATAACACATCGGGGCGGTTAGTATTAATAAATGAAATGAAGCTATTTCAGTATCTTTCTTATATATATCCGATATCAATAACTATAAAATAAAATATAGTCGTTAATTTAAATTTTTTACTACCACATGTTTTTATAAAAAATGTTTTAAATATTTAAACCATAAGCTTCTAAAGGAATTTTTTTAGAATTAGTTGAAACTTAAAAAGTTATTATATTCTGAAAACTTTCCCTCGTTACTGCATAAGTTTGTTAGCTGAGATTTAAGCAGAAATTTATTCTTAATTATTTAGCAATTAAGATTTTTTACCCGAGATTTTTTTTTAATTTTAGATTAATCATTCATGAAATATGTTTTTAAAAAAAAAGCAAAAAATTCCTTTTTGTTATTTACACATCTCAAAAACTTAAAAATGCAAATAAATAAATATTATTTAAAATAAATAAGTTTAAATTTCTTTATATTCAAATCTCATAATATGATGTGATCTTAAAATATAAAATTAGATACTAAACACAATAGAAAACTGATAGGATTTTCAAGAAAAATTTTTTATCATGAAACTTATCATGCTCTTTATTTCATAAGCGAATTTCAACTGAACCTTAACAGTGCGAACTCAATTGAACCATGTTATTATATGTTCAGTGGATATATTCAGTTTTAAGACATTAAAAGCAGTTTTCTTTGAAATAATTAAATCGTTCAAATGTAGACTGTTCTACAATTTTCTTAGAAATTTATTTATTCGCTAACCAAGCTGAGTTCATTTAATGACTTGCAAAGATATTAAACTTGCAGAGTAATGTTTATTTCGTTATATATATAATTAATCATTCGCAAACATTTATTTAAAAAATCCCTTAATTCAAACAAACAATATATTTTGAGAGATTTGAATACTTCCACTAAAAGTGTATCGAATCAAAGCGAGTGCAAACCATTGTTAACAAATAAATATTTGCTCTGGAAAAAAAAATTAATGAACATAAAAAATATAAAAAAGGAATAAATGAATAAAAATAAAATAATTTAAATCGTTTTTACCGAATTAAAATAATTATAAAGTGTTGTCTTGTCTTTTTCATTTTGCTTTTTATTCTGCTCTAATTACAACGTGTTCAATTTTTGAAGCAATATATTTAAAGGTTAAAAAGTTTGATAACTAATTACTTAGAACAGCAAGTAATTTTCATGATTTTGAAAATTTTACAAACGTAAAAATTTACAATTAAAAAATTCTTCTTTATTAATGGTAAAATTATGAATGGATTTTTTCTCGTCGACGATGACGTCAGACATTGTGTGCTGGTTTGCTACCTCTAGAAAAATGAGACTTGAAGGCAGGAATGAATTCGTCGACATGTCGGATTCACGACTCCGTCTTAATACGATGTGACATAGATGAAACGACATTGATATTGATATCTGAAACCATGGATATTTTAAATCAATGAGAGTTGCAATAAGATGCCATAATCATAATATTAAATGGAACGAAAGAAGCAACCACTTTATGGGTTAAAAAAGCTTTAAAGGGATTTTTATTCAGTTAAAAGAAAAAGTTTAATGAAATTTGTTTCATTTATACTTGCATACTTTTAACGAATTATTTCAAATTTAGATTGTACTTTTCCATTACCATCAGCAAAAAGTAGAACATAATTAAGAAATTTTAAATAATTATATCACAGTGCATTGCTAAGCAAAATAGTTTAAAGAAAGTATCAACTCTCTCTGTATAGGTATATATATATATATATATATATATATATATATATATATATATATATATGTATTTATGTATATATATATATATATATATATATATATACAGAGAGAGAGAGAGAGAGAGAGAAAGAGAGAGATTTATTCGTCACTATAATTTGAATCAATCTAGTCTATTCCATTTTCGAATATTTCCCTTAACTGAAAAATATTTTACCTAAAATAGATTTATTACTGATGAATGTGTGTGTGTGTGTGTGCTATTTATCAGCTGGAAGATAAAAAGACTTTTTTCCCGGGACGAAGACAACACTTTTAAGATAAATGTGATACAAGCAATATTTGCCACTTTCCTTGACAGCAAACCTGATAACATAATATGCAACTTTACAAATCCTACTTGAGTATTTATCAATCAAAAATGAAAGTAGAACACTGATTTTTAGCAGGAAAAAAAATGAGGAATTTAGATTTTAAAAAAATATTTCCTTTAGTACGTCAGAGAAAAACTTACTTGCACAATTTACTGCATTACCAATAAAGTTAAGTTTATCAGGGAGAAAAAAAAAAGCAATTTTGTGTTTAATGATAGAAAATTTTTGAACAAATCTAAAATTTACGTTTATTGAAACTTCAATTATTTAAAATGCAAAATAATGGACAATTTACATTTTTAGAAATGCGTTATTTTCCCACTGCTCCATTGTGGGAAAAAGGAGAAAAACGCAATTAAGATAAGTAGCAATAAAACAAAAAATTACAGTTAAATTGCAAAGAATTAAAGATAATTGTAAAGATAAAAATACGTAAAATATTATCTTGAAATAGTTATGTTCACATTGTACTGCTGATTGATGAAGCATTTTATGGCTCTTTTTGATATTTTTAATATTCCTGATATTTTTAATCATTGTGTGCTTTCTCACGACGCTAAAAACAGTTTTTTAATATATTTTTATAATATAAAATGAAAGGAATTTCTTCTGGTTTTGTAAAAAGAGCAGAGTTTCGTAATTTTCTGTGAATATTTTAAGATTCTTAATTTTATTCAAGTTATGAAAGAAATGTGCTTTAATTTAAGATTTATATACACTTTTGTAATTTTGTCCATGCTTATAGTTTTATACAAATCATAAATTTTTATCATTTTTATTTTACATTTTTACTACAGCAAATATTTTTTATTTATTATACTTATCACGGTTTATTTCATTAGCAATCATGTACAATTCTATCTCTCTCTCTCTCTCTGTAAATATATATATATATATATATATATATATATATATATATATATATATATATATATATATATATATATATATATAAAATAAAAAAATATATCTTCAAAAATATTCTAACGAAAAATACAAAGTAAAACTTAGTTATCTCAAAATGGGGCTTCCATTTTCGAGTAAAATTTTAATTAAAGAATTCTATACTAAAAATTTTTAAACTAAATTCTGTATTCATACTTGATTCCTCTATATAAATGTAAAACTATCTTTATTTAAAACTAATTTTCGAAATTATGTACCCTTTATTTATTTAATTTTTAAGCGGATTTTCCTCTTTTCAAATTATTTATCAGTTGTTTGTATGAGAAGAATTTTTATTATCAGTTGTTTGTATCGAAAATATTTTCCCCAAATACAATTATTTTTTATTAATTTGAATACTATTTTTAAAATCTAACTAAGCATTTATAAATTACCTTATTTAAATTCATCCATTAATATTTTGAAAAAAAAATATTTGGCGAAAACAATTTGGATCCGAATTTAAATAGCTTCTCATTTTTAATTACATGAAATGCAAATACAATTAGAAGAAAATGAGTAATTCATCAGTAATGTACCTTTTTTTATATTGAAGAATGTAATGTTTAGCTATATATAAAAAAATTCTCACATTTAAATAAATATTTGTGATGACATTTTATTCGACTGGTTCAATGGACTGCGTACACAATTTTCATACGAGGCCAAATTACACAGAAATTTTGATTTAAAGTAAACATTTACATCAAAACTAAGGCTCAGATCCGATCCGATAGCTTGAAGAAAGGATATATATATATATATTTGGCCATTAAAATTGTTGCTTTAAAAAGAAATGCAAAATGCAAATAAAAAAAGATGTGTGTATTGGGCAAAAACAAGGGATTAAATTTACAAAAAATTGTACAAGTATAAATCCTTAAGTCAAAACCAATAACACCTACAATCACAATAGCTCATACGCTTTGCTTTCGATTCAAACATAGTATACATAACACCCACTAGTACAGCTGCCCATGCTGTTTAAATACGATGTCATTGTTCCGTAATGACTCGCTTGCTCACTTAGAAAGCATTGACCGCAAATTCTTTATTAGTAAAATAGCTTTCGAACATATGTTATTTAAAGTAGCAGAGCAATATTTTCTGTATCGATTAGACTTTATACTAATATTTAGCGAGAATCGAATAAAAGTAGTCATACAACTCAACACAACAAAAATGTAAGTTTTTCAATAGGAACAAAAGTTGTCTAATGGCAATCAATACCATCACTCTAGCTAATGGACCAGTATGATGATGTGGAATGCATGCTGTCGGTATGAGATTAAACACCTTACGTTGTCGCTGAACATGTATGTGACCATCATGGTTTTTTAAATAAAGTAGTGTTACATAAGGAAACACGAAGTCATTTTATTCTTGAGTCAAGGCTCGTCATTCGTCACATTACAGATTGTTTAGAGAAGACATTATAGAAGCCGTTTTGCCGAACCGACAATCATTGCTCGTGCAGACATTTCTTACCTTCCAAGATGACCTCTATCTGTGGCCTAAGGGTTCATGACATGATTGTACAGCCCATTAAGCCCATGAGGACACAATGTCAATCTTCCTGTCATTTAATGATCGAGCGAAGCATTCCGAATGACCTTCCGTAATTTATTAATAATATATGATGCAGACAACCATGCCATGTTGAAAAGCGTAAACTGTAATACTGCTATATCATAAACCACAACCTCGGTAAGCTACATTTCAAAGTATTTCAAAGATGAAAAAGCAATGATGAGTAAATCTGATGAAATGCTACATATACATGAAAGAGAAACTCAATTATATTATGAGACTTTCTTTCTATAGCCTACTTATTTTCATGAATGATATGAAAAAGTAATCATTTGCATATCACGTCTTTTCTTGTATTTATCTTGTAAATTTTATGTGTCTATCATAAGTTTGGTGCGACAGTTACAATGGGCAGAATAGTAAAAGGAAGTTATGGGGGGGGATAAATAACTAGTAAGTTAAGAGAAAGTGAGTATTCTTTATCGGAAAGTTCGAACCCAGACAAAATGAAAAATCAGACGTGTTCGTTAATGTTGGCTAAGGCACATAAAATAGGTCGTGGTTGCAATGTCCTCCAAGTAGAATGATATCTCTGGGGTGGTAGGTGAAATCTAGTAGTCCTTTGCTTGATCTGTGTTTCTAACTAACGAAGTCTCACTCAACTTAAAGGTGACTTTCGATAGTATTCCCATTTGGTGGCTCACATAAAGGTGCCGTCACTTTTGCCCTTGTAGAGCTGAAAAAAAATATTAAAATTAGATCCCGAGCGTCGGAAAAACTATTTTTTGTTCTCATCACTAGTGTTAGTATAACTGCTACTATTAATTTTCGCCACAAGGGAAATTTATTGTGGAAACTATAATAAATGTCTATAAAATGATTCCGTTGAATGATTTTAAACGCTTCAAAATTATATACATGAATATATTATCTTAAGGGTGTATCTAAAACAAAGTCTTACGTATTGTTCACTATATACGCCTGATTATGTTTTAGATATTTAAAAAATAATCTTTGTAATGACAATCTTTTACCACAGTAGTAAAAGCATGAGCCCAAATCTTCCTTCTTCGGCTATTGTAAAATTCGTGCAGTAGTGAGAATTCAAGCAACTGATGAGAGCAAATGGAAACGCTAATGTCCATGCTTCACTTGTCTTACTGAGAATCAAAGCATAGTCAAATCCTGTCACATTAGCTTTCGAAAGATGAAGATTGATAATGCGGCCGCTAGTGTTGATGTATTTTTCAAGAAATAGCGAGGTCATTCACACTCTTACAGCATTGTTGATTTTCTCCAAAAAGTATTCTATCTCTTTCATTTTAATCTAAAAAACTAGTCATCGTTCAAAAGTCAACATCCTGTTTATTATTAATGACAACTAGATATCGTGTGTGTTTGGTTGGTATTAACGGAATATTAAGTAGAATTTTTAAATTATTTCGAAAAATTTATAATTTTTATTTGCTTATAATTTTGTTAAAAAAATTTTTATAATTATTTACTAGAAAATTACTTTGATTTAAATATTATTATCATGCTGACAATTAAATCTCAAATGTTAAATGTAAAACAAAAGTACAATTTATTATTAAAGGTCAGCAAAAAAATACTGAATTAAAATTTTTACAAGTCAAAATTTAAAACCGCTTATTTAAGTTACTCCTACGAGTAAATGCTTATTAAACAATTTAGATAAATTGTTTTCTTTTACTCTCTCTCGATTAACAAATGCCTTCTTAAACCTTATTTAAAATCTTGTAACAAACGATGTTTAGTGATCATTATTAATTAATAGTAAAAAATAGTTCATTTTAATGATAAGTTTTAATCGAAAAACAATTTCATTTGGTTGAAAATATTTTAACATTCAGGAATTACCAAAATTAATTGTTGAAATCTCTGAATCAATTAAATTTACGACATGATCCTATACTCTTATCGTGATAATTAAATGATTTATGTTATAAGATAAGACAAAAAAAATAAGCAGTAAAAACAAATTTATGTATACACAAATAATTCCAGAAAAAAAAAAAGATTTAAAGAACTTTAAGCATTTAATTAATACATTTACTAGTCCCTAATTTCAAATTTTTAGTGAAATTTATATAAAATAAAATTGACTTTAATTATTTTGACTACATTTCGTTTGATATCTTATCTATCTCGAGATTTTTGCTGAAATCCTAAATTATTGTAAAATAACAAGAACTTTTCTCAGTAACGTAAAAGTTTAATTCTTATTGGTTGCTAGAAATAGCCAATTGAATCGTAATTTGGCGCTGCATTTAAAAAGACTGCAATTTATCTGACACCTTTCCCTCCAATAAATTACAGCTTGTTCTCACATAAATGTGTTAAAATATTTAAATTTCCTTGAAATTAGTTTTAAGTTTTTTCTTTTTTTAAAATTTTACACATAAATAGGGTTTATATGAATCACATCAATTCATATCTTGTTGATTTTAATTTAAGCAAGATTATTTAAATCATTACAAGCAAAACTAGTTAATTTTGAGTGGAATAACGTATTTTTAACATTATAAATGGCAAGAAATATTCGCAGTTTTTAGAACGTACGCTTTTAAAATAACTATGAAGTAAGATTTGATGTATATATTCATAAACTCTGTGATTTGAAATATATGTCTGTGAGATCTAATGTGTTATGGTGTATTAATTTGCGATACTACTTACCATAATCATACAATAATTGGTGATAATATTTACCATAATCGTACATTAATTCGTGAAAATACTTATTTATAAAGTCTATTAATTAAAATTTCGCTTAAATTAAGTGAGTTAATATTCAGAACAAAAATATAATTTTCCTTTATTTAACATAAGCAGTTAAATTTACAAACACGAGCATTACCATTTTTCTCATGACAGAAATCGATATCATAGGCTCCTTCAATACCATTGGTTTAAAGTGTCCCCTGAAGATTGAGTTTAACCTTAACAACGATTTACTAATTACCTTAAATTGTTTCGATTTTTATGCTTGAAGTGGAAAATGAGGAAATGATTCATTGATTAAAATTTTTCTGCTTTTCATTTGATTAAGCTTTTCGCCAGGAGATTAAAATAATGTTCTATCCAAAAAAAAATTATCTCATTCCTATAAAATAAATAAATTTTTATTTTTATTTATTTATTTATTTATTTATTTTTGTAAAACATTAAATTTTTAAATTTCTACTCATTTTGCCCTGGAATTTACCAGTGGATGTTAACTATGATCTGAAATGAAATCTATCAAAAAAAAGTTCGAAATTCATTTTAAGATATTACTCTAGACAATATAACTTTCAATGGCAGTTATAGCTAATATAGGATTAATCGTGTGTGTTCAAATGTTCTTTACACAAACATTGAATGAGGTTATTTTGAGGGATCAAAATAAATATAGTTAGGAAAATAAAAATAAAAGAGGATATTACCACGAAAATACAAATGTTTATTGTCCTTATGCAGATGCAAATAAACTAAGAACATGTGCAGATAAGTTCATTTTATAAATTCATAGAATTTTTTATATATGTGCTAATTTGCTAATAGTAAAATTATTTAATTTTTGTGTACCGAAAATTTTTGAAGCTTATTTGTTTTTATTTGTACCTCAGATATATATATATATATATATATCACTTTTTAATGTCTTACGAGAAAATTGAACTTGAGTGTACTCGCTAATTTAGCAATGATTAGGTAATATAGAGTAAATAAAATTGCCATTAATCAAAGATTCCTTTCTTTGTTAATTTGGATTGTTTATCTTCTCTTCTAATGTTATTTTAACATCAAAAGAATATTTTAGAGATTGGTGAATTTTTTTACAAGAATGTATAAAAATGAGGTAGAATATGTGAAGAAAATTAGAAGAAAACAATTATGGAGACCAGATTACCTATTCCCATGGAAGCAAACACATAACCGCTTTTTTTAATCAAACATATTTACTTTTCCTGTCCAAAGGGCCTATTTATTCATGAAAGCCACTCCAATAGTACTTAGATGGAACGTTTTTTTCTAAAAATAAACAAGCCTGTATACATTAGGATGACCGCAAAATACACATGCATTCAGGTACAAAAACAAGTTGTTCTTTTACTCATTTCATCTTTAAAAATAAATGCGCGAGATTTATTTATGGAATTTCTCACTTAAATTAGTTGAAATTGTTTTTCAGATTTACATTTAATAAGTTTTCAATGATGAATGACATATAATTTTCTTAATACATTATTGTTCGAAAATTAATGTTTTGGCATTTTCTTCATTAAATGCTAATCAAAAATTTCATTATGGGAATATATATAAATTTTTAATAACCTCTAGTTTTATAAATAATATGATATGCAATAATTTGCGATTTATTTCAAAGTTACTTCAGATTGAAGAATTAATTTTGTATAAAAAAATATCACCTTTCGAAAAATAAAGCTCGCTCCTCCAGCTAAAACTGCAATTTTTATCTCACTTATACACACATAATTATTGCAGCATTGATTTATAAATTAAATTTTTGTTATACATATTTTGAATAATAATTCAGATTTTTAATGTAATAATTTCTATTAATGATTTCTTTTTTTGCCAAAGTAAAATTTCAGAGCTAAAAGAGAGCTAAGAATAGAGTTTATTAAAAGAATGGAATAAAAACAAAATGCTTTGTCAGACGCAGAAAAATGTTATTTAATTTATTGAAGAATGTATTCGCAACTGAATTATTTAAACAGTTACAAACATACAAAATTAAAAATCTCTGTATTAATATCTCAAAATGATAAATAAAGAGCTTTAAGAGCATTTTTGGGAAAAAGTGATTAGGAATTACATTAAAAGAAATTTATTTGGGAGGTTTTAGAACCTTTTATTTCAACCTATAGACCAGTTATATAAAAATCATCTGAAGTAAGATTTATTTTGCGTTTGAAAATGCAGCAAATAAAATTAGTAATAATTTTTATAAAAAGCATCCATCGTATAAATATAAATTACCAATCACATACGTGTAAAATTTAATTAGCTTCACATAATTTGAACATAAAACTTGTGAAACGATATTGATTTCCAGCTGTCTCGGAAGATTCAGCGACTATGTTAATTTTGAGTATGTGTTGCAGCTGTATTCATAAATATGAATTATCGCATCTCATTTTCTCTGCCTCTTTAAAATGTATCATCATAAAAAAAAATACTTTATAACAAAATAATTAAATTTTTGAAACTGTAATTTCAGGCATTTCTTTTTCAGTTCAAAATAACAATCGCAAAATTAATTGGTTGATTGTAAGTTAACCAGAACTTTTCTATCGCGTCTAAAATATGCTTGTTATAAAAATAGAACTTGAATTCCAGGAACTTACAAAACTATCATTTCATGATATTGAATAAAAAAGCTAATATGTTATGTCTGCGAAGAATCTTCCCATATTAAAATGGCACTGAATCTTTTGAATTATAAATAATAAAATGCATGAGAATATTTTAAATATTTTATTCTAAACATGTTTTTGAATTATATTTTTATGAGAACATGTGATGAGAATATGTAAGATGGACATAAAATTTAACAATCCATTAGACATTTGTTAACATACATTAAATACCACACCTATCAATTCCGTGATATTCTTGTGTTTCTATCCATTTAAATAAATTACCCGCATAAAATGTTCTAGATTTTCTTTAATTTTTGATTAGAATTTAGATAAAATTAAAGTTATTCTTTTGCGTGCAAGCAATCTTTTGTACAGTACAATTTAGGAATAGATTATAATTCCCTTAAAATAGAAATTTTTAATCTATTTTTCTTTTAAAAATGTATGCTAATTCAGGATTCTTTTATAATTGGAAGCATTCTTATATACATTTTTATAAATTATATCTGCATTTCTTAATTATAACCTAAAACAGGTCACATCATAAACAAATTACCATTAAGATGCATACTACAATAAAAACGGTTATTATTTCATAAATCGCGCTATAATCTTAATGAATGCTATCCTATCATTCATATGTATTTTTTTTCCAAAAAAAGAACTCATTCCATTTCTTTTTCCAGAATAAATATTTTTGGGTAAATACTAAGTGAGTTTTTTAAGCTCTCTCGTAAACACTCGAATTATCTTTTTATTTTACGCAAAAATAAATTTATGAGAACATTAAAATTTTTTCACTGTTTAAAATCACGATAATCTAAAGCTACAAAGTTTGTAATGACAATATAAAACCATACGCTTGTTAAAAACAACTCCTTTTTCTAGAAATCTTGAATGTTCATATCATTTTAATCTCAAATTTCTGAGTTTCTTTTAAAACAGTTTTAGTTTTGCAAGTCTTTGATTGATAAATTTTTTACTCGTTTTGACATCGATCTATTCTGGTGTCTGATTTGTCTAAATAAGTTTTACTTCGTTGGTATATTGCATTAAATTTTCCATAATAAAATTGTTAATTGAAGAAATATTTTCTCTTCAATTATAAAGTAATTTTTACGAGTTTTTACAGCACTCAATCTTAGAAAAGTTTCTTTTCATCGTTTTATTATGCACTTTTTTAAACTAATTATGCAACTTGTAATGGCAAAGAAATATTCCTATTTATAAATATGTTTTTGTCATTTATGTTTATTTTTTAGTTTTAATAATAATATGAGTATGTATACTCACTTTTAATATTGCTATTTTGATAAACTTACTTTAATTATTTTTTCTTTAAACTCATATAATATTTTTAATTACAACAAAGAGCTTCATTAATTAACTTGAAAAGTTTCTTATTTTAAAAGCTGCTTTTTAACGCATCATTTATTAATTTGTATATTTAGAGTATTTATCACTCAAACAATAAGAGGAAACACCAAATAACATATAGTAAAAATTATAGCATAATTGCATTATTTATTAATTAAATTATATGTCTATTTAAATGAATACTACATTTTTTTTTATAAAAATCGAATTTTTATAGTTAGAAATAGTAATTACGCAATGCAACTAAGGTCTATTTGGAGTCGCTTATTCAAAGATAAATAGTTTAATGGTAGACAAGATCATAAATTGCAGTAAATTCTATAAAAGTGACATTTACTTACTCAATTCATATGTGTGAGAACTCTTTGTAACCACATGATGAAACAGCTCGATGGGAATAAATACTTAATATCACACTTGTTTTTGTGAAGATCATTCCTCTTAAAGATCCAATGTTTTCAGACTACTTAAACGTATAGCACCTTTAAACAAAAACCCACGTGAAACTGAAAGAATATTAAGATAAGGAATTGAAAGCATTACAGTCCACTACAAATGATTGGCTTTTTCTATTTTTGTACATATATATCATCTGTTATGGATTAAATTCCATTTCTTAAAAGCTCTTTGGCACATTTGGTTATAATCACCGAGAATGACGACTGTTTTTTCTATACGTTCACTTAGAATTATAGCAATATGAAACATTTCATGCACACTTATATTATATCTTCCCTTTCGCATGAAAGATTTGATGAAAGGAACGATGAAGTTTTACTTAAAAAATTTCCACTACGGTGCATAATTATATGAAGTTTATCCTGTTTTGGTCATAGAAATATAATAAATTTATGAAAAGTGACATTATTACTCATTCATGTTCAAGCAAGAGTTGCAAACAAGAATGCATAAAACGATTATACGAGCCAATTATAAAAAATTCAGAGAAGATTCATAATATACCTGATAAGAAGCGCCATTTAGAAATTGTATAGAAAGTTGGGAAAGGTCGTAGTTTTGAAATATTTGCATTTTTTCTTCATACGTGTCCTCAGTACACCTCAAGTATTTATTCTGAGGTTTCGACGGAGGAGAAATTAATATTTCCAGAAATTGGAAATTGCTAACTTATAATCTAGTCAGGCATAACTAAGTAATACTCATGTGAATACCTCATTGATGAAAGTAAGAAAAAATGTCTGATTAATCTGAGAAAATTTAATCACTTTAATCGCAGCAATAATCCTTAATATCGGAGTATAGTGTACGCCACTGAAAGAGAACTCTTCCACGTGCTCTAGTATATCATAACGAGTAGAGACTACAGTACCACAACCTGTGGGAATATGAACAATTTGAAATTGATTACATTACAGTGAAAAGTCTGTAAAGCTTCCTTTGCTTTGATTATTTTTGACTTTAAACATTGTTTTTTTGTGTTTAAATCGGTGTGATGAAAATAGGGATGCATTTGAATTGTATACATTAGATAGATATACATTTGAATTGTTTGAAATTGTGTGCTTTCGCACAAATCCCCCTTTTCGCAGCAGTACGACTTTAGTCGGGTTAGATATTGGAAATACAAATGAGAATTTTTTAAAAAAAATTATGTTTGTCATTCTGATCTTGCATCTATTATAATATTTTGAAATATTATTGAATTATATTGTACTTCATAATTACTACTACAAAATACCAGTTAACACGGATTAGCTATAGATTTATCTAAGATATTAAGTTGTCTAAGATATTATTTTAATGGTTGGTCTAAGATATTCTTTTCTTACATCTGAGGACACTGGTGGATAGATGAGTGAGGAGCCAGGTGCTTGTAATGCAATAATAGTCTTGTTATAGTTATCTTATTGATCTAATGTTAACAAACATATGCCTATCCTTTTCAACTGATTGTTGAAATATGTAGTTGTGGTGGTTGATGATAGTTTCTTGTTGCTACCAATGTCCGTGGGTCAGGGACGTGCCCACATTAATATGTGGCATCCAAAGTCCTGCCGATGGTGTGGCGTAGATATAGAGAGGAGGGTACCAGCGCAAGTGTAACCTCGTCACCTAACCAAAATTCAAAATTACGAGGCACTTGATGAGCGAATATGAACTTACGCGGACTTGATGATACAAACCTGTTAACCTTAAGGCACAGTCCGGGCACGCCAGAACCGCCATGCATGTTTGTTTGCCTCAATGTAATTTTTTTTTATTATTTATTTCTCCTAATGCATTCTGCGATTTCTCAGACTTACAATTGTATCTAAGTTAATGGGGTGCAAGAAATGTAACTTTTCGAGACAATGTATTAAATTAAACTATAAATGTCTATTAAAGGAGTTTTTTTATTATTTTCTTTGTGAGCCGTCAACATTTTCTTGGAGGAAATGACTGTCATTGTTTAAGTTAGTTCTTTTTATTACTTAAATTTTGTATTTTCCTTCATCTGCTATATCTACAGATTTATCGTCTAATGAACAAGTTTGGCCACTGATTTTTCCTGATTTTATCAGCCGAACATAAATAAATCAGTTTAATTAAATCTGAAGCCAACGGACTAAAGATTTTCTAACTGCGCATTAAATTTTGATTAAATTCTGCTGGGTTTAGCAGTGATTATTGTTAATTTTACTATACCCCTTCACACAGAGTTATATATATATATAGCCATTAAAATTACAGTTCCAAGAAGAAATATCTGACGAACATCAAAATCACACGAAAGAAAAAGGAAGTCCAAATATGTAAACAATTAGCATTTTAGCACATTTGAAAGAGGAATAGGTGTGCAAATGGCATCTGAAATGCTGTATAAAAGAAAGAAAAGCTATACCATATATTTCTGAAGAGTGACTTTGTGAGATTAGAATTTTCTCAAAATAATCTATCATAAATCAAATAATAAGAAAAAATTTATTATCAAGTATTGAAATTTGATAGAAGCAGGATCATTGATGATCGAAAGTTTGAATTATTCTGTAGTTAACAGCAGAGTAATTACAAATTGAAACATCTCATACAATTCATGGTGTAAAAATGAAGAGCATAAACAGAGAATTTTTACAGGGAAAAATTTAACTAGAATAAAAAATTGATGGTAGCAGGTATCATACCAAGTTATTTAAGCAAATTACTTAAGACTGCCATAAGGTGTCTGAAGATATTAAACTGTGAAGAACACTGCTGCAAATAACGACTTGCACAAATAATATTTATGTATTTTAGGAAAAAAATTTCAATAGTTGTGTTTAAAAAAATTGCTTTAAAAACTCCCAAATGATGAAAATCCTGTGCTGACTATATATTAAGCTGTAGCTTTTCTGAATGAAACATTCAAAAGTAAGTATTAAAGATATGTTTAAATAATAATTCTTCAATTGTGATGAATATCATTTATAATAAGGTGAAAATTATCCTTCAATTCTTCCCTTAAATTATTAAGATATTACAATTTAAGGGAGAAATTGAAGTTATTCTGGTATTCATTAAAATTCTATCATTCTGGGTGATCCTTAGTAATATTTTTCAGAAAATATTTTGAGTCAGTAATACTTTTTATATGCCAACCCCAAGATTAAATCAGACTGATAAATTACAAACTTTCCAAAAAGTATATTGATTATTTACTTTCTTTCATAATGATATTTACATAGATAAATTAACTTAATTGCTAATTAACTCAGTCTCAAGAATCATCGCTCATCCAGAATGTCTACCGTTTTCATAGTTTAATGTACTTTCTAGTTTAATGTACTTCATAGTTTAATGTACTTTATAGTTTAATGTACTTCATAGTTTAATGTACTTCATAGTTTAATGTACTTCATAGTTTAATGCAATAAACATAAGCAGATAATATCAATTCAAAAAAAGCTGAGAAACTTATCTTGATAAGTTAATAAGACAAATTATGTAAATAGTTGTCGACAGTTCAGAGCACCTGTGAGGACTTGTACAATGCACATTCAAATTGAGCGGGGAGGCAGCATTTAAACAAGAAGGCATATAAAATATTCTAATATAACATATTATATAATTATAATAATTTTAGTAAATGTAAAGAAATTTATATAAATTTTTATTTTAATTAGAATTATATAAAAAATATAAACAAAAACACTTAGCTTATTACATTAAAATATATTCGTTCCTATTCTTTTCAAAAATAAATTTAGTTATTTTAAGAAAAAGGTATTCATTGTGGTGACGAAATTTTACATTAACTTTACAAAAAAAATTAATTCAATTTAAAGTAAACAAACGTATCTTTTGTTATTACCTTCACGGAATTTCAATCATTTCGTTGTAGAAATACCAGCGGGACTATTTCAATACAAATAAATGCATTCCGTGCAAAAACAGAATAAGGATGGTAGTTGCAAAAGTATAGCAAAAATTTATTTCAAAAGAAAAATCAATTCATTTCAAAAAGAAATTATAAAGAGTTTACATAAAAGCAAATAAGTTGCTACTCAATGGGAAGCGTTATATTTAATGACTCAACAAATTATTTCCTTTAGTGAAATGTACATTTCTGACAAGATTTTAGTTTTCAAGCAATGAAGAACAATCGATTTTTAGCAATTTTTCAAAGGAAATACAAAATAAAAGAGCTTCAATCAGCTAGCTTTTTTAAATAACTTAATGCAATGATTGACTTCTTTTCCTTTTTCAAATTTGTTATTTATGTAAATAAACAATTCGTTAAACAAAAAGTGCTGGGAAATATTTGATTTCCTTAGTACCAGACTCGGAAAACATAGAATAATCAATAATTTTTACAGCTAAAAATAAATCACATCATGCTATATAAATATATGTGATTATTCAAGAATACTACAGCTTAAAAAATACTACACGGCTTACAAAATAATGTTGTGCAAGTATACTTTAACGCAATACAAAAAGGTCACGCTATATATATATTTTAGGGTTTTATTTAATTTGATTTGTGTGCTTGGTAAATTCATTAGTGAATATATCTGCATACAAAAGAACAATGGAAGTTCCAGGAAAAATATTACTTTTTTACTTTTATGTCAGGACTAACCAATCAAAGCATATAAGAAACGGGACTTCATTGAAATGAAATCTTTATATAAATGATTTTATAAATATATTTTACAAGAAAATAAGAATGCTGAAACTGAAAAATAAATCCAACTATTCATCTTAATACATTTCATTCAGTTCAATAATTCACACACACACGCATTCTTATTCTTTATTCTAAATTCAAAGTTTTAAACTTTTTCAAAATTTTAAACTTTTCGCAAGCCGAAATTAAATACGTATTTAAAATGCAAAAAAAGGTGTTAAAAATTTTTTACAGAAATTATATTTATTGAAAACGTGTAAATAAAAATACACAAATATGTGCATTGAATTTAAATAATAAAAATTAAACATTTATTTTTACTTCTCTTGATAATTCTTTAAAATTTAGTGAATAATTAGTGAGACCACTTCTCAATAACTCTTTGAGAAGCTGGTTATTTATTACTGATTGGTGTTTGGATTTCATGAATTTTACAATGAAATGAAATGGTTCACATAAGTACGTTATTCCGAATATTGAAATAATTCGAGAAACAGCCTTTTTTAATTCAGAATATTTCGATTTTGGTAGAAATTTCCAAAATTCTGTAATTAACGTTGACATATATTTTAATTACATAGTTTGATATTCAGGCATCTACATTAATTCTAATTCTCCAGATGCTTTATGGGTCATAATTATATTGGAAATGAAAAAATTCATCCTGAATTGTGTTAATTTTTAATGGATTCAGAAAAAAAATCAAGAGACGATTTAAAATATTTCAAATCTTGAAGTCGATTTTGGAATTCTGTCAATATTCCTTCTAGTTATATATATATATATATATATATATATATATATATATATATATATATATATATATATATATACTTGTTAAGATTTTCTGCTTTAATATTGGAACAAAGTATTTTTTTATTCAAGGAAAGTGAAAAAAAATTGTTTTATTTTTAATGCCCTTTTAAAAAAACAGTAATTTAGTTTGAAAACTATATATACACTGTAAGAGGTCAGGTATTATTTTATCTTTATAAATTCAGAGTTTGAAAGTATTCCATGACATCAGTCAAAAATATTAAATCTTTTAATCACTCGTCATCGTCTAATTCTGAATAGGTAATTTCATTTTCTTTTAGAATTGCACTTATCGGATCTAAAAAATCTACAAATTGATTTAATTTGTTGTAACCAGATGGACACCTAACAATGCAAAATAAATTAATATCATTTAGAAGTTCTTTGTCCTTTAATCAATTTGTCAGTAGTAGTAGAGTCAGCATATAACGGACGATTAAGTCATTATTTATGTTAGTTCGCGCAGTTTCCGATGAGTCATTTCATTCTTAACTTGGACGGAAATGAAATGTGTTACAACGTTGTACTTAGTCCTTCATATTTGCTGTGGGTAATTTAAAAGAAATTTTGAAATGCATACGAAACGATAATAATTTTTAAATATATAATAACACAAAAAGGAAAAGAATACTCGGGTTAAAGGGAACCCACAAATAATTCTTCAAAGAGGCACATGTGCCTCGCGAGCCGCAGGTTGACCACCCCTGCTATAGAGCATAAAGATACTTTGTATTTTAATGTCAAATCCAAAGTGAAAAAATTTTTTCTCCCTAATAGCGATGAAATTCTTATGATGAAACATAAGTTTCCCCAGAAGCGAAAGATCAACTTTGTATGCAAAAATTCTGGAATTCAACTTCACAGTCCAATGAGGAATTATGCTGTGTTTTTTTTATATTTCATACATTTTTTATATGAATAAAAAAAATATAATGCAGATGATGTGATTTTCACAAAGTGTTATAATGTTATTAATGTCGATTATTTTGTATTAATTAATAAGTGTTGACTAAAAGCACGCTTATGGAAAGCAATTTGCTACATAAAAAAATATTATCTCCATGTATCGCATGGAGGTGATTGTTAAATACATGCATATTCCGGTAATCATATTAGCTGGTTATCCCACCAATTTAGACTGAATGTTTGAATGTTATGAAGTCTAAAATAGAGAACTTAAAGATTTTTGTAAACAAGCCTTCTCATTGATTTGGATAACAGACAATAAGATTCTTAAAATAGTTACAATCTATTTCCCAACAATTCTGAACTTGTCAATCACTCAATTTCTCGATTAGATCTTTTACTAATTTTCACTCTACCGATTATAGTAGCATGAGTATATGACAATGCTTTTCCACAATTATTTTAGTTCAAGTCAAGATTATTTTAATACTACTCTATAACACAAACATATCTTGATCACGTCAAAAGAACGATTGAAGTCACCCAATAGACTATAAATATATATCTAATGTCGTAATTTTATTAATGATTGCTTATCTGAAGAATGGCAACACTGACAGGAACAAACAATAAACATTCTAAAGTTGTTAAATTCTTATGAACTTCCCATTATGAATACCCTTGATACCAAACATAGCTCGAAATTTATCCTCACAAATTTTGAAATTTTGAATATTTGGTATAAAAAATTTAAGAATATTTTAGTATTCTTTTTTTAAAATACTGTTGTTTTATTCCTAAAAGAATGTATTGCAAGAAACTAATAGGCAAATTGTAATACGTCTCAAATTGTTGATTGTATTCTTCTTGAAACATTTAAATATGATTTAGAGTATTTTCAGAGATCTCTGTGATAACTTTTTGTAATGGACTTTAGAAAATCTGACTCGTTTCATGTTATTAAACTTTCCGTTTCAAGGCTCATTGTGTGTGAATCAATACTAAGTCTGGAACTTTAATTAACCTCGTGGTATCCCAGAATTTATATGACATTAACGTCAGAATAATCTTCAAATTTAAAATGTAACATAAATTGGAATGCAATACAAGTTGTAAAATAAATATTAATTTATTATATAAAATTACTAAAAATATATAAAATAAATTAACTTATTTATTAGAGTTTTATTAAAACAACAATTAAATAAGCCATTTTTGTTTCCCAATTTCGCTTTAAAAAAAGTAGACTCTTTACTACTAAGCGATACGTTGTTAATTTCATTACAGAAAGTCATCAAAAAAAAAAAACTATAAATATCGATATTTTAAATTCTGAGAATCAACGGAATATGCATTAGCTACTTTAAGAACAATCAACATTGAATTTAACAATAAGTGATTAAAAAAATACGTTGTAGTTTACACTGAACTCCAATAACTTTTTACACTAATTTCTTTCTACAAATATGATACCTACAGCAATTCAATAATTATCATTATTAAATTCAACTTACTTCCAGTCCATTTTATTTTAAACGGTCTCTCAGTTCCTCAATTTTATTGCTCCAGGAAATAAAAACGAATCGATAAAATGTGCATTCTTAATAATACAACTGCGTCGCTGGAATCTTTCTTTACGTGGATTCCTTTCCTCTTTACTTTCCTTTTACTTGTGTCCTGGTGACTATTTGCATCAATATCTAATCAAAGGTTATAATAAACTGACCCAGTTGGGTTTGATATTCCAAGATTCGTTCTTCAGTTTGCCTTATTTTAGCAGCTGATTCAGCGTTCTTTTTGTTCTCCGCAACATGATGTCAACTAAGATCTAATCACGGGAGAATATAAATTTGATTGACAGATTCCTTTATCTGTTGCCATTGAAGATTGACAAGATTCGAAACTAATGACTGCATTCAAAACTACTAATGAATCATAAAACTATGAATGTCTGACGAATATTGTAAAAATGACATTATTTAATTATTCACTTCATCTAATTAAAAGCAAGTTAATTTATAAATGGTTACACAGATAATCGTTTTTTATCGAAAGATGCTGTTGACCCAATCTTACTTTAGTGACGATCTCTGGTATTTTAATTACTTTTCAAATATTCAAGTTCAATAACATATTCATAATTATCATAAAATTATCATGTCTCTCTCTTGCATATCTTATCAATAAAAAATATTAAATATAAATCCAAACCAATACCTGATTTTCGTATTTTGCAAGATTTCAAACCTCGTTTTATTTTAATTATTAAGGTCATTATTTTTTAAATTCATATTGAATATTTAAAACTGATAAACAATTTTCAAAATAGCAATTTAATTGTAAACACTGATCATGGAATAAGAAGCATTCTACTGAAAATAATAATTGAACTGTTGACTTAAAATACGTCTAATTATTTCTCTAGTCAAAATTACTAAATAAATAAAATTTATAACTCATTTAGAATTTATAGCTTATTGGAGATTTTGTCGGGGATGTTTCGTATCATTAAGAAATTGCTATATCAAGATTTAGCTATATAATTATCTTTCTTTACTGTTTGAAATTAAGAAAATAAATAATAATAATAATAATATAAAACATAACTGAATTTATTATCCACTGAAAAGTAAGACTGTTATGTTTTAAGAACATGTTCGAATTATTGAAACCTTTATTGGTTTTGGGGATAGTGATCAGGATAAAGTAATGAAATTTTGATTATTTAAATGAAGCTTCGAATAAAATTTAATAATCATGCACAGTTATGCTTTTAAATCATAAACAAATAAAAGAGGAATTGAGTAAAATATACGTCAAAAGTATTGTATGGAAATTCTGAGAAATATTTTTATTGATTATTTTTTGTGTAATTTTCAATTACATTTTTCCCTTAAAATATTCAAGATAAATTTGCTTTGGTTATAATTTCAAATTTTTTTTAATTATTTCAGTTACGTGATAAATAAATAAAATCAGTTTTCTATAAATCTATTTATTCAGCTTTTCCTTTACTAGTTTACATAGAGCTAATACTTAATTTAATAATCTTATCTTTAAAAAAATATTAAATTAAAATCGATACTTCGCGTAATTAAATGAAATTAAAGCTATTTGAATATACTTTCTTTGAATAAAACTCATTTTAATATTTATTATGTTGAGTTTAAAAAAAATAAAACAAGTAAAAGCAAACTAGAAATCAATAAATTACACTTCAGGTAACTTTCTATTTTCAGAATTAAAATTAATATGAAAAAAATGGCAACATAATGTCAACCTACATGTGATTCGAAACAAATCATTCGAAATGGTCATACTAAAGTACGTAATGCGCTACTCGCAAACGATAATACATTTCTAAAATGATGAAATTCTATTCTGTGCTTTCTTAAACGGCGATTTGCAAGCAAAATAAGAGAGAAAATTACTTTTTCTAAAAATGCACATTATTACCAGCTCCTCTATGCGGGTTCTTAAAGAAGTTCAGCATGAGATGTCAAATTTTGAAGTATTCTTCAATCGCCATCAACAACAATAACAAAACAATCTTTGTTGAGTTCGCAGTGACCCACTGAGTAGCCACTCTGGTGAATTGTAGGCGGTACTTTGAGCATACGAAATGATTCTTTTTTTAACTTCTCTCTCCGTATGGCTGACGAGCGTTTTCTCCGTTCTTTCAGTTTTAGTTCAAGATCTTTAGTTTCGCTTTTCTTGCTTTTTTATTTTTCACCTTTTACATTTGACGGTTCGGTGTCAAAGAACTTCCGATGAGGGGTTCCAGCTTTTTTCTTCCAGGGTTTATAAAGGGGTTGCATGCCAGGTGAACCATCAGTTTTTGTCAAGACTTTCTTGGAGTAACATCTTCCCGTTGGAATACCACAAGAACGTAAGGATTTGTGAATTTAATTCAGCTGATATTTTTTCCCCTTCGAATTACTTGTGACTTAGCAGAGTTTCATATGGTATTTTTGGATTTCTTAAATTTTTTTATAGAATAACTGAGTGTTAATACTGAAAAACAAAATATTAATGTAATTTTATTTCATTTATCCATATTTAAAAAGTTTTTCAGCTTACAACAATACGTTTTAAAAGACTTTTTACTTTAGATATTATTTTAAGTAAAAATTAAACTAGCTTGTTTTTTAAGAAAATAGTGTTTTTTTATTCATCTGAAAGCACTTTAATAATTTTATTTAGCATGAGTAAAAATTTTCATTGATATTTAATACTATTAGAATTATTTGAAAAACTAAAATATAAACGATAAATTACTAAAGTGTTGATATTTGAATTTATAAAAATACTGCCAACATCAGAATTATTTAAACACTTGTATTTTACTGGATTAAAAATCTTCAAATTTAAAGAAAAGAAATTTAAAAATAACATTTGGCAACTATAATTTTAAACATAATATCAATGTTAACTTTTAATCTCAAAATGTAAAATCCTTAAAGTGTAACATAAGCATTTGAAAAGTAAAATGGCATTAAAAAATATCAAGTAAAACATGTCTTGTCAGAAAGAAATTATTTTAAAATTAAAATTATCAATCAAAGTAACAAAATTTTAAAGACTTATCGGAAAAATATCCATTTTATATATAAGTATTAAAATAGAAATAAAAATATTAATTTTATTTAAATTTATTAATATAAAAACGTATAGTTTTACAATTTGAGTATTAAAATGCACTTTTTTAAAATATTTATTAGACTTTCTTTAAAAAATATATTTAAAATAATATGACACCATTTATTAAGAGTATAATATTCACCAAGTATGGAATAGTGTATTTGCATTTAAAAAGATATAGTGAGTAAGATTAAACAAAATTACTTATCGTTTCATGAATTCATGTAATTTACAATATACTAAAATCAAAAAATGTGCTTTCAAAAAAGAAATTAAATTCTTGAGATTAAATTTCCTTACAAATTTTAATATGAGGAATTAAAAACTAATTTATATATATAGTGCAAGAAATTAAATATTTAATGAAAAATATAATTTACCGGACAGTAGCTTTTTATTGTAAAGATCATAAAACACTTTTAAAAAATAGGAAGTTAATTATTTCACTTGACTGTTTTGAATAAAAAACTATCTCTTACTTTTCAAAATCTTGTTTTTATTTCATTTAATTTACCATTGATTCCAAAGTTTATATTCAAAATATATTCAAATAAATAGTAGTGATGTCAATCGAAATAAAAAAAAATGTTAATTAAAATCTGCAAGCTAAAAATATTATACGTCAATTATGAAATATTTCAAAGTATTAATTCAAAATTTGCATTTATCAATAAATCTAAATTTTCTATTTAAGTAACTTTTTCTAATCATAACGATAAGAAAAGCTATTTTACAAGAATATTTATTTAGACAATTTTTAGGAAATAAATCGAATTATCTTTCATTTACTTTATTAAATATTAATAATAATAACAACATAAAAGTGTGTTTATATCAATGTAAAATATATTTACATTTAAACTTTATAATAAAAATGCATCTTTGTTTTTTAGAAAGTATATAGTTATATATATATGTAATTCTCAAAATTTGTTAACATCTTTTAATTATTGAATATTTTATAGGCTTATTAGTTGGTAAAAGTTTCTATATAAAAAATAATTAAAAATGGAGGTAAATAACTTATCTAAAGATCAGTTCATTAAATCTATTCAGACAGAAACATCCACATACTTTTTTTAATTTGCTGAAAATTAAAACAATCAAAATACCAAGGATTTGTATTAAATTTAATTTATATGAATTTATAAAATGTATGTTTTATCTGCATGATATAACTATTTGTATTAAAACAAATAGTTATATCATGTAGATTTCATTTCAAATCAATCTCAAGTAAGAGAAAGTATAAATTATATTGTAAGTAATTAAGAACAAAATTTGTCTTTTTATCAATATTAAATATCAAGAATAAGCCGTGTTATTTTGTGGGGAAATAAAATAACAAACAATTTTAAAGATTTTAAGAAATATGTATAAATTTCAAACATTCAAGAAAAAAATAATTTATGGAAAGCAATAAATTTTTTCAGAAATGTCTTGCTAAATTTAAATTGAATTTGGTTTAAATTTTTCATACATTCAATTTTATTAAAAGAATTTTTTATTTATTTTTTTAAAATTAAAATTAGAAAAGTTATCCTGATTTATTATAAAATATATCTACACATTATAAAAAGGTTTTTCAATAACTTCAAAGGAAAAAAAATATTTTTTAATTCATTAGTCAACTGCCAAATTTCAAAACCTTTCACGCGAGAAATGATATGAAACAAATTTAATTCCATGATTTTTTAATTATTTTTAATACTATGTTGCACTCTTATGTTTTTATTATTTATTTCTTCTTAATGAATCCATGAAGTGTAATATGTACATTCAGTAATAAATATATTATATTCTATATTTAATATATAAACAGAGATGCATTAATGGAACTGTATGTATATATTTCCTGTTACAGCATTCAATTTTAAAATTAAAAAATAATTTGTCATATTTTTCATCTATATAATTCAATTTTGGATACATTTTATTAAATTTATTTTTAATATAACTATAATTCCTTGATTTCAACATTCCTAAACAAATTGTAATCAAAAATAAAATATTTTTACGTTCTTGTATTCTTAAAATATATTATTTCTTTTTTTGAAAAAATATTAAGGTGAACATATTTTCAAAGGAGAAATGTAAAATATTCACGTTGTTAAGACATTCAATATCAAAATTAACTTGTTACATTTTTCATTTATACAATTTAATTTAGTTCAGAGCATATTTCTTAAGCTCATTACAACCTAAAATTTTATATTGATTTATAATCTGTTTAAAAAACATTCCTTTATTTTAATATTCTTAAATAAATTTTAGTTGAAAACCTAGGGAAACTTTGAAGATTCTTTTGTTCTCTTTCTTTTTTTTAATCAGTCTGAAAAAATATCAGAAATATTTAAATACTTTATTCCTTGCCTATTTGGAAATTTAAATGAAACTAAATTTATCGGTCCTTACAGATCAAGATGAATGGAAAATTCTTTAGCATCTCTTTCACCGTCTTGGTATTCAGTTCCTTCTTCGTGAGCAATATTGAAGCTGGCCACAAGCTTCACTTGAAGAAGATAGCCAAAGCCATCTTGATAGCCAATGCTTTGACGGGGAAGAAGATTCTGTTTCCGTTGCCTCTGCCTCTTCCCATTCCCATCTTTCAAGAGCACGTGAAACACGTCCCTTACGAGTAAGTTGTGTTTAATATCATGGCATTTCCTTCGTAAGTTTAGCTTATAGATATCAAAGAGGCATCTGAAAAATTTTCTTAGCAAATCTGAAAGAATTTACAGTAAGTAACTACATAAAAGATTGAATAATTCTTGTAAATTATGAATGTAACAATATTTTATGTATGGTAACAAATGAATGGGATCCTCTGATTTATGAAAATGGAAAAGAAAATAATTCATTGTGCAGTTCTTACAACGTTTTATTCAATTTTTTTTTTTTTTTTTTTTTTTTGCAAGAGATTTATCCTTTGTGAGAATAATATGTTGATAATTACCAATATAAATTTTGCACGTATACAACAGCATATATTTTTAATGCATGAAAATTATAGAGAAATGTCAAGCATTCAATATTAATTTTTATCTCCTGTTTCTTGACTACAAATCGGAATAGGATTTCATTGACGACAATGACATACATAAAGTTATGTGTGATCTTCATATTCTTAATAAGGTAGTAAATTTCGCCAAAATGTTGCTAAACGTAAATTTCTGCAACATGGACATTTTTTAAGGTTTTTCTTTTGAAAAAGAAAGCTAGATAAGGTGATGGTCTCTCATGATTTTCATTCAAAACTGATTGGAAAGATTTGCTGAAAAACTTAGAGTAAACACCACAATCAACAGTTTTATAAAATCTGTGTTAGTGTTTGCATTTGCTAATGACATAGCAATGATGGTGGCATGATTTATTAGGGTGTTAATCTACTTATAGGGAGCTCGAATCCTGACTTAATTGAAGATCCATCGCGTTCATTAAAGTCTGCTGGGACACAATAAATAGATTGCGTTAGCCGTGTCTTTCAAGTGAAATACCTCTAGAGATAGCAGAAGTGTTGGAGATTCCTCTGCTTAATCCTTGTTTCAAAATCAGGAAGATACCCATTCAGCAGCTTCTACTACTGAAACCTAATTATGGACTAGGTGCAGGAGCCAGTATTGCTCTGACTTACACTTCAGAATATAGACATTGAGTCATGATGAATGAAATGATTGTGAATGTTTAGGAACACATTTTAAAATGTGTTTTTGATAGATTTCAAAAAATGATGCCTGGTGTAGGAGGATAATAAATGTTTAGATGTTGTTCACAACAATAAAATAAACCACCTTTATAATAGCTGTGTTATATGTATGAACAACAATTACATATTAAAAGAAATTTTCTCATGTGGACAAAGTAACTCAAAAATAAAATTCCATGAATAGATAAAATGGATGAAGATTTTTAGTGTTCAAAAATAAGAATTGAGGAGTTAGATTTTTATTTTGAAAAGAAATGTCTAGTGAAAAAGACTTTTCCCATTCTGGGTTTTGACGATACAGCCCAGGATGGATGAAAGATGATGATGATGGCTGCTTGTGGTAAAACAAATATTGTGACATAAATAATAATTAATATAAGTTAAATATCAAAATTTTATGCTTCTTGATACTTAAATAATGTAAACAACCAAATAAGAATAATAGAGATTTCTAATCATACATCATATTTTTCATATACATTTTTTTGCCGATTCATTTGCATGAAAATATATATACACCCATTAATACTTGCTATGTAAGCATCAACGCTTACATTCAAATTAAATATGTAATAAAAACAAATCAGTGAATAGCCTTAAAATCTCACTAAGATTTGCCATTAGATGTCATTAAAATTAATAATCATTTTATAGTAGTCCACAGATACATTTGTCTAAAAAAATATTTCTCAATTAATGATTTAAACTATAAACTTATTATATCACATGTACATGATTTGATAATAATATTAAATTTAAAATTTTTTTCAAAACTAAGCATTTTTATGAATTTATATGAAAATTTTATTTTTTCATAAAAATAAATTATAAGTTTGTATAAATATTTCTATATGGAAACTGTTATACTCTTCTAAACTCTATAATAGCTGTAGCATATCACATAATCAGGTAAATTACGACGTTCTTCTTAAAAGATGCAGCATTATTATCACAAAATGGAATTTATTCCAAGTAAACTCCATAGCAATCTTCATATATAACAATTTATTTTTTCCTATTTATAAGTTTATGTTACAAAATGTTTCAAATTTCGAAGCTAAATCTATGGACTTCTGTTTTAACTACTTAAATGTCCGAAGCAGTATAGCGTGTCTACAATTGTGTAGAGCACGAAACAAGTAAAAATCACTTGGGGAAATATCTGTAGTATAAAGAGGATGGGGAAACGTCTCATAATAAGACACTATACATACTAAAGACTACATTTGCGGTTTATGGTCTCGCATTGTCTGATAGCAGACAAACCATTTTCCTGTTTAAGAGCATTGACCTTTTCTGCCTCAAGGACTCTTGACCATCTTACTATTGCGTGTAGACAGAGACGTTAATAGTCAGTCAGAGAGTACAGAAATTCTGGTCTTGATTCCATACTTCTGCATTTCTTAAAACTTGTGCACCTTTTCGAGATTTCTTTGTAAAATGGTGTAGAATGGTGATGGTTTAAAATGGTGTGTTTGCAGTGCCATTTGTAACAAGTAACAAGTAATATGTTAACTTATTTTTTTGAAGCCACAACTAAATCTCCCTTCAAATTCAAATACTATACTAAAATTTACGAAAAGTTCCTTTACAATCTATCAAAAATTTCTAAAGTTATCTTTAGGTAAATTTATGCATAAGCACTATAGATTCTGCAGTTTGTTTAATGTAACAGAGTATTTTTAAATACTTAGTTACGAATAATAACTTTCTTTTGAAGACGTAATATGTATAATTTAAAAAGTTTTGAAACACTGGACTATCACCATTAAAATGAATAAAACAATCGTCATTATTCTGTATATGATGTTTGTAATAATTCAACTGAGACTTAAGTTAATATACATGCTGTGTGTATATTTCTTGTTAATTTTAAAAATAATCAGTGCAGTTATTGTATCAGATACTTTTGCTTGGAAAAAAAGTTTCTATAAGAAAACCATACTTTATTTACAACTTAATTTTTAGTAATATAAAATAAGTCAAAGAATGAGATCTTTTTTTAAAAATAGATATTATATTATGCAACAGAACTGGGCATTTTTGTAAAATTAATAATTACTCAAAGAATAATTAATTTGTAAATTTAATAATTCTTCGATCAATGGATACCATAATATCTAGAAATCATTTCAAAATACCATGAAAGGAACGTTTATTTTACTACTTTTCTGATATTTATTTGAATTTAAGTAAGAATTTATTATCTAATAATTCTATTCTTTTTTTTTTCCTTATTCCGGTAGGTTCAATAAATTTGAATTCACATAAAACTGAAAGTGCTTTTTCTTGTAATATCTATAATGGACTTTTCCTAAATTAAAGATAAATCATATTTTTACTGTTCAAGATAGACTAACTCTGTCTGACCTGAGAGCTAAAACCGAATTTGGATGAGCCAATCGTGAGAATTGTTTTAAAATTTTCCGAAAAAGTCTCAAAGATAATGAATTATTCTACTTCCTGGACAAAAAAGAATTACAGGAAACAAATATTTTATATAATTGTTTAAATTGCGTCATAAGGAAAATAATCGTGAAAAGTAATTTGTATTATTTAAGGTAACAATGCTGCTTTCATTAGCACCGTGGGAAATCTGTCACACTTGTGACTTATTGTGGGTATTTTTAAGAAAATACATCTAAATATATACCACAATCGAAACAAAAATAGTAAAAAATACTTTCTTCATCACTTTAGAAACAGAAAACAAAACTAGTTATTTTTCAAAATTGGTAAGGACGCATTTAGGTTAAATCCGTCAAATAGTCAACAAAGTTTTGAGAAAAGAAAATCTGTTAATAGCTCTTGTTAATGGGGCTACAAAGGAAAAAAAAATCATGAATTTCAGAAATAAGATAGTATTAAAAGTGGATGATGATGTTCCCTTTAATAAAACACATTTTTTACCATATCTTTTTGAAATAACATATTTTACAAGTAGTACATACGCAAACATAAGTTATAGATTGGATAAAGATTATCAAAATTGATGAAAATTATATAACTGTTGGGGACTTTATTGCCTAGTCATTAACTATTGTTTAATTTTCAAATTTTATCCTTAGCTGAAATGTCGAACAAATGTTTGATCTTACTCTTTGACAGAAGTTCACGAACTTCTTACGTCTTAGTCTTCCAGTATGAATAAAAATAATTACACAATGTTTTTTGTACGTAATGCAGAGTTTTCATTGAACTTTAATGTTAGATAATGAGATAGACGCTCAGTTAAAAATAATTAGACTCGTAGAGTAATATTATGTAATTTTAAATCATGGATGTTTAAGTATAACCATCATAGAATAAAACGCATCACGAATTTTTTATTCCTTCTATTCAGTAAATATTGTTTATTACACACGCTTCATAATAAAAGAATTTTCTAATGCTCTTTTAGATTTAATATGAAATATTACTTGAATCCATTTCGTGACTTATAAAATCAATTCCTGTTTTATCAGCAGTCCAATTTTTTAATATTTCTTTGATTGAATTCAACAAAAGATGAGTTACTTCGCATTTTCAAAAAAAAGTAATAATAAAAAATTTTGGAATGCTCGGATAATATAGCTGACTTTACAGTAATTATTAAATTACGGCCTTATCTTTTAGAAAAACTTCTGCTGTATTGGGTAAATGCTTATTAAAAACGCTTAGAAAACCATATAAAAATTTGGTTTAAAATTACCCTTTTATAAATATTTTTATAACAAGTTCAAATATATTTTCCTAAAGATGTCTTCTTAACTATAAATATTTATCAGAAAGGTGGAAGAATTACATAAATTTAATAAATAAATCTTAATAAATTAAAAATTGGCAAGATTATTTTAAAGTCGGATGAGTGCATAAGTATCAAAATTTACCTATTTCCAAAATAATATATTGCATCGTGAAATTTAGGAAAAACTATAAATATTATAAAGTAAAAATTAATTAATTTAACTTCAATTAGTGGCAACTAATATCTTATACATATTTAATATTATTAAATGTATTTATCAATACAATTTTTAATTACGTTATAATGAACTAATAATTAAAAGCACAATTAAATTAATATTTTTTGATTTATTTACAGTAAATATTTATTAACTCTCCAAAAGCGAGTATATCAAATATTCAATTTTTCTGCAATCATATGTAAAAATTTCTTCAAAACCGTTCAAGATTTTCTTCTGTAGAAACTGAAATATATTTAAAACAAATAAACATATAAAATAATAAATTATTCTATTTATTAAGTGGTTTTTAAACTATAATCCGTTATTAAAATTAGAAATATGTGTAACAGATAAAAAAAAAAGTAACAACTCTTATCTTGAATTTTCCAATAAAATTTTTAAAACATTGAAATTTTGGTATTCAGTAGTAAGCAGTCAAAAACTAAGCAGATTAAAATTATAAAATAATATTTTTAGATTTGTTCTGCTTACAGTCCCAAAATTTGTAATAAAGAAAACTAAAATAATCATGATTAAATTTTATAATAGATATTAGATTTTACAACTATTATAAATATACTAGATCATTTCATTAAAGCTAAAAGCTTTTGAAATTACATTGATAAGAATAAAAGGATGAAAATAATAGAATTAAAATTTCTGTCAATAAAACCCTAAGGGTTTTCTATCCTAATAAAAAAACTATAAAGTTATGGAAGACTATGAATTTCATTGTAACAATACGGTCAATATAGCCTATTCCTTAGGAAAATATGTTATCTTTAATGTTGTAATTCATTATCGCTTCAAACATGCAATATTTATTAAAATGTACTGATTAAAATAAGAAAATAATTTACTAGAGTATCACACAAAAGCAGAAAAAATATTCATATTTAAAATTTTCATTCAGCAATTTTTCCCAGAAGTATTTAAAAAATTCAATGTACCGCATATTTTTCTATTTTTAAAAGAGAAAAAGAAGCTATGAAGAACATAAGGCAAATTCTTTTTCATTCCATTGTTGAGAACAATGTCTCTTCATTTGAATGCGCTTTTGAACTGATTATTGCTCATTGAGATATACCACTGTGACCGTAGTATATAATCAAGTTCTATCTGATTTTTGATGATGAATTCATTATATCAAGTACTTATTTTCTACACTATCTTTAACATCATTACTGATTTCCTTTTGATTTATAGTTTTGAATCATGACCTTTCAGTATATTTTTATTTATATTTTATACAAAAGATATATGCGATGACAATGTAGAGTTAAGAAAATGTAAGTTTTGAATGTTACAACCTATAAGCAATATTTTGTGCAAATAAAAATTTGATTGCCTTAAATATATAGTACATATGGGGAGATTACAGATACTACGGGTCAGGGTTTAATGTATCTCCGCATTGTGTTTACTTAACAGAATATTTTGTCGTGTTGCATTCCACGTTATCATCAAATTATCTTAAATTTTTATTAAACACATATTCTAATTACAGTAATTTATAACAAAAGTCCACGTGTGTTCTGTGGCAATGCATTAAAAAATGTACATTTTTTATAGAACTTGAAATATTAAATTTCCTATAAATAAAATGCACCCTTTTTCGAATTAATATCCAGCCTTCAGTTTACTTCAGTTAAAATTTTAATGAATGAAGCAATTTAAATGAAAATTATGTATAATGTAGATTGAGATATATTGTGATTAACCAACTATATGTAAGTATAATTTAAATGATTTTCAAATATTCGTTGTTTTAAAAACAACGTAAAATCTAATTACATGTACTTTAATTATAATACATATGCAATAATTTTTTGGCAACCTTGTAGAACATCTAGTTATATTAAAATGATTTTTTTGTTTTTCCACTAATAAGAATTTGTTATATAATATATAAAAAATCATAAATAAAATATAAATAAATCATCATAAAAATCAGTTATCTCAAAAATATTTTTTATATTATATTTTGGAAAATTTACACCAAATTTCATCATTGCGTAAAATTTTATTTTAAGATTTATTTAAAGGCAGGGAACAAATAGCATTTATATTTTAGGAACTTTCAGAAGAAATCTTAAATGCATGTTAAGCAGTAAATCTATGTTTCGGTCTCAGTTTTTTACAATTCACCTCCTCCTACGTTTATGGTCTATATATATAAAATTTAATCAAAATAATAACTTGGATGAGATTAAAATTTTTAAATTAAAAAAATCATTATCTATGATGACAAAATGCATATTTTAATACAAGAAAATATATTTACTATCACGATCAAAGTTTTATTTATTGTTTATCTTGCAAATAATGTTATATTATAAAATTCACAAATATTTCTTACAGAATATGTTTTTTCTTGCGGACATTGTGTACATTTTTCTTACAGAATATGTATATGAGCTGAGCTGTACAATATGAATATTTCTAGTTATGTTGCTTTATTATTGTTTTACTATTGCTCTTTTATATATATTATTGTTAATTCCATTTTATTTATCAGATGACGATTGAGTAGCTTAGGTGGGAGGAAGAAGTTCTTAAGTTTACTAATATTTAAAGATTTATTTTAGGATTATTTTTAGACATTTTTTAGCTAGCTCCTTCACACAATCTCCCTGCTAAATTATATGTACTTATCTCTTAACATGACACATTTAGTTCTGCCATCTAGTGGCCACTCATTAATTTTTTAAGTAATATTACAGCTTAATGTTAACTATATATATATATCAGAATTGGTAATCTGCCTATATACACGATAAATGCAGGCAAGTATTAGTTTTGGAAAAAATAAGTTATTTTTAAAAAAATATATTGCAAATTATGCTGCATTTTTATTAGGGTTTTTTTTTTTTTTACATTATAACAATGTATATTAAATATTTCTTTTACTTTTCAGGGTTCCTGATTATGGAATGGGTGGTGGTTATGGTGGCGGCATGGGTGGTGGCTATGGCGGCGGCATGATGGGAGGATATGGAGGTGGTATGATGGGAGGATATGGTGGTATGGATGGCGGATATGGTGGTGGCTTTGGTGGAGGAATGGGTGGCGGTTACGGTGGTGGAATGGGTGGTGGCTATGGTGGTGGAATGGGTGGAGGAAAAGGAGGTGGAGGAGGATTTTACTGAAGGTAGCACAAATTTTTTTTAAAAGAAAATTTGTCCATGGCTTTATCATGCCACTCACTTTTCCCATGAACTTTTCATGGCGGCACCACATCACGAAAGACGTGGAAACTCAATGTAAGTGGGTGGTTAAGTGTTCATAATCATTGTATAAATTTCATGATCAAGTTCATCAAGGTATATTACTTGTTTACGAGGCATTTGTAACATATTAAGACTGATATCTTTTATTTGCTCAGTTATAAGGATAGTTCATGCATATAAAAGTTACACTTGAATGTAGCAAGAAGAAATAAAACGGTCAATTATATATATATATATTTCTTGAGATTACTGAAGCATGTCTTTTATATATATTGGACTACTATAAAAATATTAATGAGTACCACTTACCTATTTTTTTAATTACTGATGCAATATTGAAAGATAAAAAGTATATTTTCCAATTGATTTGAGATTCGAAATCAGTTTACTTACAAATATTTAGTTTAAAAAAATAATATTAATTTTCTAATTAATTCTGTTGTTTGGTATTTATTTAAAATATTTCATCACGTTTCAATTTTATTACAATATTGCTTGTATTTAAGATTTATTTATGGCTATTATTTTATATAACTTTTTTTTATAATTAAAGTTCCATAGAAATGAATATTTATTAATATGCCTATTTTTAAAATAATGTTTTAAGATAAAAGTAAAAGCTTCAATCCCCATAAAAAGCTCTCATTAAACTGTTTTATTAATTTTGTTATTCAAATGTTTATTATTCCTAATTTTATGACGTCGATATTTTCGCTACTAATCATTTAATACTATTTCTATAGCTTTCTAAGAAGAAAAATTAAGCCAGAAATAAAATTCTCATTCCATGTTACGAATATTTTCAAAACAAATACTTAAAGATAATTTTATCTCATTTTTTTAGATATTTTACAGGAAAATTGTTGTATTTAGTTAGTTTGATTTACCTTTATATAGTAAATTAAATGAAAAACTTAATATACTATTTCATTTATTATTTAGCAAGTACAATTTTACTTTTTCTATTATATAACAGATTTAAAATTAATTTGTCTTTTGAGTTTTCTCCATACATTTTTCCTTTTTCAGTTCATCTTTCTATCAATTTCTCTGAAATCTTTTCCTTAAGTGAAATGAAAACAATCAGTGGACTAATTTTCTCCCTTTCATTACATTCTAAAAAGTTTTCAATTTATTTTAATAAAATTTTAAAATTCTAATCTATCTGAAAATTTTTCCGAAAATACTCATCGTGTCAATATGAGTTAAAGACTAGATCGTTAACATATAAGTGAAATATATGAAACTTTAAAAAATACAACTTGTGCCAAACTAAACAACAAATTTCAAGATTTGAATGTGTTTCATATTAATATATTTTATTTTTCTTAATGACTTTCATTGTTTAATTTGAATGAAGATGTTTTTCTGCTGAAATTTTCATTTCAAATACAAATTTTGATTTTTATCATATAGTATAAATTTTTTCAAGCAATTTATATATATATACATACATATATATATATATATATATATATATATATATATATATATATATATATATATATATATATATATATATATATATATATATATATATATGTATGTATATATATATATATATATATATATATATATATATATATATATATATATATATATATATATATATATATATATATATATATATATATATATATATATATATATATATATATATATATATATATATATATATATATATATAAATGATTTATTTTCTTGATATTTTATTGTGCACTGAGAGAATCTTCTTACAAAAAAATCTTCTCATTAAAGTGAAAAAATTTGTAAGAAGATAAAAAGTTGTATAGTTAAAATTTTTCCATGTTCAAATATGAAAAATGTTTTCTTGTACCAAAAATATAAATTGTAAACATTGTACATAATAATATTTTTATCTAAGAACAACTTGTTTTGTTTTAACTTTTGAAAATTATTTCTATTTTAAGAGTGATGTTAATATACACTATAAAAGTGATTATATTTTGAATTACTTTATTTTACATGTATATATAATGTATTTTTAAAGTAGAAAAATAAACTTTTACAGTTTTGTAAATCCTGGAAAAGCAAGAAAGCTTCGCATCTAATTATTTTTGAATTTATTCTTCACATTGATAATTTCGATAATTGTTTTAAATAATGTGTCAAAATTTTTAACCATTTGGTGTATATAAACATTGTTATAAGTATCATTTATATGTATGTATTTTAGTAGATATATATATCCTGATGGGGATATTTTTTTTGTATGTTATTAAATATATGATTGTAATAAGTGCAATATAATTAAATGATTTTTAAAATATATTGTCTCTTTTTATTAACTTATTATTAGTATCATATAATGTTTTAACATTATACATTTAAAATAAATGAAACACTACTGAGGAATTTTAACTGATTTTTAATAAAAACAAAACAAGTAGTAAAACTCTTTGAAAATATTGTTTCAATGCAATAAAATATTACATAAATTTTAAACATAATGGCATATTACAGCCAAAACTGCAGTGTACTTTACTCTGATTCAAAATACCCAAATATAGTTAGAAATGAAAATATTAATGCGGTGAAGCTATTAGCCTATTTTAATTCTATTTTTATAAAAAGATCTGCAATAAAATCTCTTCAAAACAATCATTTTGCTTCACAAAAAATGGTATTAGCACAGTAAATAACGGTTTCATAAAATTCAATAGTAAGAGAAAAAATGAGAACGGAAATAATTGATTGAACAACGAATATTTCGCATATGCATACATAGCTAATTGGAACAATTTAATAAAATCGTTGTTTAATGACTTTTCTAAGTCACCCAACTTAAAAGCTGCATTTCAAGACCTCTTTTTTCTGTCTATTATTTTCTCAAACTATTTTTTATTATTTTTTAACAATATATTATAGGCTTGAAGGGAATTCCACATAAAATATCTTGACAATGTTTTTTGTGGTTTTTCTTCTTAGTAAGAATAATAAATTCCTCTTCATATAATGAAATGAAACTCTGTAAAGGCAAATTTACCTCTTTCCTTTAAGCAACATATTATGTATTAACAACTGAGCAATCATTATTTTTGAGAAAAAAATTTTAATGTATATTTTCAACTCTAGAATGAATTAATGAAGTATAAATTTTATTCTTAAGTTTCTTTTTTAACTACATAAAAATAGTTCTGTAAAATAATAGAAATATATATATAACGCCTTATTTCTGAAAATATATTCAAAATATTTATGAATACAATTAATTGTAATTTTTTGTACTAATAGCAACTGAACTGGTTTTTCTGATTACTCATATTGTACAAAAAGGAGAACTTAGATTAATTTAAAAAAATTTCTGGTGATGAAATTTAATGTTTTTCAGTGAAACTAAATTTTGATATTTTGTGAAAATAGTACTACTAAAAATTTTGAAACTTTATATTGAAATTGCCAAATACTGATAAACATTAATTTTTTTTTTATTTTACACAAGCAATTTCCCTTATTAAAAATTTGATTTTCCAAAAATTACTGAAACAACAAAAATATAACATGACTTTTCTCCAAAAACATACGAAGAATATTTCATGTGAAAAATATTTTGGCTAAATAACAAACTATATTGGGTGTGTCGACTGCTTTAAAGTTGGAGAACAGCGCCATCTAGAATAATAACGAACGTCAAAGTGTTTAACTACATTTTTAAGATCTCGTTTTTGTGTTCTGTAACACGTACAGTTGCTGTTGTTCGACGATGGAATTAAGTGTAGACAGAAGAAAATCAAGCTGAAGTTAATATATTGTATTTATGATTTCAGTTTTTTTCCCCTTTTTGTAAAATGAAATTAGTTTTAAAAGTCTAGTTTCATTTTAAGACTTACAGTGTATAGGATATTATAAATTTGAACAAATAATAGGTTTTTTAAGTGAAAATTATATAATTTTTTTAAATTATAAATGAAATGCAAGAGAAATTATTTAACAAATAAGTGCTTGCATTGATTAAAAAATATATTTCTTATATCATTTGAAGATGGCTTTTTTTTTTTTTTTGCTCATATATCTAATATACTTTCTCTCATATTGAAGCCAATATCAATTTTTATTATGACCATTGGTTAAAAATGAACATAATATCAATATTATTTTCAAGCACACATTTTGAGAGTTAATTCTTGTCTAAATTTTTAATAAGAATTATGAAATACTCTATTTGAGCTATCCAAATCAAATTTACAAAGATTAAAATCTGAGAAAAATGAAGGCCATTTTATTTCCTTTAATACATATTCAGTTATAAACAGGCTTTCAATAAAATAAAACTTAATTGAACAACTTTTTATACAACACGCATAATATTAACATAATTTTATAACTTGATCTTCAATAATTGATTTTCAAATAATAATTGAATGAAATCTTATGAAAACCGAATACTGAATCTTCCCAATTTTTGTTCGTGATTTTCGAAAAACACTCCAAAATCATACAATCTGCTTATAGCAGACTTAAAAATATATAACCCTTTTGTCAAATAATATATTAGCCACAAATGGTCGAAATAATCTTTGATTACACAGGCAAGTAAAGATGTAAATTCCCACATTTGTTTCATCTATGCTTCACTATAATATTATTAAATTTAGCTTGATTTAAATTTAAGTAAAAACTGTCTTCCTTTTTTTTTCTAATTATTCTAGCGTAAAATGTTTGAAAAACTTTGAGACTCTAGTTAGAATTCATTACAATTTTGAATTAAGTTGCATTTTTATTTATCGTTATCTTTATTTTCATATTGACGATAAAATATGTTTGAAAAATAATGAAATGCATAATTTAGATTCGAAAGTTTTATAAGTACAGTTGTTTTTATGCTTATAAATATAATCTTTGCGTTTTTAATTTTATTTTGTATAAATTTTGCTATAACTTTTAAAACTTTTGCAAATATTGCTTAGCTAATAATAGCTTGCTTTTTACTACAGCAAAATAAATGTAATAAAGGAAATTTTGACTCGTTCTATTTTAATTTTCAATTTTTTTCAACATTAATATTTTTCAGTTCGAACGAATTATTATGATTCCTATAAAGGATATAATTTTTCATGTTAATATGTGAATACTATAAATCTTATTCCATCGTAATTTTAAGTCCAAAAACTTGTCCAAATAAAAAATTGCAAAATGTTTTATAATCAAAAATAACTTTTTGATATTTTAAAAATTAAAAGTAATTTTTGCTTCTTAACATTAAAACCTGTCCATATAATGATTATGAAAATTAAACTTTATGAATTAAAAACTACAAAAACATTTGTTTCTCCTGTAAAGCAATTGAGATTAAACATATAAACATTCTCAACTTTGTGAGCAAAAAAGCAGAAAAAAACTCTATACTCATTTTGTGATTTTTCCATAAAATGATTTGATGGGTAATAAAAATATTTATGAAAGTTCATTGAAAACATATTTTAGGCTTCATTGCATCCGAGCACTAAATAGACGCGTAGGAATTTTTTAATCTGCCCAAGGAAATTGTCGAAATTCATTTGGTAATAAAAAATCATTAACTATTTTATTATTGAAACTAAAAATAAGTTTTATGGAAATAAAGTTTTTATGTAGTTAATCTGAGATAACAATTGAATATATAACTGAGCTATTTCTTTATATTTAATTTTATTGACTTTTCCTCAAACACAAATTTTGCTAAACTCGCACTGTGTATTTCTAGAAAAAAAAAACTACATAACATTTCCCTACATTTCATTAATTTTTTTAAAAAGTGATTAAGCATACATTTTAAAATGATATATAAACATAAATGAATATCTACAAATAAATAACATTTTTAATAGTTTCTGCACTCAGTACATTTTTCACCAATAATAGTAAAACACTTATTATATAGTGAATATAATATTCACAATTACTACAAGTGCATGATTTCACATATATTACACTAATGCATCCATGCGACAGATTTGCAATTTTCTAACTAGAACAAAAGCAACTTAATTTCTAATGTATACATATTCAATAAATAAAATATTATATTACAAGCTATATTTATTTAAGTTACTTTTTGAACATTGTAAAAATATTTTATTTTGATTCAACTAAACATTTCATTATTTTCTACAAAACTTTTTATACATCAGTAAAAATTATTGTAAAATCAAAATGAAACTTAAAAATAATTTGTTAATGATTAAACTTTAAAGCAGTTTAATTTATTATATTTTTAAAAAATAATATCGTATATAACTCTTACCGAAAGCGTGCATCAAATTAAGGTTTAACAATTTTTCGTTTCTCTTGTCTTTTGTTGTGTTTTATGCTGTATCAATTTAAAATAACTTAACAAATCAATAGACATCATTAAAAATGTTTTGTATTTTTAAATAAATATACGTTACTTATTTTAAAATTTTTTAAAAAAATTATTTAAATTTTAAGCTTTACTCCAATCATTCGAATGAGAGAATATGTTTTAGAAGCATTCATACTAGACCTTTAGGAAACACCTAGATATAGTAATAGCTGATGAAATAAATTTACTTCTTAAAATATCTAAACATTTATTAAAAAAGTCTGATAAGAATAATTTGGAATTTAATAGCAAAAAATTGAATTTAGAAAACTGAATAATTACCAATAGATAATCAAATACAATGTAATATAGCATTTTTACTATATTTTTTCTTTATATTTAATCAAAGGTTTTGACAGTTTTTAATCTAAGAGTTAGATAAATTTCCCATAAGTGACAAATGTTATTAAATATTTACAGTTTGTTAACTTTAGAGTGATATAGACAGTAAAATCAATCTAAGCAATAATTAAATATGCACATGCTTAATGTATTCACTTTTCATATTTCAAAATATTTAATTTATGATCGCTCTATTATAAATTATATATTTATAACGGATTAAATATGAATGTTTGGGACAAAAATGAGTTGCTAAGACATAAATCGCCTATGGATTAACAGTAGTTGAATCGCGTAGAGACCTTCTATAATTTGTTTTATTTCACTGGTTTTTAATAAATGGGAAATAAAAATTAAGAATTTAAAGTCATTGATCAAAATGTTATGGAAACATCGCATTCAAATACTGTCTTATATTCAAATGTGATTGCATTTATAAATATTAAGTTATTTTATGCTATTCATATAATAACTTTTCACTAAAACTATGTCGGAAATTATGTGTTCTTTGCTCTTCTGAGTGTTAAACACGTTATCTTGTTACAATTTTTTACTTGTTTAATTAGATTTTTTTCTTTGATTAATCAAATACATTTTTAATAAATCTCTGTACACTTTGTACCTGCTCTTTATCTATTGTAAAAAGAAATAATTAAAAATTTTTAGCTACCATCTACTATATGTAGAATACGTGAAAAAATACTTTTGATGCAATGGAATATCTATAAATAATTTTCAGCTCTTATGCATGAGTTGTTTAACATCGAAGACATAAAATTATGTTGAATATGCCTTTTTAACAAGCAGTTTTTTATTTCAAATTTATATTAAAAACTTTTAATGCGTGTAAATGTGATACACATGGTATACTCAAAAATATAAACATCATCATTAAAATACATTTACACTCTCGAACGTATTTTAAGATCTTATATGACTTACTTGCATTTTTAATTAACAATTTATTTACCTGCTATAAAAGCAAATGATTGCTTGAAGTACTAAAACACGACGATTTAAGAAATCTAATGCTAGCGATTGCAAGTACTTATCAATTTCATCAAAATTCCTAAACTTTTTATAAACATGAATTTTTAATTTTTTTTTTTTTGTTTAAATTTATGTCTAATTCAGTGAATATCATTCTTTTATTGACGTTCAAATGCATAATTTAAAGATAAAAGTGCATACTATGCGTCAAAATACACTACAATGCATCTCAAAATTACATCTTTTGTGACCAACAACTTTATCTGTGATTTCCTCAAACGCTTATAAATCTCTCTGCAGTTTCTTAATATGATCGAGCCTTTGCTTCTTTGCCTGCGACTCCATGTATCGGCGGAAAGGATATTTCATCATGATGATAACCGTTTCCACGAAATCAAAGACTGCAACCAGTGAGATGCCGAGCCACATACCAACATATCCACCCAAGTAGCTGAAAGTCTCTATGTTCTAGAAATATTAATATAAATTTAGAAATTTTATGCAAATTATAGTTATTTAAAATCTATTAAATTTAAAAAAAAAATAGTGAAATCTACTGTTGAAAAATATAAAAGTATATTATGATTTTTCACAAATCAGGTAAAATGAGCATTTGTGTATATTGTGTATCTGAGTGAGTTTTATATAAAACAGGTTACAAAAAATGTTTTTATATATCATTGAAGACATGGGATAGGTAAAGTAACTCATCACTTACAATCTTTTATTTTGATCTGGGTCATTTTTTCTTCTCAATCTTTAAAGCAATTTGATTCACAATGTTAGCAGAATTAATTTAATTGAATTCCACCTTCAACCATTACGCAAATTATAAACTATTGCTTTTCTAAATAATTTAAAATGCATTGCAAACTTATTTAAACCAGTACTTTCATTTAATGTAGTTTGAAAAATTAAATATTCTAAACGCAATCACATAGTATTTTCATTTAGAAAACTTTGTAGCTCAAGTACGAAACATGAAAATTTGCTTCATAATTTGTGCAGGCATTCGCTTAAAAGAAACTTTTCTCAAAACCAATATCTTAATTGTTCGGATTATTGTGAACAAATGAATAAAAATTTAGATGGCATGTGTAGAAATTTTACGTACCTAAAACAAATTAGTTTTCTCGTATAAATTTTTTAAAGATTCAAGGAAGCTTCAACTAATTTTTACCTCCGACTTTCAATGTAATGTATAAAAATTTTTGATTTAGATATTAGCATATCAAAGAATAGAATAAATTCAAAATCATTTGAATCCTACTACCATCAATCATTGATTAAATTTAGTTTTTTTATAAATGACATTGATACCAACAATTCTTCTAAAAAGACTTTATGATTATAGCTTTAATTTATATAAAAATCTTTAATCATAGTAAGTAAAACTTTTATATTAATTCTCAAGGTGTATTTTTGTTTAACGATTAACTTGAAAGAGTGACTTTTATATCGTTATTCAAAAACTGTATCTCTTGATTCTAAGTTTAAACGATTCTTCAAATGATAAAAATTCATCTGAAACAATATTTTGAAAGTTTTCAGTTTATCACTTTAACTGAAAACTTTCAATATATAATATTTGACATGTTTAGATTATTAATTTTCATTATTCTTTAAAAAAAAGATCATTATAATGTGTCAGAAAATATATTTCTTTGTATCATGAATATAATATAATCTTTAAAATATTTTTATTTATATTTCTAATTGTGTGAGCATCTTATGAAATTTTAACTTTTGTTACTATTCTCTTGAATGTGATGCTATTAATAAAATTACCATTTACCTGATATTTCGGACTGTAAGTGTAAGTCGTTGTTTCCATGCCATTGAAATAGAGATTCACCAAGATATCCGGTCTATAAAAGAATTGCAAATTTTTATTTAAAAAATGAATTAACATGTGAAGTAGAGGATTATTGACGAAATATTTAATCCAAAAAAGAATTTTGCTAATGACTTGAATTGTTATAGATTTGTGTCTCTAAACATAAGAAAATTACTCCCTAATCAAAAACTCATTGCTTCATTAAACTTCATCAAAAAGTGTTCACTTGACTTTTTTCAGAATTATGAAGGTTAAATAAAAAAAAGTATAACACTATTTGGTTCATTATGTTATAATTTATCTGTATCCAATAATCCACTGAAGCAATTTTTTGTTGCAATCAGCTGCAAATTAACAATAAAAAGAACCTAAATAGGTTGGATATGTGTGATTTATTAAATGCTAATAACGAATGAATTTATTGTATGAATAATTTTTCCTTTTAAGTCAATAATCATGAACTATATTTTAGTATATATATGCATTAAAATGCAACAGCATTGAATATAATCTCATTTATTTATTTACCTTAGTACCCGTGCATAATATCTATATACCCAAGATAAGTTATTAGTCATTCCTTCACAAATTACTTTTAACATCCACGTGATTCATATTGGATGACGTCACAAATATTCCATAAATATCAAATTTCTTGACAAAAAATTCCACGCTGTTTCATTTAATGAAATTTTTTTTAAAAGCTTGTATTGAAAAAAATTATTTTAAATATTAATTTATATCCAAATGAGGGAAAACAATTACTTACTTGCTGTTGCTTTTATATTCATCAAAACCACAATCTGCCTGTAAAATAAAAACATAAAAAATGAAAATTTGTTACCTATGCTAATTAGATACAAAAAAATCAATGAATATTGTTTTTTTTTTATAAAATATGAAAATAATTAAAATACTAAATTCAAGACATAGTTGTAACTCGTATCCTGTTTTGAAAATGTACCAAAATCCTCTGTTGCCATTTGGAAAATTTAGATTCGACTCATTTGCTTTTAAGCACATAAATCACTATTCTTATAAATGAAATATAAAACTGCATTTAGTATAATCAAATCAGAAATAATGCACTAAATTTCATCATTTAAAAAAAAATAAATGCATCTTGAACATATTCTATGTTATTCAAAGTTTCGTGCGTCGATATATTTAACGCGTGAACTGAATATATTTATACGGTGTTCTAATTATGTTATCATAAAAATCCCTTTAAAATGTTGCATTGGAAATTCTTATTATTGGAAAAGATTTTAAATTATCGATAAGAAAAATTGTGAGTAAATAAAAGAGCTTGTTTAGTATTTTATCATTACAAACAAAGATAACATTAATAACACAGTAGATAAGGGGCATGCTATAAACTCACCTCACTAAACCTGTCCCTGACATCTCTTGTCACTTCATAGCTTTCGGAACTAAAAAGGAAATCAAAATTGTATTTACTAATTTATATACCAAGAACTTTAGGATTATGATTAACAAGCTTTTAGATAAAAATGTTTTCATGTTTGTTTCAATAAAATTATACGTTAAAAAATGATAACTGCTTCAATAGAAATGTTTCCTTTAATTTATTCATTTCTACTTAAACCTGCTTAATATGCCCACAATCATTTTTTTATTGTTTCTAAGATTATAAGAGCTTAATTGATGAAAAAGGAAATAAATAAAATGCTTAGCATACCTGATTAAAAATTATGATGATGGGAAATACTCATTCAAGAATTAGTTAAATAATGATACAAAAGAGGAAAAAAAAATTTTGACTTATCTTTATTGCCAATTGAAATAATTGTTTTTTGATATAATTTAGTACAATTATTTAACAAAACATTTTTATTTCTCATGTCTGTCTCCTAAATATCTTGTTTATTTTTCTAGTTATTCCAAAAACTTATTTAGGATTATTATGCATCCGATAAACAAGAAAGAATTAATATGAAAAAACTTTTTTTTAATTAAAAACCAACAAAACATGACTTACTAACAAGCAGGCTTACAATTCTTTTCTGCGCATTCGTTAGTTTCATGCAAAACTTCTGGTCCCGGATATTCTAATAAAAAATATCAATTCTGTAATATATATATATATATATATATATATATATATATATATATATATATATATATATATATATATTAGTTAATAATTTAGAATTCAAAAAAATATTTCCTTTATTTTTTTACTACAAAATTGCGTGTATGACCAATGAAAATTAAATACCTCATTACCATTTTAATATAAGAGAGAGAGAGAATAGGTTAATTATTTTATAGTTAATTTTCCCGTTAATATGTCTTTTCCAGAGATAACTCAAAAAAATAACGGATAATAGTTGTGATTTCTGCAGCTGAAATCTCTTAGTTACCTAAGATGCTAACTGTAATTAGTTTCAACGATAAATAGGATCATCTCAAGTGATTCTCTACTCATTTTTTTTTTTCAAATCTTTTAATTAGTAGAATATCTTTTCTACTATCTTTTAATTAGTAGAATATCTCTTTAAATCTGAAAGTTTATAGAAAGTGAAAGTTTATAGAAAATCTGAAAGTTTATTAAAGTTAAAGAATAATTAAAGTTGAATTTACAATTATCTCATTGAAGTTATAATCAGAACTATTTAAATCTTATTTTTTCTTTAATTGACTTGTAAACGTCTAATGTAAACTAGTTCAATAGAAAATATAAATATAATTCTTAAGCATGGAGATAATCAATAAATCCATATTTTTCAATATTGGTCACCAATGTTTTCGAACACTATAAACTTTGAATGTATTTATTATCAGTCCTACTTTACTGAGAGTCTTGGGTACACATGTCCAAACTGAAGGTCAAATACTCTTAAAAAATGAAATAATTTAAATCAACAGTAAGTGAAGCATTTTTTTTTTAAGGAAGAAATTGGAGAAACATAAAATTAATTTTAGTTTAAAATGTGTAATTTATGATCCTACCCATATAATTATGTTGATATAAATATGTAAGATGTGATAGTTTTCAACAACTGAAATTTACAATCGATCACAGAGATTGTCATAATATTTGTCTTACTACGAGTGTTAAAAAGTTTTATATTTTCAAATATCTCAAAATATTTTACATTTTAAAAATTATTGAACTTTTTAGTTTTCTAAAACGAAAAATTCAACATTTCTATTATACAAAAATTAAGGCCTAAAATTATTTAAAAAGATTATGTGAATATATGAAAGAAAAAATATCTTTTTTACTGAATGGTTAAATTTTGTGACTTCTTTTCATTCTTATAATTCGCATCAAAATTGATTTAAATATTTTTCAGCAATCAAATTGAAAAGTTATTTTCATATACGGAGAAGAGATGGCAGCACAAACAAATAACGTTTTCAGTTTCTTTTTATGTTATATTAAAACTAAAATAAAACTTTCTTGAAATATTAGTAGCGCCATCTATAGATAAATTTTAAAAACTAAACTAATAACTTTAATATTTTCAGACTTGCTTTTTGCAATCTTTAAAAGATTTGAATTTTAACGTGTCTTTTGAAGAAATACTTCTTTTCGTTTCATCTTTTCGCATTGAAAATTTGAGTTAGAATAATACCAAATAGATGTGAAAGGAATATAAGAATTATCAGCTGATCAATAAATGCAAAATTTTGTTCAAATCTATATGCTTTTGAACTTATCTAATAGATATTTTAGATGAATATAGACTTTTTATAGAGATTGGAAGAACATGTAAAGAATTTTTGTAATATATGTAAGTTATATCAAAATATTGAATATTTTGTAAAAATATAGCATATCATATATCATTAATTTTATTTTTTTTAAATAATAAAATGATATAAAATCTGCAAAACTATCCTACAAAAATTTTGAATTAAAAATAAATTTATAATTTAAAATAATTTGCAAAAATTAATACTTATTGTAATATCATTTGAAGTTTTTTATTAATATAAAATATAATTATTAAGGAACTTCAAGTAATATTAAAATAAAATATTAATTTTTTGCAAAATACAATATAGAAAATTTTTTTCGAACTACGCGTGTCCCGAAATTTTTTCCTAATTGTTTAATCCTTTATTGTTATTTCATAATAACTAAGTTCTGATACATGTATTATTTGAACACTTAACGACATTTTCGGTCGTTCGGTCATAAAGTTTCTTTGTCTTAAGTCTTGTCTTTTCTATATTTTGATACAACAACACCTAATTTACAGAAATAATTTTTCTCGTGTGTGTGTGTGTGTGTGTGTGTGTGTGTGTGTGTGTGTGTGTGTGTGTGTGTGTGTGTGTGTGTGTGTGTGTGTGTGTGTGTGTGTGTGTGTGTGTGTGTGTGTGTGTGTGTGTGTGAAGGTTCTTTTTTTCTCTGTCAATAATAATAGTTAATCATTAATCAAATATTAAAACGAAAACCACTTATTACAATTAGAACACCTAATAGTTTACATGATTACACACGAATATATGCTTTTATTAGTATACACTAATACAATATAATTTGATAGAATAATCATACCAAAATGAAAATTCTAACTCGTAAAGAAAGATGGGAAATATTTCGAAATGATAAAAATTTTATGCACATTTGATCATATGATAATCAAATCCTGATTTTAAAAGGCCAAAAACTGTTTTCATTCAACTGTGACATGAAGTACAGCAGTTGAAAAAATGCAGAAAATACCCCAGAGATGTTAACAGCATTAAGTGTATGTCGCTGGGGATTTAACAATAAGACTGAAATTACATAATTTTAGTTGTTTGCAGATTTTTTTTTTTTTTTTTTTTTATTGCCAATATTTAAAGCATACATTGCTTTCCAGAAACAACATTCATACTTTTAAGAAAAGAACAGCTTAACATTTAGGATTATTTCAACCGCTTTTCCTAATTGTTTAAAATGCGATTCTTTTAATGAGAATTTTTATATACTCTGTTAATCATTTATCTAGCTAATTTTAATTCCTAGAATGTTTGATTTTTGTTACATTAAACGAGAAAGATTGATTGTTTTTAACAAAAATACAAACCTTCATTTTTTTTTTTCTTGCAAAGATCGTATTTTGTATCTTGTTCCTTGATATTAAAACAGCCACGTTTGAAATTTCAGATTAAGCTAATTCAATAGTTCAATGGTTCCAAATTCCATTTTGTTTGTCATGATATATCTTCAATTTGTATGAAGAAGTTTTCGAAGTTTTTTTAAAAAAAGAGCTCATATATTGAGTAGTTACTCAATATATCAGCTCTTTTTAAAAAAAAAAAATTCCCCTCTCTCTCTCTCTCTTTTTTTTTCTCACTAAATGAACAACTCTAGTAACTTCTGTTTATATCTGGTTAAGTCACTGAGTAATAACTCTCTTAAGAAAATATTGCACTAAAGAAACAATCAGACAGAGAAACGAAGTAGAAAATGGTTTGAAATAGCTTAAGGCAACTTTTGACACACACAATGCTCTACCTAATAACCTGATTACATGTTATGATCAATTTAAATAGAAAAATTTTAATTTTTACCAATTATGTATAAAAAATATTTTAAATAAATAAAAAAAAACAATGTTGTAAATATAACTTTTGGTAAGGCACTGATTTAGAGGTCCCTTTATTATAAATGGTTAAAATTTTCACTGTGAATATTTTTCTTCACTCAATCCTTCGAAATATAATGTTCTTATTAGTAGTTTTGTCATTATACCGCATATTTTTATAAGTTTCGATCAAAATGAAAAATAGAATTATGAATTTATGTTCTGATTGATGTTTTCCAAATCTATTAGATTTTATAAAAATGATGTTATTTTAAAAATTGATATCATGCAAACATCAATCAAACTTATAAATATTCAGGGCCTATAAATTTCTGAGAAATAATTTTCGTTTGAAATAATTAGAAAGAATTCTAAAGTTAAGACACTAAAATACTAGTTTATTTAATGTGAATTGTTCCAAATGAAGAATTAGTAATTATTTAAAACCACTTTTAAAATTTACTTCTGGTGTCCTTCTGGAAAATAATGCATCAAAATGATGACCAAAATCTTGAGAGATTAAAAAGTCATTTAAAGTAGGTTAACTTTGATGACGTTGGTTGACTTAAATGAAATCAATAGCGTTAGCACACCGTTACCGTTATAATTGTAACAGCTTGTCCAAACAAAGTTCGAGGTAATTGTTAGGAAATCACTCTTAACGGTGAGAAAACGTTTTCGGATTTGCATCATTGCATAAGATTATAAAGTGAATAAATACATAATTTTTACACTAAATTTTATAACTTAAATAAGCTATTGCAATCAGAGGAATTTTAGTGTGTAAGAAATTATAAAGATTTATAAAGAGAGAAATTATAAGAAATATTATTATAAAGAATACATTAAATCTTATAGTGTGTAAGAAAGATCATTCTTTGAAATTTGACCACAAAAAGTCAGCTGAATATTCTTATTTAAGCTTTACTTCTTATTTTAAAATACGTACTGTTAATGTCACATCTCCTTTCGTTTCCTGGCATTGTGTAATATTGACTAACACAGCCATCATATACTTTAAGACTGACATTTTTCTGACATTCTTGAATGCATTCCTAAAATTCAAAATAAAAATCATGTTTTAAATCAATTCTGTAAATAAACAGCACAGTATCTCCTACTTTTTGAAATTTTAAATTTTAGTTTGTCATTTGGTTTGAGATTTATCGAAAACTTAAAGCAGACAGTGTTAGCATAATCGCAATCGAGGAGTTTCTAATTTTAGACCTTTTTTTTTTTTTTTTTTTTTTTTTTTTTTTAAAGAAATTGCTTTTACTATTATAATTTACCTGCTAATTGTAAACATTGTTGTTCAGAGAGTGACATATAGACTGTTAAATTTATATTTTCCATTCAAATAATTCAAATGTGACTGTCTAAAGTAAAATGAAAATTATTAATAGCAAATTCTAATGAGCACAGTCAAAAATGATTTTATTTAAAAATATAGGGGAAAAAATATATTTTCAATTTTAATTGTGGAAAATGTTTGGTATATTCTTTTATTTAGCTTCAGTATAAGTTGGCTTTTGTCACACAATTGAAGTATTTATTTATTTATTTTTATTTATTTATTTATTTGTTGCACTGAACAGATTATTTATTAAACAGTTATGCCCGCACAGATAATGGATGATCGGTATATACCTGTACTTTAATTAGAATACAGAAAATGATATTAAATCGTACATAAATGGTGGATAGCAAAATCAACGGGTAAAAAATATATTCAACAGGTTAATTCTTCAAAAGATTCTATATGATAAAATATGGGCGGGGTTTCATCTGAATGGTTATAGCGTTTAGCTCATCAGCTTGAGTTTGAATTCTGCTTCAGATGTGAATATTTGTAGTGATTCGGAATACACATAAATTTGAAAGTTTTAACAGAATCTGTCCTCATGTCCAAAAAAGTTGAATTTAGAAAAAATAAATTAATGAAATATGATTAAAAAAAGTTAATATGGTGCATTGAAAGGAAATATTTATCATATATTACACATACAAATCAATAAATAACTTCAAAACTTAGAAGTCTTGCTTTTAATGCATGATAATATAGAAAAACATTGAAAATTTAGCAATAAAAACCAAAGGAAAAATTTCTTGATGTTAATCCCAATTTAATTACAAATCCATAATTTTTAATCAAAAAATTTTACAAGTATTATTTTCAACATAACTGCAAACTATCAATGATTATATCACATGAAATTTTTTTCACTTACTTTCTGACTTGTTGGGCCGAATCCACCTCTCTCCTTCCATGCTTGCAAATAATCAATGCAATTTGTTTCATAAGGATGTGGAAGCAATTTTTTGACAACCTAAAGTACAAAAGGATAGAAAGATTTTTTTTTCTGTATTTGTCAGAAACTTATTTTGGTTACATTTACTGGGTTTGATTGCTGCAGTTACATAAATATACATATTAATCTCAGTAAATCAGTAAATGAAATCAAAATGACTTCGTTTTAATATAATATATAAATCTACCGTGCATTTTTTACTCCAGGTTATATTAAAACAATCTATTTAAATAAATTAAAAGAATATAACGACATACCTTCTTTAAGCGGAAATCATGTCTGGTGTTGACCTTCATAGTATATCCATCAGTGTATGGGTTAACAATCTGCCTTGGGTTATGTATTGCGATTTGAGAAGTGACTGCAGAGTACTCAGTAGAATACTCTTCTGGATGAGGCTCCAGTATTAAAGTTAAGCCTAAAAATGGCCATTAATTTGACATGTATATCAGATACTCTGCTAAATTTTCTCGATTATTTATTCTTGAAAATGATTAAGCTTTCTTATGCAAAATTAATCGAAATTATTCGCACATGTATTATAAACAAAGAAATTTTTTGCTGTATTTACTTTTCTTCCGTTATATAATATTTATCTGTATGTAATATAATGGATATTCAGCATAGAATAACCAGATGCATTAAATAAACATCAATTTGGAAACTCAAAACTAAACAAATAAAGCAATAGTCCTTTAAATTGCAGTGTTATGGTCATTTTTATGTGATCAAATACAAGACAGAAATGAATTTATAATCACAGAATGACAGTAATGAATTTATAATGATATAGAACATTTTCACTGATATCCTTAGCAATTACAATTTTTTCAAACAAAGTATAATTTATTTCCTGATGGAACACGTCATCTCTTCATGTTATCTGACGATTCCCTTAGAATATTATTTGAGCATGGCTTGGTAATACTACTACATTACAACTCTCCGTGGCACGATAGCCCATGTGGGCCAAGGCCTACAGTGCCATAACTGTTTCCACGACCGAAGTCCTTGAGGTAAGAAGCATATGTCCCATTTGGGTGATCAGCCTAACGCGACATCCCCCCTCCCGTGTTTAGTTCCCAAGCATGCTTGGTACTCAGTTTATCGACCCACTGAAGAGATGGAAGGCTGGATTTGGTAATGCACCGTATCCTAAAGTTTAATTCTTTTAAGAGGGCTCGAATTTTCCGACCAATCAGCGCTATACAGTAATTGTTCTTCAAGATTTGAAGAAGTTAGTATCCAACTAATATTTTATCCTAACTCTTGATAGACAAGCAACACTACTTCGCAAACCAACTTCTCAAAATTTAGTGAGAATGGGTTATTCTCTTTGTAAACTCTCTTTTCACTTTATATACCTTTGTTTGATACAATCTAATCTCTTCCTTGGGTGTTTCATTCCTATAGCATTCATGACACTTAGGCTGCAACCGTTTTATTTGCAAAAATGAAGTAACAGAGAATTGCTTGAGGTTACTAATATTTTAGCTAATGAGTGTGCCCTAATTTATTAATTTAACAATTGATATACTAATAATCTCTGAGAAAAGTTCATTTTATAAAAGCTTCTTATGAACTGTACTATTACATTTTAATTGAAAAACATGTATATGCTAATCATATGAGCTGTTAAGGTGATCACATTTATTAATAATGAAAATACTTTTGCAATGGGAATTAAAATTTACATTTTTCAAATAGAAATTACAACCCAATTGATACCTGTTGCTTAATTTATAAAAAAAATTTTGAGCGGTGAAGCATTATAATTACCAAACTTTCCTTAGAATCAGTATAAGAAAACATTAATTAGAAAAGAAGAAAAACGTGTGCTTACTGCCACCGGTGAGTATAGTCGGCTGTTCGTCATTTGGCCTGCCAATGAGGGTGTTTATGGTCCAGCAAGCGCTCACCACTGTGTTTTCGGCGGGACATCGGACATGCTGGTAGTGCGTCAAACTAAAAAACAATACAAGTGTTGGAAGTACTGTGGAAGTTCAATCATGTCTACAAATATAAATACCGAGGGCATATCATGGCCTAGTAGTAGGAAATCATTCTTCACAACACGAGGTTCAGAATTGGATCCCCTGCTATTGTTGAACAAAGGGAAACGGATATTGCGTTTTTGCTTTCTGCTTGCTCATCTGTAAGGTTCTGAGTTTCTTGGGGTTCCTCCTTTTTAACACGTGACTACGGTTCACTCTATGAAACGTCCTCCTGAAGGCACGGTGAAGGTTGTGAGTTTCTTAAGGTTCCCTCTTTCTGACACGTGAATACGGTTCACATTATGAAAAATCCTCCCGAAGGCACGATGAAGGTTGTGGGTTTCTTGGGGTTCTCTCTTTTTTAACACGTGAATACGGTTCACTCTATGAAAAATCCTCCCGAAGGCACGATGAAGGTTGTGGGTTTCTTGGGGTTCCCTCTTTTTAACACGTGACTACGGTTCACTCTATGAAAAGTCCTCCCGAAGCCACGGTGAAGGTTAGAAGGGCATACATTCGTTAGACAATTCACAATGTGATGTCAAAATGTAAATACCATCCAAATTCAATAAAAGACGTTTTTTTAAATCTCAAATAAAATGAATTTAGAGTAAAGCAAACTTAATGAGTTGAATGAAAAAATGACTACGTTAAAATTTAGAAAGAAAGAAAGAGCAATTGATTTATGAATAAGGATAAATTATGAAATTTTGTCTGCTTACTTTTCTGAAATCCGCAGCAAAATCTGTTTTATTGAAATTCATTTTTATATAAAAGTAGCTTGCAAAATTTATCTACATCACCGATGGCGAACTGCGGACATATGAACAAAATATAACTTATAATATAACAGACGAACCCCCAAATTATTAAATACAGTGCTCATTTTCAAAACTTTTATAAAAATTAACAGAGTTCGATTAATAAATTAAATAAATTCAAATAAAATAAATTGATGATTTAGTTCACGTTTTCCTGAATTTTTTTTTTCTAATGATGACTTCATTTAATATATTATTGTTGTGCAATAATATATTAAATGATAATATATTAATATATTAAATGATAATATATTAATTTAATATATTATTGTTATTTAGCAATTTTAAATTGTTTATAATTTATAAATAAAAGTTTTTTTTTTTTCAATTTATATTATAAGTAATGTGTTGAATCCAATACAATACTAAAATCTGAAATCTTTAAAAGCACCAGATAACAATAATGTAATACATTTATTAATAAAAACAAAAAATAAAATTGATTTTGAATTGAAATTTCCCTATAGGAATTTATAGTTTTGTTTTAAATGGCAATTACATACTTTTCCAGACAACTATGTATTTGAAATTAAAACGTAATTTGTAAATAGTTCTTTCAAAAATATTTGAAGATAGATATCATGGAAAAACGTTAAATTGCTTATGAAGGTTTATGTATTATTGTTTCAATAATATAACATTAAATCTCTCTAAATTCAAACATTTTATATTGTTAATATGCGTATATGCAAAGAACAGTCTCCTGAAATAATATTCAAGTTAAAGGTAAAAGTAGAAGAAGTTTGCCCAAAAAAATACATTAAAAAGATTAAAATAAGCAAATAAAATTTTTAAATGCTTGTTTATTACAAATTATGAGGAATTTTTATAAGCTTTACCTTTTGCAATATTTTTTCCAAATAGATAAAAACCTTTCTAATGAGTGCATTAAAATCTAATTCCTATTCATCAAACTATTTATTCTCATTAAAACTCATATTTTCTTAAAGAAATTTGCAATTTTGTCAGCCTAATGTCCTTTAAGATGAAGATATTCCGTTTCACATTCATTAGATAAAATAAACTCTTAAATATGATAGAAGATATTTAAATATTATTCTAAATTCTTTCTTCCTTATTGGTAATTGATTTTAATAAAATTAGTTCATAAATGAGCAAATATTTAATATATAAATATTTGTTCACGTATGTAATAAATTTAGTATTTTATATAAAATATTAGATAAAAATATTTATAAAATAAAAGTTATTCAAAAACATGAAATATTAAAGTTTATTATTAAAAAGAAAATAATATAAATACTTACAATTTTTAATGGCTATTATTTTTCTTAATGTTTACTAAATATGTTTATATGTTTTTAATGTATTCCAGTAGAAAAATGTATTTTAAGATACTAGTTTATATTGATAATCAATATAGACTAGTTTCTTAAAATACAAGAAATAAAATGTAAGGCATTTTTTTCAGGAAAATTTCCTTTATATTCATATATTTCTTTGTTTTCCTTCTAGAATATATATTTCTCAGATAAAGATGACTTTAATCAATTCTATTCAAACCTTAAATTAACATCATAAACATCATTTGAAGCGTTATGTTAATTTAATTAGATATTATATTCAAAAGCGTATTAAGTATGATTGTCAACATAAAAAAAAAATGCCGAACTCTCTGAAAATTCACTTGTGGTTCGCTTCATTAATAAATGTGAACAAATGAATTATAAACTCACTTGCAAGGCCGATAGATTGTTTCACCGCTTGCCATGTAAAAATTGCAGTAGGTCAGAAATTCCTTGAAGTCCTGAAGGAGCATTTCGTATTCTGAATACTCAGCCTCGTTTAATTTTCGATATAGTTTCCATCTTGGTAGCTAAAAGGAAAAAAAATCAAGTTGGAATATTTCTTAACCAAACAGTAATATAAAGCTTCTAAAATCATTTATTAATGTAGGTGAATTATGTTGTTGTTATTTATGACACTTTTGGATAAGCCAAGCTCGATATGCCGTTGGCTGCGCGAATTTAATTCAGTAGAGTGAGGCTTTTGTTTAACCAGAACACCACGAAGATAAGATTATGACTTTGCTCTAAATTCCTCCGATAGATGGCAGCACCAAATGATCAATTTTCTCAAATTAGGCATTGATTTGGAGGGAGAGGAAATTTTCTCCAGACCATTACACCAATGGTAATTGCTTAACTACCGGCCACGTGACTTTCGATTCCACAGATTTAACAAGCACGTATATCGCATGTACGTTAATTATATTGTTTAGTTTATAAACATTGATAACATCTTTAAAACCATTACAATAGAGAATTTGTGAATAAGCATTTATTTCAACATGATGTAGTATATTCTACAAAAAAAAATCGCATTATTCAGAGTGGTTTAAAAAAGTATAATCTTCAAATAATAATAGAATTATAGATATTAATATACACACAAATGAATATGGACACATACTTCTTCATAGTATAAATGTAAAGAAATTAATGATAATTTTAAAATAATTAATATTTTATGCATTGTTGAGTATCATAACTATAACTACAAACACAATCACAAAAATTCATTAAAATACAAAACTAAATTAATTTTTATTTGAATAAAAAATTAAAGTAATTTAGAAAGCAATTTTCAAATTTTTTTTACTAATCTTTAATAATTCCTATCACACTGCATCATAGGAAAAAATATGTTAATCATTCCGTGTCAAATTAAATATAGCAAAAATTATCGAATTTAAAATGGATCAAAATTGTTTCATCTTGCAAAAAAATATCCAAATGACAGAACAGTTTTCAGCTTCATAACTCTCACAAACTAGATTGAGTGACCGTTTGAAAAGATTTTTAAATTTTGATTTATAAATATTCTACCATGCTTAAAAAAAACCCAGGTAAAAATTGAGAAATATTTTAACTTAAAACGTTAAACGGTAAATCATTAAGCCTGAACAAAATATATAAGTTGGAAGCATAATCAAACTAACACATACACACCGCTATAATGCATGCAGTGGATTGCTGGTTATAAATAATGAAAATTTAGTAATTTTTTATTCGTTTCTCATGATTTCAATTTTGTAAAATACCTTATATTGATTTTCAAATTTATTTTAATAAAATTATCTAATATTGTAAATTTTTTAATGTATTTTACTCGTACACAGTAAAGTGTTGGTCTTAAAGAGATATTGACCGATCTGCGGGATTTTTGTGTTGATTGAAGTCGATGAAATAAACTCTTTAAAAATAAAATTTTATTGATTTTATTTTTAACGAGATTATTTACAAGACTTTTTATTCGTAGCAAATTGAACTAAATACAGGAAATTCCAGCAGTAGAAATTAACAATTCCACAAATCTAATACAGCTAATACTACAGGAAACAACTTCCAATATCAGAAGGCTCTAATATCTCAGGCAAACAACAGCTTCTATGCTCTAAACTAGCATTCAAGACGAATCGTCTTCACTAACTTATCACTATCGTTAGAAAGTGACCCGGTCCGGGAGACGGTGCTATTTATAGCTTACTTAGGCTAAGTCTTTCTCCAAGTTCTGGAAGCTTCCAGGCCATCTTTCTCAATAATGGCTCTAGAGCTTAGGTGATGGAAGTTTCTAAAACTATCCCTTTCTCGCCAAATGTCACCAAATCGCAAATTATTTCGCCAAGTGGTCGCCAATAATCTCGCCAAGTGGTTGTTAAGCCGCCAAATCATTGAATAAGTCGTTCTTAACAATTATCCAGTGATTCCTGTATTTCTCGATTTTGGTCCCCGAATTTGAGCTCGGATCTGTCTGCGACTATTTTGCGATTTTTTTGTATTCGTCTTCAGATGAATACAAAAAAAAATATTTGCAAACTTTATAACAATATAAAGTTAGTTTCTATGGACATAAAAAACAGCTGTTTAACTATTCAGAGCATACTTGTTAGTGCATTAGATATTGATGAGTATATGTATATAGGATGTATAACTTGAGGGAAATGTTTAAATATCATAAAACTCTCTCTCAACTAGCAATGAAATAAGTCAATTACAAGATTATTAAACTTACTGTAACATCTTGCAAGACTCCATTGCGACACCAACGCCCCGGTAGACATTCGCACCAATCAACGCCGTAATCAGGATCGTTCTCGAGCTTACTGCACATGTTCGTAAACCTTGAGTCATTGCATATCTTACTTGCATACAACCTGAAAATAAGCAAAAATCATGCTTTTAAAACAAAATTTTTCACTAGAAACTTCTTAGAATAGTTATGCATTGGAATTTTCATCTTATTGTATGCTTTAGTTTAACCATTCTGACTGAACGAGTTTCCTTTTTAACAAATATGAAGAATAATTTGGCGTCATTATTCGTAAAAAATATTAATGGACATTTAAGTTGTTATTATGTACAAGTGAAAAAAGTAATGTAGGATAAGCATCAAATAAAAATAATTCATGCTGTTGGTTACAAATTAAAATTTTAATGTTTAAAAAAATACGCCAAATATGAATTAATTATTCAAATGTTTATATTCAGCAGATTAACTATTCTGTTTTGATTAATTTAATCAAAATAAAGTGTTTTCATAAAATATTAATAAGTTTGTATTGGTCAATTACAAGGTGAAAGTTAAATTCCAAAACTGACAGTTACAAATTTAGACTAACACACACATGATTGTAAATACCTATATTTTTAAAACGTATTTGACTGACAAAACTATAAGGTATATTCTATATATGTAACTATATATGTGGCACACTTTTATACTACAATGATAATCATTCTTAAATTATATTTTTATATTAGCTAGAAAAAGGAAGGGCGAATATAACTGGAAATATAATTCATATTCTTAACTACTTGTTTATTGTCGTTAGTGAATATGAATTTAATGACCGTTATGTAATAAATTAAAATTTTTCTTCAAAACGATATACCAGCAAAACAGATGATTTTTTAATCATCTAAATTACAAATTAATTTAAACTATATTTAAAAAATATCAATGGTGCACTGGAATTAAACAAAAGGAAATATTGCAACTTAATGGAGAAATGCTTTTTGTAGAAATTCTCACCTTATAGCTAAATTTTAACAGCTTTAATTTGAATGTTATTCTTTTTCTATATACATGAGGAAATAATTTGACAATATAATATTTAGGAAAAAAAAACGTAAATCAAAGTAAAAGGATTATAACTTAAAATTTATATGTATTCTGTTTCATCTCAGCTGCTTATATCCATTGTATTATGAAACTGTGAATGAGATGAGTTTAAACATTCATATTACTGTGGACATCATTAAAAAAAAATCATTACAAGCATAACTGATTTCTGTTTAATAAGGTAACCCAAGATAATGGATCACTTATTTTAAGTCTTTAAAGTAAATATATTTTATCAAAGATGAATTATTGATCTTTCTTTACTTCAAATATATTCCATATAAATCTTTGCAAAAGAAAGAGGAATTCTAAGCTACACATTGCTTATCTTTTCTTATTTATAAATCAGGAAAAGTTATCGATTTTAAATGGATTATATCCCATGCAAACAACACCAAAGTGAATAATTTTAGTATACAAAAAAAATTATTTCAAGAAACATAAAAATACCATAAGAATTGTTTATTTCTGACTTATTATTAAATTGTACTGGCTTTCATTCTGTAAATACATCATTGTATACACAATAGGCAATCCTATTTCTCTAAGATTTTTCTAACGGCGTTATTGTTGTAATTATAGTTGGTCCTTTCTTTCAAGTTACAAAAAATTTTAAAGTATATATATATATATGACGTAACGAGAATAAAAATTCGTGTTTTAAAAATAATTGTGCCATAACTTCTGTACATTTACGAGAGGAATATACGATGGGCTTATTGTCTACAAAACCATCAAATGCTTAAACTATGACATTCACTGACAACTGATGACATTCAGAGAATTTTTATAGATGGGATATTTGCTTGTAATAAATCTTTAAAAATCATAGTAATTCCTTTAAGTGTCTTCTATAAAGTATTCTAGGTAACTCTTGAACAAATCAGTATCTTGTAAGAAGCATTCTATAAATGCTTTTCGCTTCATCTATGAAATTAATTTAATTTGAATGTAAATTATCATATGGAACTGCTTAAATTTGACTGTGCAGATATTCTTAAAATTTCGTCATAATTACTTGCTACATATAAGATTATTAAAGGACAGGAATTCTCAAGAATCCATTACTTTTAATTAAATTAATTAGTAAAACCAATTTATATGCTATAATATTTATGATTTTCGGAATTAATTATGTATTTTGTTCTTTTCAAATAAATAGTTTTTACATAAAGAGATTTCATTTCAGTTCATGCTATTTGACCTAAGCTCCTTCAATGCGTTACTATTTTTTAGTTAGTCACCTAAGGGCACTCAACTTTTAAAGAAATATTATTTTTTTTCTGTGCTCCACCCACAGGATATCTAATAAATGTACCACAATGATACCTATGTGTAATACCAATGATTTTACTGATAATAAATTTATATAATCATTTTTATATTTGAATAAAATACAGCCATGTTAATGTTCTTATTTTACTTTTTTGGACGATGCAAAAATATAGCAGTTATTATAGTTTTAATTTCAAATTCATTAAGTGAATACTTTTGAGATTTTCAATTTTATAAATTAAATGAAAAAAATATTTAAGATGGTATCACACACATAAGAATTTCCCAACTCAAATTACATTCTTTAAAATGATGTTCTGAACAGAAATATATAACGTAGAAACTATTAACAGGCATTTGTTAGATAATCTAAGCAGAAATTAAGAAACTTAGCTTTGATTAGGGGTCATAAAAAGAGTTTACATTTTTGGTCGCGGTATTATTAGATTGAATATGAATACACATTATTCAGAAGAATTTTTTGCCTACTAAATATTTCCTAAAAGTTAAATATAATTTTATTTTATTTCATTATCGTTCAACTTCCCTTAAAAATAAATTCCTTTGCAATTTGTGCAATCTGGTGTATTAAATATTTTTCGATACATTTAGTTTCCTTCTTTGTCCTTTCCTAAACAAGAAATTTTTCGCCAGAGATTTTAATAAATATATTTCTTTAAATTTTTTCAATATTTCATAATTTCAACTCCTAAATGATAGTAAACATGCACATAAAATCTTAAAAGCTCACTAACCCGCTGTAATTGCAAATAGTAATTGAAGGCAGTTCTGCTTCTTTAGCACTTTGTACCTGGACGTCAATGACGGTTTTGTACTCCCAATATAGGTTCATAAAGGACATGGACTGATAAATGAACCCTGCCACGCAAGCCACAAACACCAAGGCCCTGATGATCTTCTTCGGGACGTTGCCAGCACTTGCAATCTGCGGTATTCCAGTGAGCATGGAATTCTGTAAGACCCCAGCCAGATAGTTGGAGAAATCCTCCTTCCTTTTTCTTACCATATTTCACCAAATTCAGGACACTTCTTGAACAACTCTGATTAAGTGGTTACAATCTATGTGAGCCAATTAATAATATTTGCAAATTTGCAAGCTTATGTATTCTACAGAAATTTCTGGTTCATATAAAACTGTTCCATCTACCTCTATTAATTTTGCAGCCTTAACTCAAAGCGGGGAACAAATAAGCAACGCAGAGCCCATCAAGCAGGGAAATAAATGTCGCAAGAGCTTAACTATTTTTTAAAACATTTTTGTGAGTAGCAAAAAATGAAACAAAATATTCAACTACAAAATCACTTAAATAAATTCATATTTAGAATTCTGTAAATTAAGGCATATGATTTTTTTTTTTTTTTTTTTACTTCTTCAGAATGTTTGTTTAACTATAGATTCATCTATTAACATTTACATGAAAGGTCAACTTCATCAGAATTTGCGTGGCAAGACACATTTTTATACAAATAGTTCCAATTGTTAGCTTAAAGTCTGTAAAGCTGCAGAGGGCCAATGGGGTTAAAAAAGTTTATTTAAAGTAAATGTTTGCATGTATGTCGCTAAAGGAGTTACCGATTGGAAAGCTTTAAGAATACAGTGCGTAAAGAGAAAAGCAAACAACAGATTTTCTCGTGGCGTAATTTTGAATTTCACTAAAGTCAAATAACAGAAAACGCAAGAACCTGATTTATTGGATTTTCATTTAGAACTTACATTTTAAAGTTATAACTAATTAAAATTATAAATGGTATGTAACATGCTAACAGAAATAACAATATGAAACAAAACAAGTAAAAAGTAGATGAAATCAGTCAACTTAGGTGACTCATAAATAATGTGAAACGTCGTCAAATTGAAAAGTCTGATTCCTAGAACAACTTAGTAATCCCAGTGTAAGGGCAAGACATTTCTATAATCACCTAAATAAAGAACAATAATCTAAAATTATGCAAATAATTTATAAAAATATCTAGCAAATGAGTAGAAAAAGTAGTTAACGTTAATTTTTTGTCAATTAATACTTTTTTATGTTGTTGTTGTTGTTACTTATCTCAGGTTGTCTAGTTAGGCTTGACAACCCCCATAAAACCAAAAATATCTAAAATGTCTAAAAAAATGTGATGGGTCCCGAAGGACATCGTCTTTTTTAAAATTTAGGCAGGTTAAGATGAAACAATGGAAAAAATGTATCTTCTATACTGTAATTAATTATAGGATCTATACGTTAGCCGAGAGTCACACGATTATCGATTTTACAATTTTAACAAATATTTTTTCATTTATTTATTTTTTAATTCGGTTTTTCTATAATGCTTTCCACAGTAAAAATAAGTCTCTCAATACTCATAATAAAATGTTTAATTTTTTTACTATTGATAATTCGAAAATTTCTGTTTCCTTCCAACCAAAATTACTTAAGCAAACTTTATATTTTTAAAAAAGTGTTGCTTCATTTTAATAAATTTAAAAAGTTCTTTTTTTATAAGAATATATATTTTTTTCTTCCGTTTTTAACCTACAATAATTCATTAAAATAGACCTTTTTTTTAGAAAAAAATCAAATTATCCGAATTTTTGATTATTCGAATGGGGTTCAGTCCCGATTGATTCGGATATTTGGAGTTCTACAGTATTTTTAAATTTTATAATTAATTTTAAAATGATGCCAACTCAATTTGATCTATTATGAATATTTCTTAGAATATGTCGACAAAGTTACTGTTGAATGTGTTACGTATTGTTGAAGTTACTCTGTTGGATATTCAATATATTTAAATATTTTCGTATGAATATTATTCAAGAAAAAAATTTCGATCTCATGGAATATGGAAAATATATAATACAGTACTGGCCATTAAAATTGCTACACCAGGAAGAAATACAAATAACAAAATGATATTTATTGGACAAATATATTATACTAGAAATAACAAGTGATTAAATTTTCAAAAAATTTGGCTGGATAGATCCTGAGAAATCAGTACCCATAACAACCACCTCTGGCAGTAATAACAGCAGTTATACGTCTGGGCATTGAGTCAAACAGAGATTGGATTGCATGTACAGGTACAGATACCCATGCAGCTTCAACACGATGCTACAGTTCATCAACCGTAGTGACTGGCGTTTGGTGACGAGCCAGTCGCTCGGCAACCATTGACCAGACGTTTTCTATTGGTGAAAGATCTGGAGAACATGCTGGCCAGGTCAACAGCCGAACATGTTCGGTATCAAAAGGAAGTCCGTACAATACCGGCAACATGCGGTCGGGCATTATCCTGCTGAAACGTAGCATTTCGCAGGGCTCGAATAAAGGGTAGAGCCACGGGTCGTAACACACCAGAAATGTAACGTGCATTGTTCAAAGCACCGTCAATGCGAACAAGAGGTGACCGAGACGTGTATCCAATGGCACCCCATACCATCACGCCAGGTGATGGGCCAGTATGACGATGACGAATTCACGCTGACAGTGTGCGTTCACCACGATGCCGCCAAACACGGATACGACCATCATGATGCTGTACACAGAACCTGGATTCATCTGAAAAGATGACGTCTCGCCATTCGTGCGCCCAGGTTCGTCGTTGATCACACCATTGAAGGCGCTCTTGTCTATGACGCAGCGTCAAGGGAAGCCGCAGCCATGGTCTCCGAGCTGAGAGTCCATGCTGCTGCAAACGTCGTCGAACTGTTCGTGCAGACACTTGTTGTCTTCCAAACGACCCCGTTTCTTGACTCACGGCTCGTGACGTGGTTGCACGATCCATTACGGCCATGCGAATAATATGCCTGTCTTCTCGGCTGCTAGTGATAGGTGGCCGTTGAGATCCCGCATGGCGTTTCGTATTACCGTCCTGAACCCATCGATTCCATATTCTGCTAACTGTCATTGGATCTCGACCGACGCGAGCAGCAATACTGCGGTAAGATAAACCGCAATCCCGGTACGCTACAATTCGACCTTTATCAAAGTCAGAAACGTGCTGGTACGCATTTCTCCTTCTTACATGTGGAATCACAACAACTTTTCACCAGGCAACAACGTTCAAATGCAATTTGTATATGAGGAACCGGCTGAACAATTTCCTCATTTAAGCACAATGTAGGTGTCGCTACTGGCGCCTGCTTTGTCTGAATGCGCTGAAAAGCTAATCATTTGCATATCACAACACCTTCTTCCTTTCGTATAAATTTCACGTCTGTAGCATGTCGCCTTCTTGGTGTAGCAATTTTAATGGCCAGTAGTGTATTTATAATATAGTAAATAAACAAGAGAAGCAATCAAATCAAAATTGTTAAACACTTTGGATTTTAAACACTCACTTAAATGTTAAGGAAAATGCTAAACGAACTCTTATGGTATTATAGAACAATATAGAATAAGTTTTTAGGGTGGTATATTTTAGAGTTAGTTTGGCCACAAGTAAAACTAGAAGAACCAAAGTAAATTGTTAATTGTAAAATTAGGAATGAATTGTGAAGCATAAACGTACAATTTTGTTCATCGTTTCACAGTGGTAGGGCTTCATTCACTGGAGCATAAGATTCTGGGTTCGGTTCCAGTCACTGTTTGAATAGAGATTGATTGATATTGTGCTTTTGTCTTCAGCATTCACATTTGTCGATGAGGGAGCTGGTGAGATTTTTGAGCTTCCACCTTTTCTTCAAAAGAATACAGCCCAATATCTATAAAGATTCCTTCCGGAAGCAGTTTACGAGGTGGATGCTAAAATGGCTAACAATGGGCATCGACCGTTAGGCTCTTCTCTACGCGATATCAAAAACACAAATTTTATTAAATTTTTATCTCAAAAACTTCAATAGAATTGCTAGAATTGCTCGATATGATTATCAAATGATCAAACTCGATTCTATCAAATATCAGTGATACTGTAGCTTGTTCTTAAAGTTGGGAATTCAAATATGAATTGTTAAATTGCTATTGGATGCTGATGTTTTTATTTTAATTTTACATTTTCATGAAGGCCTTGGGGTAAATTTTTGTATTGTTTATGTTACAAGAATATAAATATTTTAAATGAAACTTATTAACTTAATCTATTACTAAAATTGTCTTATTTATAATCAATAAAAAATTTCATAAAATCTTATATAACGCAATAAGTTTCATTTATATGCACCTGATATTATCAAATAATCGGCCTTAAAAATAAGAAAGGTTCGGTTATTATTACAAAATCCTACATCTTTAAGCTGAATAATAATGAATATTTCCCTTATATATTTATTATTATTATCGGTTTATCAGTAAAAACATATTTTAGATGGATATCTGGATACTTATGAATATTTTTTATTGTAAGGAAAATGCTGAAGGACACATTAATATTTCAAAATGTAACAGTTACGATTTTTTAATTCATTATTAAATATAAGGAAAATGGTAAAAAATGCTATCATCTCATTGGAATTCATTTTTTCCGTAAACATACTTTCCGATATGGACGATATTATTCGTAGATACAATGCGAAAGATTAAATCTATGATTTTATAATTGTTTTAAAATTGACTTAATAAATAATGAAATGCTCATATCAAAAATTCAAATTTTTCCTTTTCGCATAAAAAAACATAATATTCAACTTTAAAAAAGTCCCGTAAAGGTCGTTTTAAAATATAAATATAACCAAACCGAAGGTCATAAATAATTGCTTTAAGATAATTAATGATTGTTTTGTTCTTGGATAAAATTTTATTTAATGTGGAAATTTTTTTAAGTTTATTTGTATTTTATCCTTATTTTTGTAATATTTGGTTGGGTAAATATTTTTATTTACTTACTCTCTAAAAATAAACCATTTTTATAATTTCTTTATTAAATGGAAAATATCATAAAATAATTTCACATAATAACAGATTATTTAGATATTAAAAAATACGTTATTTTAAGATATTCGAATTACTGATAATTATATTAATTTTTCTTCTTGATATATATGTGAAAACCTTTTTTTCGACTCTATTTTAATTCAGTACGCATAATTAAGATTGTGAAAAAAATCATATAATTTTAGAAATTGCTTACAAAAACTGTTCTAATTATTTTCTTTTATCTTTTGTGTAATCTCTTTCAGTTCTTTCTTTTGGTGATATAATTGTAATCTTTTTCAGTTGTTGTGAGTTTTTCTTTTCCATCATAAAGTAGAAGCTCATAGAATTTGTTTTCTTCTTAAATAAAAACTCATGCAATAATAACCATCACTTACATTTGTATAATTTATTAATTTAAATCAACTACAAAATATCTTGAAACAAATTCTCATATTGTGAAAACGATTCTCACATCGTAAATTTCCTAGTTTGAAGGCATCTTGGACCTCAATTGAAATTGCTGATAACTTGTGAAGAAACATTTGAAATGCATACAGAAAAATATTTAAACTGATTGGTTTAATTTGAAAAATGCATTTTAAATTTATTTTAATGTATTTTTAAAATTAAAACAAAACCTTTTACAGCTTTTATTATACAGAAAATTATATTTTCGACTTGATTTACTTTTATAATTCCAACTAAGGACTGAAAATCCAAAAACTTAATAAATGATAATGATATTTATTGCTGTTCTATTTATCTAAATCAGAGGTTCCCAAACTTTTTCTTTTCTCGTGGATCACTTTCAAAGTTTTATTATTTTCGGTAGACCCCCTGCTGCCACATTTCTACTGTTTTCCCAAAACTCCTAAAAAATGTCACCCTAAATCGGTGGCGCTAAGAGAATTAAAAGTAGAACATTTTCTTGTGTCCTATTTATTAAAATAATACTTGTAATTATACAAAATTTTAAACATTTATTATTACAAACAATAAACAAAATCAACAGTGAACTCTGAAATGTAAATCAACAGTAAAAATAGCCATTGTAAAAAATGTTTGTTTTTGAGGCGATTTTATCAGAATATGGCAATTATAGCACAACAGAATAGAATTATTGCAATAAAAAATGCCCGCGGAAACACCGCTCTTTTAGTGAATCGCCATCGCCGTGTAATCAGTTTCAAATATTTTTAATCAAAAATGTATCTAAGTACCTAAGGTTTGATCTTCTATGGCATTTTGTTCTTTTATAGAAGTTTTGAATAATCTCTAGTATTTAATTTTTACTGCGTAACTACCTACTACACTGAAATAATAAAACAAATATAATATGATTGATAAATTACAATATGCAATTAAAATATTTATAACAAATAGGCAGATATATAAATTTTTCCGGCACTCTAAACACTGACATTGATTCACTTTTATTTTCAAAATCCAGGAAACAAATGAATAACGTTTTGTTTTTGGTATTCGTATTTATATTAATGTAGATGGCAAGCACAGCGCAAATCGCATTTCATCCCTTTGCAGGTCTAAACAAGTATCCCGGACGAGCCGGCGCACGAGCGGCATATTGCAAATCTCGACATGTGGTGAGCACTTGTACTATTATATATTGTTCTATTCAATTCTGTGTTTGAACTCAGTTTCAAATATTTTTTTTCAGTACCTATCTGGTGAATGATGCTACCTGCCAACATAGTTAGGTAAATCCAAGCCAAAATTTCTGTTCTTTATTATGAAAATCAGAAAATTTTTCAGTAACCCCTGTTTTCTTTCTTTTTTTTTCCACGTCTATGTGACCCCTGTGTGGTCTCCTATGGACCCCTGGGGGTCCACCTAGACCACTTTGGTAACCTATGATCTAAATGAAATATATTCATTAATATTTTATTTATTTCTTCAATTATCATTATCATTTATCAAGCATTGGATTTTGTGCAAATACAAAGCTTGATAAATGATAATGATACTTAATGCTGTCCTATTTATCTAATTGAAATAAATAAATTAATGCATCAAATTAAAAGTATGAACTTATTATACTCTAAATATGGTCATTAAACAAAAATCATACCAATACATGAGTTCAAACGTATTTTCATTCATAATTTTTATGTACGAAATCTTAAATTTAACAAAATTGTAAGAAAAACTATAACTACTATTTCCAAGTTGAAACATGTACAACTTTTTGACAATACTTCCTAAATAATTCAGCGTTTTTTCAAAGAAACTTCATTATTATCTAAATTAAGTAACCTCAATCAAAGACCATATTACCCCCCCCCCTATACTCAGAATAAAAGACGAAAATTTTTAAACTCTTACTTTATTAATTTCTAATCAAAGATAAATTTTATAAGTAAGGATGTATTTTTCACAGTTCCAAAAATGACATGCAACAAGAATTTCAGTAATAAAAAGATTATAAAAGGTATTTTTATAAAAACAATTCCTTCCATAATCGAAAGAATTTTGTTTATAAAAAAATTTTCTTCCTCTTTGTTGTTCTGTGAATCTCATTCTAATTTTATGTTCCTCTCAAAAGTATAAAAAATTTAAATCTCTTATTTCATAATCATAAAATATTGCTCTGAAAATTAGTAATTCACGTATTCAATATTTACAAAATCCCTTATAAATCATCGTTTAAAAAATCAGTGTGAGAACAAACAAAAAAATTACATTAAAAACAATTATTTTAAGCATTTTAATGCTTATATAATTTTTTAAAAAACATAAATTCAGCAATAAACAAGAATTTCATAAAAAATTTATAACAAAATAATTTTTTAAATAAATTTTCATGAATAATAGACAAGTTATTTATAAATTAAGTAGTTTCATTAAAATATTTTTTTTTCCTCTAAAAAATCATACTATCAAAGGTTTTGGATGAGAAATAATGGTAAGAAAAATAATACTATCAAATCCAAATTTGGAAAGAAGTTTCAAAATTTCGAATTTAAATAATAGTTTTTCAAGTACTCGATTGAATCTTAAAAAATGTAACGTATTCATAGAATATAATTCATTTACATTTATAACTGTAAATGTATTCAAAAAAGAGGAAATTCTTAGAATAATCCAAAGTAAGACATAACAAGGAATAAAGTGAAATAATAGGAAAGATAACAGGATATTCATTGATCTTAAAAATCTTATCATTAATATACATGGAAGGAAAAGGGGGTACACACAAAATAGATTTGAAACTGAAAAGTTTCTATAATATCCATGTTTTCTGAGCTTTTCAGTAATCATGTTAAAGTTATCGTTATTTGAACACGCGTCAAAATGTGAAGAATTTCTGAAAAACAAAGGGGAATTTTTTTAACTGTTTGTGAATTTCAACATTGCTTTCGAAAGTTGTCTGGGTCGTGATTTATAGGTCTCTAGGAAATTAAAAATTGAAGTTAAAAGAATAAACTCGGACTTATAGCTCTTGTTAAAGAAGTGCAGGTGAAATATTTTGACACAGGCTTGAGAATATCAAACAAGTAAATGTTATTTTTAGCCTTCTTAACAATCATCGCATTTTTGTTTTCCAATTTAGCGCTTACTTACATAATGACATACATTCATGTGTCCCAAAGAAGAAATCTTAGAAAATTTCTGAAGTACGTTCACGCAGAAAGCAGAAGTGGTGTAAAACTTCTATTGTTGAACAATGGCTGGGTTTGAACCCATATTTTGATAAGATAACCATATTTGAAGATAAAGGCCATGCTTTTTAAAAAATGTGAATCTATATGTCATATTTGGAGCGATGGCCATTTCTTACAATTGAGTTGTGTTCTTTTGACAATCCGAAGTAGATGGTCTAAAAGTCTAAGGCATTTCAATATCGATACGTGTTTTACTTTTTGGAAGGGATTCATAAAGAATGCTTCGGATTCGAGGGTTGTAAGGAGGGAAACACAGAAAATTCCTAAGCACTCACCTGACCGGCATCCATGCGAAAGTAGAGGGGCAACATACGTCTCGCTGTGTTTGAGAATTGTTTGATATAGATTCTGCATCTTGTGTTCTATTTATTACCCATAACACCCGTTAAATATTTGATGCATACTAACCTGTTCAACAGGATCACAATTTATTTTCTCTACAGAACATTTATCAGTTTGCTATGTCTTTTGAATATTCTGGAATACAATGAAATTCATTTATCCTAAATAAGACAGTTTATGCCCAGAATTATCGAATTTCAGTCGAAAACAATTCACGAACGCAACATGAAAAATTCTTATATAAATATTTTAAATATTCACCTCCCTCCAACCAGCCAGACCGCCGCGGTCCGTATAATAGCGGTGCATGCTAACTGCGGATTGTACATCAAAGTTAACAGGTTTGGAACGCTCGTTTATCTATAAGCACCTCGTAATTTTGAACCACTGTCAGGTGACGAGGTCACACCTGAGCTGGCACCCTCTTTGGCTTCAAAGTCAGCACACTTCAAAGAGGCCCTGAAAATATTTTCACATAACAATAGGATGTAGATCTCAATGGTCCTCACTGGTAAGCCTGCAGATGGCCATCTAGTTCCGCCTACAATACTTGAGTGATAATACATCCCGGGCACTTCCCCATCTAGCATTGATGAACAAGTGGGATTGTTCAAATAATAAGCGTAAAATAGGTATAATTTGCTTACTAACATTCATTTTACAAAACTTTAACGCTATATCGACTTGACGCATTGATACAATCATCTTATAATTTTAATTATTCTTCACCTAATCAATAATAATCTTAATCATTCCTTTTAAAAGAAGTTCTGTTTTTAATGTCTCACATGAATAATTTACTTGGAAATTATTTTATTTATTATTAGGAAAAATCTCAAAAAAAATGCATCCTCCCCTGCGGGGAATCGAACCCCGGTCTCCCGCGTGACAGGCGGGGATACTGACCACTATACTACCGAGGACTTACAACATCGATTAAAATGTAAATATATTAATAATAGAATAAAAATAATGCTAAACATTTTTTAGTGTATTATTTAATTTAAAGTTTTTTATATTATAATTTATGCTGTTCTAAAATCTACGATAATGATAGATTTTAGAACAGCATAAATTTTAATTAAATTATACCATTTTAAATTGAACAGTTATTTAAAAGAACAAATATTTAATAGAAATGTAAATTTTCCAAGTAAAAATATTTAAATTAGTTTTTAACAATGTTAAAAATAATTTATTAATATTTTTTATTAAAACTGTGGGATATTTATAATCTATTAAATTCCGACCGAAAATGTCTCTTGCTTACGTCTTTTGAACGGGTTTTATCTTGTTGCTTTATGATTATTTGTATAGCTTATAAGAGCTAATCCAGCCAATATCTACGATTTAAATTGGCTTTGAGTAACTACCAACACCCTGAGAGGAAAGGATTGAAAATCGGTATCCAAATTAAAAACTAATTCATTTTTTTTTATAGAGAGAGAAAGAGAATTACTTGTGTGAAAAATAAAGGCATTGCATATAGTAGCGCCATCTATACAGAAATAAGGATTTTAAAAGTATTTCCAATTTTATTCTTTTCGCTTTTTTTAATAATCACTTAAAAACTATATAAATTTTTAATGTTTCCATCCCTTACAAAAACATAATATTTATTTTTATTTGTGGATCAAAGAACTGTCATAAATTGTATTAGTAGTGATATCTATACAGAATAAGGATTTTAAAAGTATTTCCAATTTTATTCTCTTTGCTTTTTTTAATAATCACTTAAAAACTATATAAATTTTTAATGTTTCCAACCCTTACATAAACATAAAGTTTATTTTTATTTGTGGATCAAAGAACTTTCATAAATTTTATTAAGCAAAAATCGCAAAATTTTATAGTTTTTGTCATTATTTAAATTTTAGTCATTTTCTTATTACAAAAAAAATTTTCTTTTCAGTTAATTTTTCATGCAATATTATAAAACATTGTCCTAAATCATTGCATTTTCATTAGAAAACATAATTGTTTTGAATTATCTTAAAGGAAATAAAGTATGTTGCACACTTCTCTTTTCAATTTATTGCAAACTTCAAATGACGTTTAAAAAAGGCCTAAATGCCCTATTTTAAAACATTACATTGTAATATTTACATTAATATGTAAATAGTTTTCCTCGGGGAAGAGAATAAACTCTATATTGAAAAGTTCTGTATCGCATGTCGTTGAGAACTTTTCTCAAGCAAATTTACAGATTCGATATACTCGACTTTCGCCTGAAACAATCACACGTAGCAACTTTCCGTAATGTTTTTTTACTTGTTCTTAATGAGAATTTTACTGTTTATAAGTGTTTAGTTTAATTTACTCAAGCAACTAACTACACAATCATATAAAATATGACATAGGCTTGCAAATTTATCATCTTGTTAATTATGAATCCGTAAATTATTTTCATTTTTTATTCATAAATCATCTCTCTGCTATCTTCTTAATTCTTCAACTTGACAAAAGAATCATCGGTTTGGGCTGTCATGATCCCACCACTCAACCAACATGATCGTTTGCTGTGGTTTAGCATCTATGAAATCCTGAACTTGTAAAACTTAAAGCCATCACAGACGGTAAAACTAAATGCAATTACTTCATTGACCACCTGTCACCAGAAGCAGCAAGCATCGTAGGAATTGTTATTATTTCTCCAAATGGTAATAATCCTCTCGAGCAAATAAAAAAATTAATTAGTCAAAAGGACCGAGGAATTATCACATGCTGAAATTCGAAAACTCTCGTCAAGCAAAGCATCTTGGAGACCGGAAGCCCTCGGAGTTGCAATGAACCCTATAGAAGAGCATCACCCTACATGATACCAGATGACGTCATCCGGGAATTCTTTTTTGCAACAGCTGCCTATGCACATGCAGTACATTCTCCAAAGCAGTGACTCCCCTCAACGTAGATAAAGCCGCACTACGACTGGATAATGAAAGTCACCCCCGCCGTAGATACCACCCTGGCATTGCCTCTCCCCCCCCCCCCAATTCTCCCTTTGAAATCAGTGAACTGAAAAAGTATATAGCCCTCCTCTCAAAAAGAAGGAAGACGAAACGACTTGGGAAAGTTTCCCTTTTTGATCTTCCTTCGTCAACAGAAGGTATTTTCGTCGCAGCCTGCTGTCAAGGGTCAGCAGAAAGAAATTCTTCTACTTGTTGGGGCCCTCGCGTCTTAGTAAAGGATGCAAAAAATTTGTTTTCCCTTGTTTGGAGGGGAAAAAATGAGAATCGCGAAGAGTAGAAGTGACAAACTCTTCGTACACACCCCATTATTCTCGCTTTTTGCTTATGATCACAAAACTAATGTATCATTTTTAATTGTTATAGCATCCGATGTTGTTGATATGATTCATATATACAAAAGAAGCAGAGTCTATACAATGTTTAACTTAATTATCAATTAAAATTTTTATACCAAAACTCTTAGATTTGGATTTAAATTTATGCCGAACTTTAAAATGTCCATTTCTAGTTGGAACAGTTTCATCATCTATAACTGGAGACATTTTTTATTATAGTTTATCATGTGATCTTCCAAGACTGTGTTTAATAAATTTAAATACTAGTTTAAAATAGATAAAATTCATTAATGATAGCTGAAATTTATTCTATTAAATTAATTAGTGAAAATCGCATGAATATCATAGACTTTTAAGTGAATTTTTCGAATTTACTGAACCTTTATATACCAATCAAGAAATTAAAAGTTCAGTTGCTCACTATATTAAAACAGAATATACACATATATCAGATAAATCTCGTCGTCTTCCACCAAAGAGATACAAAATAGCTAAAAATGAATTTCAACATATAATTCACTTGAGTATCATGTGTCCATCTATAACTATTCTTCACTTTTACTCATGGTTCCAAAGAAGGATAGTTCCAATTGGTGATTACAGAGTACTAAAACGCACCCAAGCAAATATAGATAAATGCAGTGTTCCAAATGTAAGGAATTTTTTGTCTGAATTTTATTTACTTCTTTGCAACCATTCCTTGTATAGCCCTCTCTTACACTCTTGTCATTGTGGCGTACTATCAGTGCCATCTGGTGATTTCTTGTAATTTGCATATTATTCTTCAAGATGAGTGTGATAATTCGACATGTGAAATTTTTATTTTAGAGTTCAGTTTCTGTGTGATTCTGAATTATCCTTAATTTATGGACATGAGTATATTACTATTTTTTGGTTTCTTCAGCTAAGATGGTTTCTTAATAAAGACTAACTGTGAGATATTGTTTTTTTTCTAAAGGATCATTTCAAGCATAAATTAACAAGGGTGGTGTACCTGGGATGTTAACTAATATCTAATTAAAAATTCTTAAAAAAATTGCTGACCAGGTACTTTTGTTATCTATATATATGAACATCATACATTCAAAAACACCAATAACGGTAAAATATTAAATATATGAATAACAACTCACACATGCATAACACTTGATAACGATATTATTAATATTATGAAATGGCAAGATTTTATTTTTGAAAGCTACTAAATTTGATCTGGAGTTACAATTTTCTCTAATGGTCAAATGACGTAACTTAAAACATTTATCAGAAGCAATAGTAAATAGGCTGTATGACTAGGTTATTTATTAAACATTTGATTGATTTTTGTTATCATGAGACTGAGTTACAATAAATATCCTGACTTCATTTTTTTTAATAGATTATGTCTTAGCTAGTTTGTTTCTTAAATAATGCAGTTAAAGGAAGTCAACCGATACATAATTTTGAGTCATAGTTAAATAATTGCTTACAATATTTATACTGCCAATCTCCGCTCCAAAAAACTTAATTTTTTTATCATTTAATGATTTTTTAAACATTGAAGTAATATTAAATTTCTTCATATTTTAATTCCAAGTGATAATTACTGCTTGCATAACAGCGATCAATTGTTTTCAGTTTAAATGATAGTTTAGCATCATTTTTCAAGAGGTAATATTATGATTATTGACAGGTAATAATGCCTTTGTGTATTATTGATGATAAATGTTTATTGAACATTTTACGGTATGTAGAAGTTAAACATTTGTAAAATGTAATCAAATATGCATAAATTTTATTTATAAATATATAAATAGAAGTTTATATATGCATAAATTTTATTTATAAATATATAAATAGAAGTTTAATATCACTGTGTACTTATAAACTAATAATATTCTATGCGACATAATATTTTAACTAATTTTCGTTGCTGATAATTGCGAATTCCGCTGAAATGAAAGGCTTTAATATAGGACCTAAATTTGCAAATAATACTTTTCATCGCAAATTTTTTAATTTTCAGTCACGGTGTTATATAAAATTTTCTCTTGAAAATATTTCTTGTAGAAAAAAGCATTTTTAATAAACTTTTTTTTTTCCAGAGAAGTATATAACAGTAGTCACTGAAATTGCGAAAGCATTTCAGAAAAATATGTTTTAAAATATGAGGACACATAGTATTAAGTGTTTCTAGAAATATGGTGAAATTCTATATTATTGGAAAGATAATTTAATCAAATTTTAAATAGAATAGCTGTTTTTATGATAATTGCTCTACGACATATATTATAAAAAAGAAAACATTTAAATACAATCTAACAATGTCAGTTAATACTTAAGTTGGGTAATTCATAGCTTCAATTATGGTCTTAAAATTACTTTCCACATTGAGGAAACTAATTTTATAAGTTCATTAAGTATTATAACGTGAACAACACACACAAACATTTATACTTGATAACTTCTATTAACTGAGTTTTCTTATTAGTTATTTCTTACTCACAAATTACTTTAGTCACCTCCATATATTCAAGATAGAATTAACATCTGGGTTATTTCTTGGTCATCCAAACAAAGGAATATGATTATCTTGAAGTTACTTTTGTATATAGTGGTCATATGGCATTTAACTGGCCCTACTGAAACATGAATAATCGATTATCTTGGAAAATTTAATGCGTGAAAGCATTCCATAAGTGTTTTCTTTATTATTTTTAATCATTTATATTTTCCTTTATCACAAAAAATCTGGTTACTCCTTGTGATGCCATGCAAAACCATGTCTGACACTAATTGCATGTTTCCCTGTAAGTATAATGAGATCAGGGTACATATCGACACCAATTCTTCGTTTGTTGCATGTTAGTCATCGCTTATAGATAAGGAGATTTTGGTCTTTGTGCTTTTAATAATATTAACTATGTTTTCTCGCGTTTATATGGATTTTAGTCCATTTTAATTCTTTTTACTTTTGTCCCTAAGGATAACAATACGAAATTCTAGTTTTTACGTTAAATTCAAACTCCATTAGATTACATAATGGACTTTTCTGGTAGTGATTGATTCTGCTTCAAAGTTTAAAAAATACCCCACTTCGACTTTTGTTTCCTTCAATTCGTTTTCTAATTCCGTATAAAGATAACCTTTATCATGTCATAATATCATTTTTTGTTGTTGTATGACCAATCATCTCCTTGCACCAGTTTTATAAATTTTATATAATTTTAAAAGTTTAAAATGTGTGTGTGTTTTCTAATTAGCTCTCTAAAAGAACACAAGCACATTGGCTACATTCAAATTATGAAAAGGTACTTTGTATCAGATTAAGAAATTTGTGCTTCTTTCTATTTGTTATTTGGCTCTTATGTTTAACAAAACATAAAAGCAGAAGCAAAATTTATCGCATTGTTTCTTTCAATTAAAGAAACTTTCCAATCATTTAATTTTTAGTAATACTCTAAAACGTAATAAATATAAGCCCTCAACTTTCGAAAATAAATTTTTACCAAAGGGTTTTTCACAATTTTAGCCACCAATGAAGCATTAAAATTATTTATAATATTACACGCAATAAATAACACACACCCCACAGTTATTGTTGACGATCAACATACCCATTGAGGATGCCGCCTAATAATGAAAATGGAAATATCCTGTTTAAAACTATCTGAAATAGCAACTTTAAAATGATTTGCTTTATATTAATTGAACCAATGAATTTCTAACACAAGATCATTATCAGTACACACAAAATTACCTCTTTCTTGATTGTTCATTAATTATAATCTCCCTTGATTGTAATAGTTCATGAAAAAAATGGAAGGTTTTATATGACCTAAATTTGATGATAACATTCTTCATCTCGTAATTTTTAATTTTTATTCACGATGTTATAAAAAATTTTCACTTAAAAATAATTTTTAATGGAATTATAAAAAAACAAATGCCTTTTATCAGAACAGGTTATCAAAGACTTATCTTCTGACAATTTTCCAGTCAATGGCTATCAAGAGAAATTAATAAAAATATTAACTAAATATATCAATAGAACTCTTTGAACTTTTACCGCGTAATATTCTTAGAATCAAAAATAGCGATAATAATAAACCAGAATGAAACAGATATTAAGAACGATATTTCTGCTTTAAAGAAAGAACGTATGTCCTATGAAGAGTCTACAACTAAAATCAAATAACAAATTAGTTATCTATAAATACCAAAAAATATCAAAAATTAAATAAAAGAAAGAAATGAAAATGGGGAAATTTTTAAAAAATCTTCTGATTAAACATACAAAACAATCGTTAATAAAATGAATAAATAAACTGAAGTTTACAGAAACAAAAGTATGAATGATAAAATTTAAAGCCTATATCTACTGATGATAATTCTGTCCAAACAATGGTCAGGAAGTTTAGAAATAAAACTAAAGTAAATAGATGCTTAATTGTACTAAATGACTCCGCATATGCAAATACATATACTGCAAAATTATGTAGATATTTTTCTATAAGATTATTGAAACGATTTCAACCTTATGAAAATACTAATACCAGCTTTACCATTGAAGTTGAAAATAAAGAACAGCAGCTTTGGTAATAATTCCCAGACTTCCATGGAATTGACTGATGAAGATGAAGTAATGGCTATTATCAAACGATTTTTAATTAAAAAGGCACCAGGTGCAGATAACATCACTAATAACTTGATCAAACCTTAATTAGAAACATTATCCAAATGTATAACGAATTTCAAATGTCTTATTTTCTTTCCTAGTGAAAAACTGCAACCATCAACAACCTGTTCGGTAAACCAACAAAAGATTTCCGAAAAGGCAGATAATTGTCGATCAGTTAGCTTATTTTCTATTCTATATAATAATATATAAAAGAATTATATTTATATTACATCCAATCAATAATATAACTTTCGAAGAAATCGTTCAACTATCAAGCAATTACTCAGAATTGCTGAAACTACAGGACACAATCTGTACGATAATCTTTACGCAATCATGACACTCTTAGACAAGGCATTCGATAGAGCATGTCCTGACAAAATTATTCATAAATTGATAAACCATTCAATTTCAATAAAGAGTGCTTCTCATCAACTTTTTTTAAATAATAGGCATTTTTAAATGAGACATAATAAAAATTTCTTTAATATTAATTGTTCTTTAATATTAATATTATTCATGCCCAAGGAAGTAAATTAAGTTTCATACTTTGTCTGTTTTAAACACATTATTTCCCAGTTTAAAATGATCAAAATATGTATATATTTCGATTTCTATGCAGATGGTACTGCAATTCTCTCACGCTCAATGAATCCAAATACAGATGCGCATAAAACTCTACTTGTACTTTATAGAATAAAAAAATGGTATATAACTTAGAGAATTATTATATATGCTGAAAAATCTCAATAATTCTTCAAGGGAAGAAAAAGAAATAAAGTTAAACATCAAATGGAAAAGTACTTTTATTTATCAAAATTAATTTCAAAAAATGTTCAAAATTATAAAGAAGCAGATTTCATACACATATTTAATTAAATACCTACAAGGGATACTAAACACCAACCAAAAGCATTTAGAAGAAAAGAATTGTTAGAAGGAGAGTTTGATTTTGTTGATTATATGTATATAGTTCCAATATCCTAGATTTCATTTCATTTTACTCTATTATTGAATCTAAATATCTATTATTCAATCTAATTATTGAATCTAAACATGAAAACGGAAAGAATCGCCTGAAAATTTGAAAAGTGCTGTAATCCAACTGTTGGTTTCTTATTGGCTGTTAGTGTCAAGCTGCAATACGCAAGTAAACAATGCGCGTTCAAATGAAAGGAATTTTATTTTCTCTCTCTTGGGATTAACGCAAATAGAAGAATAAAATCCTGATTAACACTTTGTATTCATATCAGGTCCAAAATCGAAAACACGTCAAAAATATTTATTAAAATTTTGTTATCTTGATTATCAGCATTTTTTTTTTTTTTTTTTTTTTTTTTTTTTTTTTTGACATTTATCAAACTTTGGTAAATAAACCAAATATAAATTCTTAAGGATATATTTAAAAACAATTAATTTTATTAAATCTAAATTTAATTTTATTTTCAATATTTCGAAATCTTTTACTCTTATTTCAATCCTTTAATATTAGATAGTTTTCAAAGTACAAATATAGATTAGGAGAGTCACAAAATACAGAATATGAAATAGAAATTTTCAAATCATTGTGTTAAATTAGAAATTTAAAAAATCATTTAGAAATTGTACCCTTTTAAATAAATCGAAAATGAAAATTCTTCATCATTAGTGTATAAAATTTAAAGTAAAATCTATCAGTTAAATTAAACTATTTACTTATTTCTTAATTTTTTTTTATATTTTAAATACATTTAAATCAGTTAGGGAAAAAATATCGTATTTTTCTTACATAATCGATTTCTTTATACTTATTATTAATTTTAGTATAAATTTTTGGGCAAACATAAAATTTTAAATAAAAAATTTAAATAATTAGCATTTATATATATATATATATATATATATATATATATATATATATATATATATATATATATATATATATATATATATATATAATCCTTTATGTTGCATAGTTTTTTATTTATTTATTTATTTTTTCAAATTATTCAAAATACATATCATTTTCAACTATCAGTTATCTGCACCAATGTGATTTCATAGGTTCAAAAATTTTACAAAACTTTAAAGATCGGAGATAATTTTGAATTTTTTATTTCGTTCTCAAATGTTTGCTTTAAAATTTTTTTATACGTACAACCTTAAATGCGGAAAATCACCCGCAAAAACTCTGTTTGCATACAATGCAAGGTTAATCAGCAATATTATCAATATAAGAAACCAATTAATACTCTTTGTACGATTATGAAATGGATTAACTTCGTATTACGAAATCTAGGAAGAGTTTTAAATCATTGACCAAGATAGCAAAGGGGGGTAAATGCTTTTTGATATCTTATATAAAATAAATTTTCTTATTTTCACAACTATTTGTAAAATGATCACAAAAGGATATCATTTAATCTAATTTCGTAAAGAAATTTTTACTTATTGTTATATGAAATTTACATATTTATCAAAAAGAAAAGGAAATTTCCTTAATTATCGTTTGATTTCTTGATATCAACTCAATTTACAGTTAAAAAATAGGTTTGAACAGGAAAGTCAAATAAATGTGATCTTTATTCCCAAAAACTGTTAAAATGCGTATTAGAGACATAAATTGCAAACAAAATGGGAATAATTTTTTATCTTTGAGAAATATCTTTTTAAAATGAATGAAAATCTTATCATTTATAGTTAATAAGTTAAAAAACTATATATAAATTATGTCATATTCTTATTTACATACTTTATAGGAATCTAATTGATTTGTTGGAACAATTAAATTAGTATATATATGTTTTCTTTGTTTATCGCCTAATGATCATTTATGTATACAGGAGGTAATTTCATCATTTTTATAGTGGATTCTGAGACATTACAAACAAACATATTGAACCTGCGAAGAAATGCTCAGAGAAAAAGCCATCTATATAAATAATAGCTCTATCTTTTATTTTAAGCTAACAAATTATGTAAAATTTATCAAAAAAGTCAACAAAAATTTTCAGAAAGTACAGATTATTCAAATGAAATTTTGAGAATGAACTCATAAGAAACTAGTTTATTTTGATTGAATTTTGTATGTTCCTGTAGCGATTGAAAAAAAAATGTATGAAAATTTTCACTGTTGCTAATTTAGTTTTTACACAAGACTCTCCCATTAAAATATATTATAATTATTTTTTAAAATATAATGATGAAAAGATAATTTTTCTTAAAAATTATTGGAAAATGCATAATGTTAAGAAAATAATGCTTTTGGTATTTAACGATTATTTTTTTTAAAATTATTTTTCTTCTAAAAATAGAGAATGTCATAAATTAATTTTGAATTGTAAGGCTTTAAAATGGAAACATTGTATCTGTAATAGACGAGTAAAGATAACATTTAAACTGTATTTGAATCCGAGAAGTAACTCAGTGTATTTGAAAATAGTGCAATTCAATGCATCCAAGATAATATTGGCATTTCTAAGGTTGTCTTAATTATTTAGTGCTGAAGTTGATATTTTGCGTTCATTATCAATCCGTAAACTATGTTAATGATAAATTCAGTTAATCTCAAAACAAATATCAGAAAAAGCCAAGAAATGAAAACTTGAATAGAAATTATGCACAAAAATTATATAAATCAAACACTAGTAACTTATCTTTCTTTTCTCCTCGAGAAAAGTGTTCCTAACATCATTTTGTGTTTCAAATCTTCCTAATGCTAAAATTAGTAAGCGACGACCTTCATATAATAGCAAATCAAACGCATTCGGGTTTCACAGTAGGTAAAAAAAGAAATCGAATATCCTTTCATGGAATGAATAATAATGCATATTTATATCACTCTACGTATTATATAATGTTACATAATATGAATAATCTCAACGATCTTATTGAAGAAGATATTGTTTTCTTAGTATGAATTTTAATACCGTTTTTTAGATGTCATTTTTCCATGTTAGATCCAGCTATCTTTTGTTGAAATAATTTTGATAGAGGCTAAGTTGAGAGTGTATTACATCTTTGGGTAATTATAATTTTCTTCTAATTAAAAACTTCAGAATGTTATTGACTTGACGCCCTTTAAATAACTTTTTACTAAAGATATCAAAAATTGTTCTATTAATTTGAATGTTTTATAATTAAAATATTGTCATTTTCTCTCATGGAAGATATAATACAAAAATGTTACACGTTCAAGGCAAATGCATAGAGAAGTTCAAATATTTTATGACAAAAAAGGTATGAGAAATCAATGGATATGGGATGATTGTATATTTAAAGCAAGGTTTGGGTAATGTTTTCAAAGAAAGTGTTTAAAAAATACTTTTTAAGAAATAACACAAAAGTAAAAATGCTGTGGAACTTAATATTTTTTATGTTTCTGGTTTGCTGTCGTTTTTGCAGATTTGGTCAGTTAAAGTCAACATTCGAAATTCCTCAATTACTTTAACTGCAGATTCAGAATTCAGGATATAGTAAATATTTATATTGTATCGCGTGGCTGAATGAGGGCCTCTTGATTATTATTATTATTGAACAGTTGAGTTGTTTAGAGACTCGAAAACGTATATTAACTAACAGAAGTATGATGTATAATTTGATTTTCGCATTCAATTTCTTTACGAATTGCTTAATTGTTAAAATAATTTGTTTAACTGTTAAAGCGTAAAATTTAAATTGAATCCTATATTCTCAACAAAAAATACCGCTTTTATTAAAATAGTTTTAAATTCTTAAATCTGCTTTAAATTGGTACCTTTAAATTTAAAAAAAAATGCCTAGCATCTTGAATTCAGATTTATTTGAAGAAACTTTTACGTTTTGGAAACGGTTTAATTAATGGATCTACGGAAGAAGATATGAACACTGTAGATTTTGTTTGAGAATTCCTTTTTAGTTGAGAAATTTAATATACAAGTATATTAATATATATTTAATTTTGTCTTAGTTTAAACGGCGAAAAATAATCGTCATCCATAATTTACACAAAACACGCGCGTGACGCGAGGTAGTTGTCAAATATAACCAATGAAGTTAATGCTGAAAAAATATTTTAGAATTCAAAACTAATGTAAAATTCAACTTTAGGACACCTTTGGAACATTATTATTCTCGAAACTTTGTTATATAGCTAATTATGATTCATTTCCCTTAATTATGTTACAGAATCTTAATTCAAATTCTTGGAGGTAAATAAATCAAAGTATTTTAAAGGATAAAAGTTCATTTTATGTCCAAGCTCTCTATCGTGGCTATACAAAAGACCCATGTTAAAAGACATTTTTCTATTTTTCTATGTTCACTTAAATTTTTCATTTAATCATTATAAGAAAACTAAAATGGATAATATAAATTAGTGATTTTAAAGCTTGTAATATATTTTCATTCAAATAATATATGACTTGAAAAATTTCTGTGCTTATTTTATGCATTAAAGATTTTACGTATCAGATGATTTTTTTTTCACTATTTTGATGTATGTAAATCGTTTTTATGTATATTCGAAAATTACTTTTATGTATGGAAAAGCAAACAATCTGCTAAATTTATAATTCTGCAATACAGGTTTTGTAACTTTAACTTTAATTTAAAAATTTGCATTCGATAAAAGAATTAAGAAACAGTTTCTTTATTAGTTGGATTATTTTTTCAAGAAAATATTTTAGTGTAGTTGATGGAACAATTATAACGAATAACTTTTAACCTCAAATTATCAAATGTTTTATATTATAATGTGAACTATTAATACTAAAGTCATGTTTCGATACTAAATTTATTAACACTAAAATCACATTTTTCACAACGGAAGGGGAAAAAATTCGATTGCATTAAATAAAGATTTATTCAACCGCTTAACAACTCTTTAAAAACTGGTTTGAACTTTTTATAGTCTTTTATGCTCTTAAGTTATATGCAAAAATAATGATGTATATATAAAGGCTGCATATATTAGTGTATTTGAAGTAAAGAAATATGGTTTACCTAACGCTTTCTAAACGTATTGAAACAATTTGAGAGAACATGACATTTTTATCGAAAATATATATATATATATATATTTTTTTTTGCATAAAAAAGTAGTTTAATAAAAATATGCAGTTTTAAAAACAAAATTTAATGTTAACTCTAGATTACAATTGTAATTATATAATGCTGCGGATATAAGAGCTGGAAGTGCAAGAAGAGATCTCTCTCATAAGACAAAATAGAAAACATTTAAGAGATACACGTTAAACTGTAAAATAATGTTTTTTTTTTAATAACAATGGAAATTTTGGGAGTAGTAATTGTAAAATGAAGGAGAGAATATATAGTTCCTCAAATAAATTATAATTTGTAAAATCAATGCATATCTCTCCTATTTTTACCTGTGATTTGAAGACCTGGATTTAGACTGTAAAAGAGGAGTGGCTGTTGGGCCTGTTTGATCACAGGATCTTAAGAAGTGTCTTTGGAAGTACAAAGGAAAACTGTGTCTGGCGCAGAAATCTAACGATTGTACAAAAAGCCAGATGTTGTACATCACATTAAAATAGGCCGCCTTAATTGAATTGTGCATGTTATCATCATGAAAAACAATAAAATCCTTAAGGAAATTTTCTTAGCAAAAACCCATCAGAAGAGGAAAATCCAAGCTGAGGTGGGTGGATGCAGTCGAGGAAGAAGACTCCTTGGGACTAGAAATTGGAGGAGCTTGGCTGCCAGCACAGGTGGCTGGCTAGAAAAAACTTGTGCAGAAAGCTATCCTTGGCTGGCACGCCATGAATGAAGATGATGAAAATCAGTGCCATAAAATAACTAGTTAGTTGGGATAGTAAAATTCAACTATCAACCATATGAAATTACCCCAAAGTAGAGATTACATTGAGATTGCATTTAAAAAATTTATAGTAGTTTTTATACATAGTTTACAATTTATTTTAAACTTTAAATTTTATATTTATACATTGCTGGCTCCCTTTGTATTGTTCTTAATGAATAATAATGTGATACATATATTTTTAAAGAAAACATTTTTATAAGATTTTCCCCAACAGTATGGGAATTATTACTCACTTCCCTATACGCTACTTTTTTTATAGCTTTAGTTTTTTCCTTCTATAAATAGTTTTACTTTTGGAAAAAAAATACTTAAATATTAAAAATATAACTATAAACAAATCAAACATCTAAAAAACTAAAGAAAAAAAAGAAGACTCACAGCGTTTCTTAAAATATTTTTTATTAAAATAAGAGCAGATATGAGACAAACACATACTGGTAATATAATAAGTAATGAAAAAGTTAATAATAAATATGAGAGTAACTATAATTTTAAAATTGCAATACTTCCTATATACACTAAAAATACTGTTTTTATTATTTTTTACACTACTTCATTAATAATTAATACAGATATAATTACATAATTCATGATTCTGTACATTTATCACAATCATTAAAAAAATTGAATGTGTACATATTAAAATTAAATGTGTACATATTTAAAAATATCAATGCAGGGCAAACATTCAAAACCAAGGAGTAAAGCCTTTAAAACATTTTCAGTAAAAAAAAAAAAAACTATTTGCTTATATATTTTTCATATTAGTGAATATTTTATCTTTGGTAGAAGAAATATCTGTGAAAGCTGGGAAAACTAAATTAGAATTCTCAAGTAAATCGTGTTGAAAATTGTGAAATGGCCTACAAAGAGAGAAGATTATGAAATATCCAACTATCTGGTGGTTTTTTTTTTCTAGGACAGCTCTTGAAAAAAAAATTTATGAAGGAAAAGAATTGTGAAATTGCTAAAGATTACAATGGATTTTTATGAACATACTCACAATATTACAGAAAACTTTAAATAAAGTAAATTTAAATCGATTATAAAATGGAACAAAAACGGGGGGAAACTGTGGAAACAAGAATTTAAGAATTGAATTTCAAAAATTAATTAGTTTATTTTAATAGTTTATCTGCATCTTTATAAAAATGAAATTTATTTTTCTTATTTAATTTAATATTATTTTCTTAGTAAATGATATTATGTTAAATATCATTTACTGGGAAATATGTATCATATATCTATAAAATTAATTATAAATTTCTTTCCATTTATCATTTAAATAATAAGAGCTTTAATTAATATATGTTTCAAATAACAATTTGCTTTCATTTCATAAACAATTGTACATACATAACATAATTTGTTTCACAACTATTTAATATACAACCGTACAATATAAATCGTTTTTATAAACACTTGCTTCAATAAAACAATTAAACTGAATTAAAAACAATAATACTTATTCCAGTATTTCCATGTTCAAATTTTAACTGAGAGATTTTAAAACAATTATAATATTGATAATGTTTCTCCAATGCACATTATACAAATAGAATTATAACTATTAGAAACTAGTTTTGTCATCCATATAAGAATATTTAAGGTTATGAATACTGAAATAGCCATATATTTCCTTGTGTTTAAAAATAATAATTCAGTTAAGGCATGAAATATTTATGCATTTTGAAATAGTTACGCATCAAAAAATATGATTCACAGTAAAAAAAATGTTAATATCACTGACAAATAATTAATAGTAATTTTCATTAGTTCAGAAAGATTCCTTTAACTACTACTACTAAAATTTTCTTATAAAACATTTTGCTTTCACGTGCATTTTTAGTGTTATCATAAATACTAATGCAATGGACTTGATAAAAGAGACTTTATGACTAGAAATCTAAGTAAATAATCAATTTAAATCATTTAAATAATAATTCAAAGCATCAAAATTAATTACTCTTTGCATTTACTTAAGGCATCAAAGAGTTGTATAAGTTCATTCGTATTCAAATACATGAACTCATGAAATTCAATAATGCTGATTTAATTACAGTTCAATAAATCTGTTCAGTTTAAATTTAGTATCTAAAAATAAAGAGAATAAGTAAAGGTTGAATTTCTAAGAAAATAGCTGCATTGTACTAAGTAGACAATATAGAGCAGTGATAAAAACCAGTTTCATAAGCAAATGTGTGTGTGGATTATTTAAGTAACAGAATTCTGTTTAGCCGTACAGTACCCTTAAACTCTGTCTTTTGAGAATTAAAAGCAAAAAAGTATTGGCTTCTGAATTAAATATGTAAGTAATATAATTAAAATGAATTACTTAATATATTAAATAAAAAATAAAAAGACTAAGAAGACATTAAATTAAAGGTAATCTAATTTTGCAATAGAAAAATGAAAGTTCTAAAATAATAAATAAACTTTATATTACCGTTTCTCTAGATTATTTCTAAGTGATATTACTAGATTATTTCTAAACTTTAGATTATTTATGAAAGTCATTTTTTTTAATTTTTGCCTTTTCGCTCAACAGTTCTTATCATAGATTCATATTTTATTATTTTATTATATTCAGTTATTAAATTCGCATTTAAAGCAGATGAAATTGATTGATTGAATACATTTATGAAAAAATACATCTTATTTGCGAAATTTGGTGAATTTGGCGACAAAATATCAGGCATGTACAAATTAAATACTCTCCCAATATCAAAGAAATTTTAACAAATTAATTATTCATAAAAGATTTTATAATGAAAACGGTAGAAATCATATTTCAAATTTTGCTTCTGTAAGACAAAATTATATTTAATTTTACTCAAAAATATCACAAGTTAGTAAATGTTAAAAAAAATAACATCATTATTAAATTCAATATTCTCTTGGTCATCATTATTAAAATCAATATTTTTCAGCAATAAAATTTAAAAAAAATAATTATTATACTTTTATGTTTTACAACTTTGTTTCTCAATCATTCCAATCCTTAAAAAATTTTTTAAGAATAAACCCGTAAAATCCATACTGATATGAAGTACTAAGCCTAGTTATTTGTTCAGCTGAATACATCCATTTGAAAATTGTGTTTCAGCAAACTTCCTTCATAGGCCCTTGATTTTAGTGTCCTCGTAACTACTCAACTCAAACTCTTTCTTTTCGACCGCGGTATGACTCTCCCGACCTTGGAATGAAAACATGGCAGACGATATATTGGACATTTTCATCGCGTCACGCACAACAATGGAAGAAAACATTCTAAAAATGAAAATATATAGAGTTAGTTGCATTTCCAAACACTCATAAATACGATCATACACAATAAGATTTAATTAACACAAAATAACTTTTAATCTTCATTTAATGGCCAAATTTAACTTTACAAAAAAATTAATAAATAGATTAATATTAAATTTTAGTTATGAAAAAATATTTTTTGGCTAGTTGAATATTTATATATATATATATATATATATATATATATATATATATATATATATATATATATATATATAATGCATTACAACAGTACTTTTTCTGAATTTATAATATCACAAAAGATTGTATATGATAAATTATATTTCCTCATATATAAGTAAAGTAACTTATATATCAGGATATTATTAATGAATTTCGTCTTATAAATAATTACATGTAAAATTCATTGCATAAATGTACATAAAATGATAATTCTAATAAATTGATATCTCTCGATTGATATTATATAGTAAGTTACAGTATTACTTCAATCTGTAAAATCACTTTTTCTCAAATATTTCATATTTTTGAGAAAAGTGCATGTAAAAGGTTTATTTAAATAAGAGTGTATTGAAATGTAATTTGCACCTCTCCAAATACAATCGGCAAATACAAATTTGTAAGAGCAAAGAAAGGGTGGTTACAATTGGTGATATAACTATATAAATTAGAATGAGCTGAGGAATCAAATATATTATGATCCAATTCGTGGCATAAGTTAAAAAAAATACCTAGTTATACATCTAACATTTTACAACATATTTGAATAATATACTAAGGAAATAAAACTTGAGCTAATACTGATTTCTAAGAAATTTTATATATATTTCGTGTCATGGTTATTATTACCAAAATATGTAAAAATATGTAATGCGTTTTATATTTAGAAATCGACATGAAATTCGTGAGAAATCTTTCAAGATGATAAGCCTTTGGATTTAAGAAATTTTTTAAACTCCTTTTGAAGATTTCTTTTGAAATAATTTTGTATTTACATAAAGCCGGAAATAGAAGTATCATTTTTTATTCTGTCGCGCCAGAGAACCAGACGAGAAACATCACAGCCAAAATATACAAAACCTCGATACACAAACAATTAACTTCTTGATCTTTATTTCATGTGTTTTAATGTTTAAATGTGAATTAAAAAGGTTATTTTTCTTTAATCTTTATTAGGGGAAGTTTCGTGAGTGATTGTATTTCTTGGAACGAATCCCATTTCTAAACTTTTTGTAATAAACAAAAACTGAAATCGCACATATTCTTACATTAAAGTACCAATAATGAAGTCCTTATAAGAAAATTTGATCTTATCATATTTTAACTACGTTTGTAGCTCCACAAATTTATATAACCAATATGAATTTCTTTATCAACGTTATAATTTCAATGCTGAACAAATAGTAACATAAATTAATATTATGTTGCTTTTCGAATTATTTAAAAAATAAAATACAATAATTAAAAAAACATACATAGCAAATAATTAAAAATTGCTTTGACTTTTTATAATATTAATTCTTTTTTATCCTGCAATTTTCATGAAAAAAAATTGCTTAAGAAATATAATGTTCTATTCCTGAATTAAACAAAAGCTTTTATTCATTCGAAAAATTTCAATTGTAATATTTATCAATATATTTTTCCTCGTTGACTGTTCCTTGTATTTTTATCAGAGTATTAATTGCTATTAATAATCAGGAACTTCAAATAATCTCTCTTTCTGCATAAATGCCATTTCTGGTAATGTAGACAGATAATGCATATTTTTTCCTTCATCAAACAATACTGTTTACCGTAATAAGAATACACAAAAGAAATGCATTTTATGGCATTGTAAGTAATTTTGAGAAAAATTATTCATCAAATTCCACATCAAAAACAACTATCGCTTATAAAATCAATCGTATTCAGTAATTAATCAATAACTTAACACATTGTGATAACAGTGAAAGAAATCATTCAAAGTAAGTTTGAATACAGACTATTTCTGAATACTGTGACATCTTTACATTTCGTAACGCCTCTTTTATGTTAAATCTACCTAGTATGAAGAATAGAAACTGAAGATATAGACGAATAGAAGTAATTGGCATTCCCTTTCACTTTTCCCGGTATTGATTTTCTGCAACTAGTTTCACATGTGAATATAAGATTTTATTATAGCTAATTGCATCTAGAGGAAAACGAAATAGCAAGAAAAGTTACATTTTCTACCATGAATACTTATGAGTATTAAATCTTGTTCATTTTGTAATTTTACCAACATTTTTTGATTTTTATTTTAGTGAGTGATGTCATATAACATAACATCGGGGTCACGATTCAAACTTCCAAAAAAGTGAAATGTTAAAAGAAAAGCAAAATACAGTGGTTGTTATACGAATTAAATTATTATATGCAATTGCTACCGTTGTTATGCCACTTCACCTATTCGAAAAATTTGAAATCGTGGATCTGATGCCAATAAATATAATCACTGTTGGAAATAATTTATGAACTTAAACTTTTTCAGTTCTAGAGAAAAATATAAGTAAAATGCTATACTACAATTTGCAATTTTCGACTTTGTTTCAAATAAAATTATATATATTTAAGAACTTAAGGGGCCTGGGTAACTTAGTGGTTAGGGCATCGGTTTTCCGTTGGGCGGGATTCAATTCCCAATGCCAACAAAGAACCACCGAGTACACGTAATCGTTAAATCTGTGGAATCGTAAATCCTGAGGTCGGTCGTTGAGCAATTACCATAGGTAAGATTATCTGGAGAAAATTTCCTCCCCCACCAGATCAATGTCAAAATCGAGGGAGGGTATCCTCTGTTGGTGCCACCTATCGGAGGAGTTTTAGAGTAAAGTCATGTTTTCTCCTTCTTGGTGCCCTGGTTAAATGAGAGATGCACTCTATTGACTTTCATTTGGTAGATGACGGCAATGCGAGCTTGACCTGTCCAAGTGTCATACGTAATAAGAACAAAACTTTAAAACGTAGAGGAAATATTTACCCCATAAGAGATTTCAACACTTCCAATGATCTTAATAAAGAAGTTATATTTTATTTTAATTAATATATGTAATGTAGATGTTGTTAACATTTAGGTAGAATAAAGATGTAACAATAATAAAAACAGATTATTGAACATTCTTCCATTCTTATCTATTATAGACACATTTCATTAATGCCACATAAATATCACATTAATTCCCATTTGATAAATTGTGTATCTTCTAATATACAAAAATGCACTTTCAGAAAAAAAATGTGTCAATAATAAATCCGGTAAAATTCCCATTGCCAAAACCATTAAAACTTATTTTATAAATTCGTGGCTGAATTTTTTTTAAACAACTCTCTTCAAACTTCTGCAACTTTCACCAAGAAAATCAGTGAAAAATACCATCATAATACAATTCTATTTTTGAAATGAATATAAGTGTAAAAAGAATAAGTATAATTCTTTTTTCCTGATTCTCTGACTTATTGAATGGAGAGTTTCGCCGGTGCTGACAATGACGTGCCATAAGGTTTCGACCTTTATTGTGAGATGTGTAATCACATCATCTGTAATCCGTTTTTATAGCGAGGATCCCATAAATATTTTTATTACCATTTGTGCTCAATGCAAATCGGGTTACTTGATGTGGAAATCAACTTTATTAGCTAGTAACTAGTTCAACAATCTTTTCTCAACATTTTTCTTTTAAAGCAAATAGCTTAAGTAAATATTTTAATTTTAAAACATTCCTGAATTTCAGTGCTAAATTTTAAATTCTGCTCATAAAATGTCTTAGATAACTTGCATATTTAACGATTCATTAATATTGTGTTTTAACATCTCTTATTATTAATTCAGAAAATGTTGGCGATTATATTACTAATAAATATATAATAATAATTTTACTTTTTCTAGCTGAAATTTTTGTTTTATATTCATTTATTTTACTATAAAATATTTATTATTTAATGCCATTATTTCTTAAATTTTTGTAATACATTGTTTAATCAAATATATTTGTTTATATTTTTGAATTTTTTTATAGAAACAAATTATAAACTATTGCAATTTTTTCAATAAATCTCAATTTAATTGAAATTTCAAAAAAATGTATATTTGTCCATTAACTCAAAAATATATAAGAAAATATAATAAATATCTTTCTAGAAAAATTTTGTGAACAAAAGGCCCGGTATGAGAAGACATTCTGTCTGAATTTAAACACATATTAATCTATTGGCCTGAATTTGGATTCCAGAATTGATGATTAGTATTTTATTTCTTTTAAACTTTCCACAGACTATTAAATTGTCCACTGTATATTTCTAGATAGAAACTGTAGAAAATAATGTTTAAAAGTAATAAAGAAGTTTGAAAATTCCTTGAAAATGCTATATTGAAATTATAACAATAACAACAAACTTATAGGAAGTTATTTTATAATTTTAGACTCATTGTAACCAAACATTTTTTATTTGCTTTTGAAACACATTTTCTATTTGGCTTTCGGAGCATTGACTTCTCTTACATAAGGTTTCTTATGACCATAAAGTCAAAAATCAGAATTGGTTTTCCCACAAACTCATATTTGATTTTTCTCTTAGAACTAAACAGTTTAAATCTAAATTATTTTTCAATCTTACTGAATTTTGCTTACAAGCATTGCATTATTTCTAAAATCTGGCTAGTTTGAAAAAAAAAAGTTCTTCAGTTTCTTAGAATTAAAAATATCATCTTTTTACGTTTCTAAGTATCAACTAAATAAAGAAAAGAACTTTATAGTCTTAAAAAGGATAAAAATCCTTTTGGTGTATTTCTAAAATTACCTAATTTAGATGGAAAAAACTTACACTTTTCTTATGTCTAAAAATTTTCTTTAATCTTTTTAAAAACTGTTTTGAATGAAACTGCTCTTCATATTTTCAAATACATCAAAGTTGATTATTAAACATTTCTAAATAGTTACGTAAATATATCCTTTATATTTCTATAAAAACCCTTGTTGAAATATTTCTTAAAGCCAACTTCTTAAAATCAAACACATATATAAAATATAAAAATCTATTTATGAATTTTTTTAAAACGTTAACTTAATATATCTGTTAAGGAGTTTTAAGGAAATTAGGAACACCTGAAAATAATTTCTTAGAGCTCTTATGTTATTTCATTTTTATAGATATACGAATATATCTTTGAAATGTTCATAAAATTTAAATGCCTCTTTCTTCGAAACTGCACTCTTCTTCATTTTCCAAAAACTGTAAAATTTGAAAGGACGAAAATGAAATATATTTATATATAATAATAACAACAACAACAAATGGAAAACACATGTCTTGTTTTAAACGATTTTTTAAGATTAGGATTTATCAAATCACCTAAATCATTGTAACAAAAGTTTATAATACCTTACGCCCAGACACTTGCGATATAATTCAATTTTTTTTTTTTTTTAAAAAAAAAAAAAAAAAAAAAAAAAACATTGAATTATATCGCAAGTACACATTCTCTTTGAGGATTTTAGTGAACCCTTTAACATTTACTTAAATGAAAAGGTGATTGTGATTTAAGAGATGATTATATTGTGCGTGTGCAGAAGAAAGGATATTAACATGAATTAACTTTAATTCCTGTAATGCATATATAATCCAACGAAAAATAAAAAATGCTAAAATTTTCTTCAATAAAAAAATATTAGAAAGTTGCACAGTTTAACCTACTTTTTAAAAATACATTAAAAGAACGTTTTAAGAAATCAAATTTTTTGGAAGCTGAAAAAAACGCTCAGAAAGTAAACGGTTTTTTTTTTTTTCGTATATTGATAAGATCAAAGCAAGGTTGATCTTCCAAACGACTACTGAAACAGCAGCTAAGTAACTCTTCAAGATTTTATTTAGAAAAACAAGATTTTTTTCAAAAATGGTCATTGCCATTTAGCAAACCCAGAGGGAAGAAACAGTCAAAGAATCAGAAATTACCAAACGTTAACGGAATGTGAAGTGAAGGTAGGACAAGGCTGTATCCTTGGAGAATTTCATTAATCAGAAATCATTTTTAGTTTTGATATACGAGAAAAATCTCAACAATTTTTATTCCTAAAACTAAGTATGTTTATTTATAAGTTTTAAATCACTATATGGAACTACTCGCCATTCAAAATGTCGCTAAGATTACAACTTATTCACTTACAGTTTGTATCTTCTGTACCTTCGCGATTGCTGTTTTGCAACTTTAAAAAGCTAATCTTTACCATAAGAAATTGGCCTTTCATATTGATAACTCTACATTAATTATATCTCATTATGTTCATAACATGTACATTAAGTTCAAAAGTTAAAAACTTTCCACCTTTTCATACTCACACACTTTTACTTACATGTAGTTTTATTTCGTGTATAAATTTGACAACTCCTAGATAAAATAATAATATATCTCTTATATGTAAAATAAAATGCCATCTTTCTCGCACATTGATAAGTTAAAAATTATTATCTTTTTAATTGTAAAGATTGAGATATCATATGACTCATCAAATTCAGCAGATGGAAGTTGAAAGTGAAAATATATTTGTATTTTGTTTCACTACTTTTAGCATAAGTTTTACATGATTTATCAGTTTATCTTGAAGACCTTGAAAATCATTACATTTAAAAAGAAAACCAAGTGGAAAATGAGAAAAAAAAAAGCGTGTTGTGTGTGTTATACGTATAAGCAAATCAAAATTTAAAATTCACGTTACTATAATACTTCTTTTTTTTCTCAACGTGAGACAAAATTATAAAATAGGATAATTAATGATTAATAAAAGCATACCATGCAATAATGTACTTATGCATAATGTAATATCAAAGACTTGAATTTGTTTTGATTTACTACACAAACAATTCTACTACAGATATAATATATTCTATTTACTATAAATACAATTCTTATATAATGGTCTTTATGAGAGCATTATGAGTGTTATTGAAAGAAGAAAACAGCTTTAAATGTAGATCTTATTTTCTTGCGTAAAGGTATGTAATGTATCGCGAAATGTAAATAAATACCTTGTTGTTGTTTACCTATTTTAAGAAATGAGGTTATTAACTGAAATTCATGTTTATATTTCGAATACAAAGTTCTAACCTTCAAAATAAAAACAAGAAAAATGAGAGCTGCTAAGAAAATTGCTACACCACAGTTAATCAGTTTTTGTTTACTTTTAAAACTAATTAATTACAACACAGAAAAACAGCTTGCATCAACTTAATTTGTTGTTTGATGTATTTAATGTTGTATGCTATTTAAGTTGCGAACGCAAAGTTTCTGACCTTTAACTAGACCATGAATATGAATTGACCCTTATTTTTCTACAGGAAATAAAATGAAAGGGAATTAGAGACCGGTTGCATGAAATTAAAAAAAGCATTCGTGCTTAATTTCTCCACGTAAGAACGTCTGTTGGAAGCTGAAAAAATAAAAGATGACTGAAATTTTAGCCCAATCTCTTTAGGTTATTGCATATATATATATATATATATTATTTATTTATTTCAGTGGTTCCGTGTTGCTTATGTAACATGTAAACAATTTGGAACATCAGAAATAAATCGAATCACCCTCAATGCTATTTAAATCGTAATTTAGAACTCAAAAGCTAAAATGATCAGATTTTAATATTGTATCCATAATTTTATAAATGGATGCGCAGTTTCTAATAATTTGAATTTTAGGATATTTTTATAACACTATTGATTTAAAAATTAACTTAAGTAAACAAACAGTATTTGACGAAAAATTTAAACTGAAATGTAGCTAAAAATATTTCCTAACTCTCTTTTTTTTGGTGGAACACTTAAAAATGCTTTTGTACTACACATTTTAAAGTTAATCTTAATTTTTAGGGTATATTTGAAAGAAAGAGAGGCATAGCTAACATCTATTAATAATTGTTTAGACTTTATTGGTTGAAATATAAAGAAGGCTGAAGTACAGAAAATTATCGCCGTTAAATACAAATTTATTTATTTATGTGCTGATTTGCAACAATTTTGTCGGCATTTTATATAAATTTTTTTGTTTTCTGAACCTAATTGATTCGACTCGATACATTGAATATTGAATTAAGTTAATCAGATTTTTGAAATGCCCCCTCCAGAGTCTCAGAAAAATTTATAAATTTTATTTCTTAAATGTTAATAATTAAGTACGAAAATATGAACATTTGAGCAATATATGCATGTACTTTTTATAAGCTAAGACAGTTTTAAAAGGTCTTTCGTAGTTTTAACCTTGTAAAAATTGTCCCAAGCTAATTCGATATTAATTTTATATGTCATTAAGCTTTTAACGGTAGATTGATTCATCAAATCCTTGTCATCAGTCCATGCGCTGTTGATCAAAGAAAATACTCTTAAGTAGTGTTGATGTCCCAGGTAAGCAAAAGGTGTACTCAACAATCTTGATACCATTGGGGGGAGGGGGCTATGTAATTTCACTTTATTCTGTTAATTCTTTTCAGACTTCTTTGATTATCTGTAAATTTAATTTTTACTGGGTACGTAAAATAAGCCTACCGGAATTTTGTCTGTAAACCGGAACTGTCCATATCAAACCGGGACGTCTGACAAGCATACTTGTAATGCCATTCAAGCTCCAATTTAGATCTCATCTCCATTTGGATGGATTGGAGTAAAAAATCAAATGCACTGAATGACCGAGATTAGAATTAACTTCATTTATTTTAATGTCATTATACTGATTTTAACTGCATTCAATCCCATATAATATGGTAAAAAGTATCATTAAATTCAAAACAACATTACAAGTCTTAGGGTAAAAAATATTAGCGAAAAATAAATAAAAACTGAAGTGAAGTAGTTTTAAGAACAAAGAGGGAAAATGAAGTAATTTTCTTGTTCCACGGATACAATTTATTTGCAGGAACTCCCTTTTTATATTTTTTATAGCAGTTTCCAATATATATTGGATATAATCCTATATTGGAAACTGGCATATATTGGAATATGGAATATATGGCTTCCCAATTAATAAATCATTGTATTGAGTGTATTTGAGATCATCTTCTTTCCATCATGAGTAAATTTGCGTTTCTTGTTTAAAGAGGAGCCCTTAATAACGATTACATTTATTCTCTATTTAGTATGTGACGTTTAAATTTTTATATAACCTAATGTTGAGTTAGATTATAAATGTAATAATGAATTTAAAGGAAAAACTTGGCTTATAGTTTTCTCTGCAGATTTATATCCTTTTTGTAAAACAGCCAATCTAATAATATTTATTTTGAACTATCGATGATTTAGTGTTTCTAGTAAACATGAGATTAAAATTTTGTAAAAAAAAATTAATAAAAATAAAAATAAAAAACCCAAGCAATTATATCTCATTTCGCTAATCCAATGCAAAATATCATGCAATGTATAATCAAGTAAAACTCCATAAAGAATTAAAAGTTAAGGAATATTTGCAATTATCATGAAGTACATATCCTTTAAAATTATGTGAAAAATGAACAATATATCATTTATAGTTTTTAATTTAAACTTCTCGACGTGAGTAAGGATTTAATTTATTTAAAGTTTTAGGAAAACTTTTTTTTTAATTTTGAAAAGTGACAAGCAGATATTGTGGTTTTTATTGTGTGTGTGGTTGATTTTTCGAAGAAAATAAATTATTTTAGTGCTATAAAATTAATCAACATATATATCATACTTTGAATAATACCATCAATAACTTAATCAGAAATATGCCAATAGTTTTAGAATAAAATGTTATATATACATAGATATGTTGATAACTTATTTGAAATAAATCATAAATATTAGTTTAAGTGTAGTTGATAATTCAAAACATGAGAAACATTGTAAATGGTCATCAAAAGTGTAATGAAGTTGATTAGTAAATATTGTCATTCATAAATTAATTTTAATAAAAATTCATAATAAGTCTCTTTTAAATCAAAAATAAACATAACTAAATTCTTAAAAATTTGAATTACATTTTATTTATCAAGAGTCAAATTTTGAAGAAGAAAATGAATTTTCAAACAGTCTAGGCCATAAATTTAAATATTTTAAAAAAATTAACAATTAAACGCAAATTAAATTAATTAAATAATCTTTTAACTTATTGAAAATAATTATTTTAATTCAAAAATAATAACAAACTAGTTTTAAACTAATCGTGCATAAGATAACTATGTGAATATCTCTATAATTCTCTAATACTCTCCAAAAATCTTACTGAGAAATTCCTAAAAAATTCATTAAAAAAGGGTTGTCCAATAAATATATTTTATCTGCAGAGATTATTTTACAGAAACATGGATTAAGGCGTGATTTTTTGGAAACCAGATCGCTTGATTTAAATAGAAATTTTTTTTCTTTCAAGGAATTCAAAAATAATATCCTTTATCGAAAAAAACTTACGACATAAAGAGATCAGAATTATTACAATAACAATACCCGGATTTTTAGGCCGTATTTGGCGAGAAATGAACACAGTATTAATATTTTTTCAATTCGTTACAAAAATAGAAGTCCGTCGAAAATGACAATAAGCCATTTTGAATCAGTATAATTATTGACCTCAAAATGTGTCAGGCATTTTATAGACACCATATATAATCAAAATAACTGTCTATAATATGTTTAATCTTGATTATTATATATAATCTAACTTAAGAAATATTATTAATGTATTTTAAATATTTTTTTTATATACTAAGACTATTATAAATAATAAATATCCAAAAACTATCAAACTTTTTTATGGGGTTGCTTACATTAAATTTGAAATGAAATACATTTCGTATATTCATTTATAAATTTTAAATGTTATTTTTTACTAAATAAAAAGAATATCATTAAATAAAAAGAATTTAGTATAATAATTTTATAAAAAAATGTTAAGTAGAAAACTTAACATTTTTTTATAAAATTATTATACTAAAGTAAATAACACAAATTATATACCATAATAAAGTTTTGTAAAACTAAATTAACGTCATTATTTGGACAATATTATTTAGCTTTGATATTATTTAATAACAACCCCATCTGTTTAAAGATATTTCTTATATAATTTTGATACAGAAGAAAACAATTTCTTCGAAAACGAAGGTAGAATAATTCCATATTCCCACGATCAGCTTTTACCACTTCTGGGGAATTTTTACCCATCAAATTTTTGTATTCCCCCTTACAAAAATATACATTCTAAAAGATTCGGTATGAGAACACTAATTCTACGTGGACAATATTTCTTGCATAATATTATTCTCCTTACACCTTCAATTTTTGGAAAGAATTGGAAGCATGATTTATTTTGATAACTCGAATTTCTGTTCCCGAGCAATGAAAAACAGTTATGTTAAGACGAAGACGATTCTTAAGTCGTTTCTTCTACGGCTTACATATCAAAGTCCTTAGTGAGTTAATCATAAAGGTCATCAAACAATAACCAAAGGACCTCAATAAAATTCATGATTATAAGCATAATTGTATAACAACAATTACTGGAAGTACTAGAACTACCCAAATTATAATAACAACAACATGATTTTCATTTCATATAAATTATTAGCTTAATTGAATCCGTGATCAAAGGATTTCTTTTATTGTAAACTAATCATTAGTATACGATCATCACATGATCATGTAGCAGCGTTTTCTCATGTTGTGTCAGTCTCAAATAAATTGTTTTATATTACTTATTAGTTTGACTTTAAATGTTTATTATTTGATATGCATTTTGTATTATAGTCAATATGATATTCGAAGGCTCCAAATATTATTGCTTCCGTATAATTAAGAAATAATTACATTTGATTTCATTTACAAGTTGTTATTTTGCATATTTTACAATTTTATACAAATATCCTAATGGGTTTAGCATAAAATTGTTTGGATGCGTTCATAGTTAAAAAAATAAACTTAACTAATTTTTTCTAGACAAAATTATTCTCATAGTTAAATTTTTAGTGAGAAATACTAAATAGTTCGAAGAAAGCTTATGATTAATTGTCTACACTGATGTTTTATCAATACATTTATTCAATTCAGGTATTTATTCAAAAATTAAATTTCTAGAATAAGAGGTGAAATTAGGAAATTTTTGCAGTTGCTAAAAGAAGGTAGTATCATGTTGAGTGCCAAAAATAAAAGCGAATGTTAAGATGAATCTTACGATCTTATTCTGAATTTCATATTTAATGAAATACGTAAGTAAGATAAGAAATTAACAGAGATGTTTTGAAAACACTCTGTATCTGTGAATAAAGAAAAATCTAAATGAGCTTAAAAATTGTTTTTTAAGCGTTTAAAAATCTGCATCGTTTTACTGAAAAAACGATGCAAATGATGAAATCGGGGGAAATATCCTGAAACAAATTCGGTAAAAGTCTTTATCTCCCAAAGAAAAATCACGATGAAAACGATAAGAAAAATTCTTTCATTAAGGTATTTATCATTAAAGTATATTTTAAAAGAAACCCTGTATAAATATTGAAATTTCTCTTTCAAAAAAGATTGTATGCTTGTAGATTTAAACTGAAAACTGTAAAAAGAGGCTTAAATTTTCTATCTATTAACTTATGTCAGCATTTAATAAATGAAGTGAAAAAATGAATGAGCGCAAAATAGGTATAGGGAGACAATAGGAATGAACAAAAAATTTTCCTCGTTTTCTTGTTCGCTCAATGCCAAATGAAATGGAAAGTAAATAAAAATAAAATAATGCCAAAAAAGATAGAAAATATAATCTATGAAAAAGAATAAATAAATATGCTTAAATATATTCTGATTCATTGAATACAATTCCTAATTTGAATAGAGTTACAGTAATTTATTTTACTGTTTTTATTTATATTTATTTTTTTGTAACACTACTTAAAATATTTTTCACTATATAAAATAAATTACAATATTTCCCCTTTAAAAATCTGATGGAAAATAATACAAATAAATATTTATAAAGGGACAAAATTATTTTTACTTTACTTTGATTCTGAATTTATTATATACATTTTTTAAAACAAAATTATGATTTTATAATGCTCTACTCGGACTATACCTGTATATTATTATTTAAAGTGGTAAATATAACATAAAAAAAGAAATTTTAATTTATGTTCAAAAAATTATAATTTTTCTCGAACTTGAAGAGCACGAAACTGTGCGTGGCCTGCTTAAAAAAAATCTTTTTCAATTATTATCTTTTTGGAAATTTCAAAATTTATTCCATTTCATCTGAAGTTCATAATGCAACCTGGTGAATCTTTAAAATGGTATATGCCATGAAAATATTAAATTCAAAACCTCACGAGAGCTACTCTTTCGCTTGAATTACAGTTTGATCTCTTGTGCACCAATAGTTTAAGCAATACTATCAGCCATTTTCAAAGAATTCTAAATGACCTTGGAACTAGGATAACATATTTATTGCAATATAATGATTCTTCCTTGACAGGATTACTTTCAAAATTCTAATTTCTTCTCAAATTCAGTTCTAAATAACTCTCGCGAAGATACTTTTTCTTTCATTTCAGAAGCCTGTTCTAATTTAGTTAATCGAATAATCTCTTTTTGGCTTCTTTTTCTTATAATTAATTTTTATTTACTCAATTGTATTTTTTAATTAGGGCAATAGCCCCATTTTTAAGAAACCTTCAAGATTATTTTTTAAAGGAGTTAATTTAAAAAAGATTCAATTTCAATGAATACTAATTGTAAAAGTTAAAAAAATGTACAAATACACCATATTTTCTATTGAACTTGACGTAAACTCATTGGTTCTGTTACACATAATTAACTTTTATACTTCAAATTAGTGAAAATTTATTTTTGAATATACTCCATTTATCTAATACAAAAAATTTTCCTTACAGTAACTGGTTTCTTCGCGTTTTAAGAAACTTAGACTATGCACAATATCATAGCAGATAAATAAGAAGTCCAACAATATCTATTGAAATTAATGGATGCGGGTCTTAAAATCAGTCTTGTTTTCTGAAAGATAGCATCGTTACCATTTTAAATCAATTGATTATCTGACAAAAATATTGAAAAAAACTTCATGAATTATATACTAAAATCAAGAGCTTTAAACAGTCATTTTGCCATTATTGCCTTAGAAACAAAGTGTAGAAGATAAGAATAATGAATATATAATGTCCATGTATTTAAAATGACTAACAAATAAGTGCTTTTATCAGAAAACTACCTGTTTGTATGGTGATCCTTATCATATGCATACTTAGAATGAAAAACATTAAATTAAACAATAAATTGTAATTTTAAAAAAAAATTGAATTCAAGGTCAGTGAACAATAAAGTGAAAGAACTTTGACAGGTGTTATTATCAATTTCTGATATGTTAAAATATGGCATTTAAATTAATCTATATTATTAGCTGAAAAATAAACATCATTTTATAAAGAATTACATTTTTTTATTTCTTTCTGATAACAATTTATTATGTAAAAGTATCAGATTTTTATATAGATTATTGGGTTCAACTTCAAATGTATTTTGGAACGTTTCTTTTATCTCTAGGAATAAAAATTAAATAGTTTGTATAATAAAACTTAACAAACATGAAAATCGTTGAAATTCGATTGTCATTCAGTCTATTCTCTGGCATAATGATAATTCAGTTTTTAATTTCTCATAATTTATTTAATTATTATCAAAAAATATAATGTTTTTCGAATTGTATTAATCTATTGAAGTATAGCACTTCAATTTACACAGGTTTTTAAAAGCTGCAATAATCTGGAAAATTGTTATAAATTACTTCAAAGTCATTTTGAATATTCTTGAAATTTGGAATGTTTCCTGCTATAAAGCTGCATAGAATAATATTATGCAAATGAATTGGTGCTATTATTGCAATACGTAAATACGATACCGCTTCTTGAAACAAATAGTTTGATACCATATCATGAGTGGTATAGAGGGCTATTCAGAGGCCATCTTAACATTTATCTAATTACTGGCTTTTCTTGAATATTCAAGTGTAGTAACGAAGAACATTAGAAAACTCCCAAGCACCCACAGCAACAGAAATGCATACAGAAAACCACTCAAAGGTTGGAATGGAATTCAGAAATTTTAAGCATGGTTGTACCATTAAACCACGGTAAGAATAGAATAAAGTATTTAGAAGAATCGTTATTCAATGAGTAACAATTTCAAAATACCAAAAGTGTAAAAATGAATTCGAAGCAAAATATTTGGAAACAGAATGTGTTATAAATCCTTAGACCTCTTAAAAGCAGATCAATAACAGGGATAAATTTCTGTATGTTTAAAAGATGGCTGTTCTGTGATAAGTCAGTTGTGGAATCGATATCTAATTGTTGATTCAGATTCTTGGAAACTTACCGAAAATCGATCTTTTCTATCAATTATCAATGCTTGCAACTAAATGTATATTGCAAGGGAATTGTAAATCCGTGTTTGTTTAGATTTACATTTGTTATTACATTATTAATAAGAAGGCTACATAAAAGAGTTACATATGCTTGATGGGAAGCCCGGTGGCTTAGTGGTAGTATTTCATGCTTCCAAGGCACAGATCAGAGGTTCAATCCTCGGACTGGGCAAGGTCGACTCAGCTTTTCATCCCTTCAGTGGGCCAATAATCCGAGTACCAAGCATGCTTGAGAACTAAACTCTGGAGATTTTACGCTAGCTGACCACCTAATCAGGACATTTGCTTCACAACTTAGGGCCTCTCGGTCAGAAAAATAGAGATAGGCACTGTATCTTTAGGCCCACATAGGTTGTCATGCCACAGTGTGGATGTGTGTGATGTGCTTGAAGAGTCTTGCTTATCCCACTACTGTAAACAATGCTTGAATCAAGCAGGTAAACTTTAAAGAAAATCAATGGAGGTTTATTCTGTTCATTGGTATGTTCCAGCTTACTTTGCACAGTAGTTCTTGACATGTTTACACATAGTTAGAAGACAAACATTTTATGTCTCGCATTCTATATATGGGATATGTGCACAGGAGATAAAATTTAAGTGTGCGAGAAGTAGTTTTAGATGTCAGTGTGACGATATGAATTCGATAGGTACAAAGAAGTGATACCTTGGAGCCTAATGTTCTACCGCAATTGGTGAGATCTTCATGTTGAAAACAAATACTGCATGTGTTTGTGCTACCTTTTTATATGGATGTCTTGTTGGAAAACGAAGGTAAAAATGGCATGATTAGTACACTGTCTTTATTTAAATATATCTGATACAAAGAAGAAAAGTATTGACGGTTTTCCCACAATCCTCTCCGTATCTCAAATCTTATATATACTTAAAAACTGTTCGGATGATTAGTATTCATTGTTATCTATGAAACTCACTGTAAATATCATAATTGGTATGTGATATTGCAGCGACACCTACACTGTCATTCAGGATAATTGTTCTTAACAGACATCTACAAACTATTTTAAGTTACATTATGAGTCAGAAATTAAACATTTAATATTCCTGGCTGTATCACAAATGATAAGTTTCAAAAGCATGAAAATGTTCTGCAAATATTTTTTTAATAAAAGAAGGTAGAATTATTCTATTTCTTTCAACAAGCTCCCATACATTTTCAAAATATCGCCAATTTTCCATTTATTGCTTAACTCTTTTGGAAAATTATGTATATTAAAATTTTCTCGTAAATGAGATTAAAAAAAAAAATTCAAATGCTTTAAAATTTTTGCGATACTTAGAGTTAGCAGTTTGATTTTATGTTCTGTAGAGTAGATATTAGTATTGTTTTGGAAATAATGCGCTTATATATATATATATAATCTAATAATAATCTAATATCCTTAAAGAGACTATCTAGTACCAATCCAGAATAGCTTTTAAAAGCTAAAACAGAGTGAATCATATATTTCCCTAAGTGATATATTTCAGTTAGTTCAGTTTCTCATCGAAAACAATATTTTCTCAATTAATTTAAGCAGATCGTACTTATCAAAGTTATAATAAATGTATATAAAATTTAAATGCATATTATATTTTCATCAAAAGTTATAAGGGAAATATTTTATATTGATCTGAATATTTCCATTAAATTCAAAAGTAAGTATGAAGCATAGTTTATAATTTTTTAAACCAAATAATCTGTATTCGGTCTTTAGATAAGAAATGGATGTTTATTAATTGTAAGAGGTGACTCCAAAAAATGGTAGACCTCAGATTACACCTACATATGCTTCAGAATCCCCGTGCATTTTTATGTCTTGTAACTTTTCTAAATGGTTTTTACCAGAAAACGCGACTCGTTAAACATCATTTCTATCTTCAAATCCAGATCCAGATTAGACGCTTAATCGCATAAAATCATTTCACGAGTAATCAGTAGTTGTAATTATAAATTCAGTTCAAATTGTTGCATACAAAAGGAATAATATTCAAATAATCTATAATTAATATTGCTTATGGATGATGATCCTAAGGAATAAAGTTTATAAGATAAATTAAGTATCTTAAATTTGTGTAAAAAGGAGTTAGAATTTTAAAATAATCGTTTCTTTGGAGGAATTGTTAATTTAGAAAAAGTATATAATGCAAAATAAAAATTATAGATATTGATCCTCATTTTCTGAAAGAAATTACTAAATAACAGTTTAGAAAAATTTTGCCAAGAAAACCAAATGAAGTGACTTGTGAAAACTAATATAATTATATTCTTCTAGAATTATTTCGCAATCAAAAGAATAAAAGCGGATACAGTATCACAGAGAACCAAAAAAAGAAATCTGTCGCCTTCATCCTGTTACCCAAAACGTCCATCCGCTCCACAGAATGATGCCAAAAAAGAAACTTAAAGCGTACAACGTAAATAAAGAAAGCTTTACTCATTCGTATCACATTACGTTTAAATATTGATTGCCTTTGTCCCTTTTGTATGTTTTTGAATTCATATTTTACTAACTATAGGGGTAATATCAATTTTATTTTAATCTGCATCATAGAATGTGCTTATAAGAGATATAATAAAAACATTTAATTAGTTTTATGTTTTTTTTTTTCATGTGTGATTTAACTAAGTTTTATAACTAAATTTTTTTTGCTGTTGCTTTCTTAACTTAAATAATGATTGTTATTTAAGATATATATTTTTCGGCTATTATTTGTTTGAAATAAAACATAAATAATGATTAATTTCACTGCTTGAATTCCATTTTAGACTCTAGAGTTGAACTTGTACTGCAGTGAACTGTCGCATTCTCAGTAAAATTTATTGTTATCTCTGATTTATTTACTCAGGATTGATTAATGGGAAATATTTATGCTTGTCTGTCGGAATAAAGTTTTAGAATATCACGGATTACTATCCTTGAGACACATGAATTGATCCTGTTATCAAAAACAAATCCATCCAAAATTTAAATGACTTAAGGTTTTAAGTATCCCGATTTGAGATTAATATTTTTGTCGACAATTATTAAAATTATAAGCTGTTGAGATGTAGACATATAAACTTTAATTTTATAATCTTTAATGCATTTTAATTATATTTTATGAATTATATGACACCAAAGCTAAAATATGAAATTAAAAATATGTAATACCTGGGTTACTCTGAAATGTTTGAGATACGCGCAGACGAGAATTTACAAAATAAAAATAACGGTTTAATTTTAAAACACAAAATATTTTAACACAGAAGACGATTTTTTAATGACTTACTTCAACTTGTTTAGCGTAGAATAAATTTTAAACAGAAGAGAAAATAGAGTTGACGCGAGAACATTATCGCGCTAGATTTTCTACGATTTTAAAACAGGATTAAATCAAGAAGAATGCGTTGCAATTAGCATTTGGTGATGAATCTCCAGCTCGTGCTACTGTATTCAGATGGTTTAGAGAATTTAGAAGAGGTCGCAATTTTCTTCAGGTTGAAGAACACATAGTAAGGCTGCCGTCGGCAGTAATCCCGGATAATATGACTGCCATAGGAAAAATGTTAATGGATGATAATCGTTGTACTTATCAAATGATACAGAAGGAACTTATAACATTGGATCTGCAGACATACACAAAATCATTCATGAAGAATTACATATGAAAAAATTAGTTTGTCGTTGAGTTCCCCATAATCTAACTGAGTACCAAAAAGAGGAGTGTGTCAGAATCAGTAAAGAAACTCTTAAATGATGGTGGTCGCCGCATCATTTCTAAAATTGTAACAGGTGATGAAACGTACATACCGTTTTTTGACGTTCCAACGCGTCAAGAAAGCAAAGTAGGGGTCTTGAAGATGATCCCACTCCGACAATGGTGAAAAAACAACGCGCACTGAAAAAAGTGATGTATGCCGTTTTCTTCAGAAGTACAGTTGGTCAAAGCCATCAAATTGGAAGGACAGAAGACAGTAGCAGCAAACTGTTACACCACTAAATGCCTTCCAAAAATTCTACAAGAACTGAATGTTAGGGAACTAATGCTTCACAATAACAATGCATCTTCACATACAGCCGGATTAACAGTTGAGTTTCTTAAAAAAAAACAAATTAAAGTGATCGAACATCCGCCGTATTCACCTGATCTAGCTATGCGCGACTTTTGGTTATTCTTTAATCTAAAAAAGGACTCACGTGGACGTCGTTTTCATTCAGAAGAAGAGATTGATGTGGCTATAAATGCATTTATTTCATCTGTTCCAAGAAATGAATGGTTTGAGGTTTTTAATCTGTGGAAAATTCGTCTACAAAGGTGCATTGATGCTGGAGGAGACTACTTAGAACACACCTAAAATTTTGTAAGTATAACTTTAAAAACCTAGTTGTATCTCAAAAATTTCAGAATGACCCTCGTATTTAATATCTTGAAAAGAATCCAATATTTTATGTCTTCAAATATACAGAAAAACATAATACTTTGATTTTGATATTTACTATTCACTATCAGTAATATTATCACTAAAAGCAATTGTTATTATGTACGTAAAGGAAATAACAGGCATTTTATTACATTTCACAAATTTGATACAGTATCTTTGTTATTTATCAAAAAATGCAAAAGTATTTTTCAATATCAGAGTATACACACACACACACACACACACACTTCTGTTAATTATATACAATATTCCTAAATTAAATATGATAATTTTGCTTGTTTAAACTGAATAAAAAACAAAATTCAAGAAATGTTTTATAGAAACAACACTATAAAGATGTTATTCTAACTAACAATTCAAATTATTTTGGACTAGATACTTTGCAGAAGTAAATTCAGTGAAGATGAATGTTAGTTAGAGCTATTAAGTCAACGTGAACAAAAAAAGGAAGATGAATATATAGGAGACTTTTATTAATTTAAATTATTACATCATTCTATGTAACATTGCAATTCAAGGTTCTTTCTCATTAGTATTTGCTTTTATTACTCCGAAAATGACCTTTCGAAACGCTGACTTCTAAAAAAATAAGAATATTTTTAGCTTATTCAAAATGAATAAATTTTGTAAATAAAGTACATAATGAGTATATTCTGTTTCAATGCAATTGAATTTATATTCTTTAAACACGTCCGTGTATTTATATATTATGTCATTGCTGCTTTATAGTGGTAACTGTTGTATAATTCGACGCATTTTAAAATATTTCCTAATTTACAGGTTCTGATTTCGGTAATCACCAATTTACCGTAAAGAAATTCTAATATACAATTGAAGTTACAGTTTTAACTGTATATATATATATATTCATAGGACCAGAAAATTTTATTATTCGGTTTCATATTTTAGAATGCTGGACGTCAGTATTAAAAATGTTGAATATAAAATAAATGCTCCTTTTCTTTTTGTAGTTATCACTTGTAATATTCAGAAGATCACGATAAGATCACGAAGACTAAAGAAATTTTTGTGGTTTGGCTGCAGATTTGTAAAAACATTGTATAAATGTTAAAAAGTCTTCGAGGGGTTTTTTTTTTTAAATTTGGGATTCTTATTTTTATATGAAATTGAAAAGGTCCTCGGAATTTGAAAATGTTTTAAAATTCAGTTTTAGATTTATAAAAGTTGATTATCTCTTCAAATCCAGTTTTATTTAAGGACTAAGTTTCTTTGCTAACTGTGACCGAATTGTTGCTATGGAAGACTGAGAAAATATAATATAAATTCATATCATGATCAATTTTTCAGATCAATTAAAAATGATGACGATCGCATAAAAAATCAGCTAAACGTTTCTAAGAACACTCTTGGGATTTTATCGAAGAAAAAAAAAAAACATTGTATCATTGTATTTTGAAAATAATGATGTTTAGATTATATTTTATAAAAAATATCCAATCAAAGTGAATGATTATGTTAAATTTTGAATTACAATGTGTCCATTTAAATATTTTCCGAGTGAAATTTCACTTTTCAATGGTATATTTTTCTTTTAACTAAAAATTGCTCAAACACTAGAAAAATAATGCTTAAAAATATTCTATTGTTAAAAAAATTATTCTATTGTTAAATTTTAATTATATTGTGTAATCGTATACAGCTATTTTATATTGGCATTTAACTGAGATAACTTTATATGCAATTAAATATTCAGTATGAAATAAAAAAATTATAATGTAGTAAAATCTTAATTTTACCTATACAACGAAAATAAAACATAAATACAGATACCTAATCTTGTATGTGACACTCTGTGTTATAACTTTATATAATCCAATTAAATGGAACTTTCGCTGCCATATTTTTGATTTATTTTTTGATAACACATAATATAATTTGATACCTTATATGTTAATCATAAAATTATATTTTTTACATAAAGTTATACATTTTTAACTGCTTCAATTGATTAAGAAATTTAAAAATTTGATTTTAGTTGAGCTAAGTTTTAGTGTTTCATCAATTAGATAGGAATTAAACCTTTGCTAAAAATTAAAGAAAAGTTTTATCACAAATAATAGTAGGTACTATTTAATCTCATAATTTATTATTTAAACATATAGTAAGTTAATATAGTTATTTTTTTATTTTCTACATTGACGACATTGTTTGGTCAATGAACTGACAATGACGCGTTGTTTTTGGATCTTATGATATGGGTTACTGACTGCAACAAATAAAAAATATATCATAAGTGAACTTCAAAGAACATATAATTTTTTATTTGATATAATTATAAGTTTATGCAATAAGAAAATTTAAAAAAAAAAAAAAAAGAAAGAAAAAGAAAACCGTCTTGGGTTTTTAGTTTTCTGCTCTGCCGGCCAACTTGTCTAGTGGTCAGCGTGATTGACTACGGATAGGGAGGTCCTGGGTTCGAATCTTAATTCAGGCATACATATACTTTCTCACTCTCTATCCTGTCTTTGTCCTTTCCTTGTGTGTGAATGAAGTATGAATGGTAACTACCCTATAAACGGGTCCCTATGGCATGTGTGACGGTGGCCCAACCCCTGAGGTAACGCCTCGGCGGCAAAGAGTTCCTTGTTCTGACCGGTTACTTGGGTATAAGGGGACAATACATCCCGATATACCCCGACCATTGGGGAAAAACACTTTTCCGGCTCTAGCCAATTAGGTTAAAACTGTATGTAAGACATGAAATTCAATAATTGATGACATCACATTGATTGATGAACCCAATGAACATAACAATGTCAGTTTATTTAAAAACGTTATAAATTCTGAAATGCCCCTGATTTAACTAGAATTCTAAAATAATTGTAGAATTCTTCAAATTTATCAATTAAAACTAGCAAAATTAAAGTTGAAATTTATCGATATATATCTTAGGTATGATTATGACTGCTATAAATTAGGTGCTGTACCATTTTTAATGTTATGTTAATGCGTTAAAAATAATATGAAGCTAAATGTTTCGGATATATTTTTATAATAAAATTATTTGGAAATTCTCTATTATTAAAGAATAATAATTGTTGAAATTCTATTGTTAAAGAAAAATAATCAAGATTGAAAAACTGTTTGAAGAAAAATAATAAAATTTAAATGAATTTTTCAATTTATTATTAGTTGGATAAATACCAATTCAAATTTCCCATTCATTGTTTTCCCCTGAAAGAATTAAAGTGAAATTCCTTAAAAATGATTTGTATTAAAATACGAATCATTTTAAGAAAAGGAGGAATCTTAAGAAAAGGGGGAAATTTAAAAATGATGAAAAATACCTTACTTATGACGTTTCTTATTTCACAACTTATTTTTGTTCTCCATGGAAAAAAACTTATTATAAATTAAAAATTGATTATTTATTACAATAATTAAAAATTTATTTAAAATTAGGCAATCACTTACTATTCTAATCCATGGCTTGAATTCAATATATATATATATATATATATATATATATATATATATATATATAAACACAGATAAAGTAACAAATATTTTATTACTGCTATTTATTCCTTCAAGCAATTATTCTAATTTTTAATTAGAGTTCCAAAAATTAACATTTTACATTATTAATAATTGTAAATGAAAAATCATTATAAATAAAGAAAATTTGGAAAACATTGTATCTTCAAAAAGATGTTAAAGAAGATGTTAATTGTACTTAATTTTCTTACAGCATTTATTGTGTGATGTTATGTGAAGCAAGAGTGTGCCATTTTCTTATTTCATTTAAATTGCTTGCCGGCCAACTTGTGTAGTGGTCAGCGTGCTTGACTACGGATCCTGGATTCGTATCCCGGTTCAGGCATGGATGTACTTTCTCTCTGTCTCTATCCTGTCTTTGTCCTTTCCTTGTGTGTAAATGGTTGCCTGCCCTATAAATGGGTCCCTACGGCATGTGTGTGTACTGAAGAAGTCGGACTCCACACCAAATAAGGTTCAGTTGGAAAAGTGGAGCAGCTCACCCCAATTTACCATCCTAGCTGGCACACGAGAACGATAACAACATTTAAATTGCTTTAGCATAAATTGCTGCAAGTCAGACATCCAGGAATTAAACAGCTCCTGTTTTATTTTCTCAAATATAGTCCCTTGAAAAATCGGAAAACAATTTCTTCTTAATACTTATAAAAACTGGATTATTTTTTATTCTTATTTCATTTTAAAATGACTTAAGTGGATAGTGATAGGTAATCCCAACTCCGATACACGAGAAGTTAGTGTTTCGTACTTTGATCTTCTCTCAAACAACCATGTCTTAATGTCATTTTTCTTTTTACTCACGTTTCCGATAAGGAACATTTGATTCCCAATCTAGAGACGAAAGATTAATGTACTCAAATTTTGTCATCAGAGGGATCAAGGATCAATCAAATAATCAGTGGTGAGAAAGATAATATTCTTGACTGTTCCACCTACCATGACACATTAATCAAAATGAACTTTTTACAATGAAAATGATATTGAGCATTCATTGTTATACTGTTGATAAGCATTCATGAATTTAAACAAAACTGTATAATTGATACCAAAAATTTTGTCGTTTAATTTGGATCCAAATCATTTAATTTTATTCGAGCAAAATCCGAGTTTTACAAGCCACGAGATATACAATTATCTAAGGATATTATATTTACAGTCGGTTATTAATTATCATGCAAATTTGATATCAAGGATTATCAAAAATATATTTTTACAATAAATAAATTTAAAATTAATAATAAAGAAATGTAACGTATTTTTCATACAAAAAAATTTAAACATAAGCTTCTTCCCTAAATGATTCAGGTAACCTTTCTGAAGGAAATTATAAATCCTTTCTAAAAATTTATCGCTCATGACATATTCAACATCAATAGTGAATATTGTGTACAATTCCATTCACAAGTGATTCAGCTTTCTATTAATAGAGAATAAAGACAAGTCTGTCATAATATCACTTTTTAAAAAAAAAAAATCTTGCTAGATGTTCATTGATACTTTACGAGCGTTCGCGTGTCTTAGTAAATTGTATGCCAAGGTTAAACAAATTTAAACTGAGTTTTCAAAGTTTTGGAAATCTCCTTAACTCCGATTTACATAATGACCTAGAAAAATTTTCAAAACTGTTTGATTTCGATTTGGTTCTCTAAGTATTTAATAAATTATTATGTTTATTTTCAAATCGAACAAAAGAATTGAGATTTAATATTTTGATAAATGCTTGGCAAATAATGTTTTCAACATTATAATAATAGGTCATTTTTTTTAATTCAGTATCAGATCATCGTTTGGTGATCATTGCGATGAATCAATCTTAGTTTTCATCAATTTCTAGATTTTTTTTTTTTAATAACAGACTGAAATGTGTTTTCTTTATTTTTAAATTATTTCGTGCATCATTTTAAAATATAAAATTTTAACCGTTAAACAATGCGACACTTTCGGGTACTTTTTATAGCAATAAATATATCGTCAATCGCGTATTATATTTTTATTACATCAAATAGTCAGGTGAAGATTTTCAATCAATGCACTAAAGGTGCACAATTGGGTTGCTTAAAATTGCTTTTTTTTTTTTTTTTTTTTTGATCAGATAGATTCACAGGAAAAAGCAATTTTTAGTCACGATTGAATAAATACAGTATTGATGGTTTTTAATTGCTGCAGTCAAAAGAATTATTTCTTATTTACTTAAAAAGTATTATTTAAAAACTGATTTGCTTAAAAGAATTGATGTTTCATAAACAATTTTAAAGTAAAGTTTATGCGGTATAATGATTTTTCAAAAAACAAAAATAATAAAATGCTAGTTTTATTCATAAAATTGTGTATAGTTACTCTAGGAAGTAATAATTTCATAAAAAAATTAATTGCGAAATATTTTTATACATCATGCTTTCGATAAGCATAACTAATTTTTAAATTTTTATCCTAATCTTAAAATTACATATCTATGCGTGATTAAAAGCATGATAAAAAAAAACTAGCAAAATAATTTATTCTAAATTTTTATATAATTTTTTAAGTTATTTATTTTTGAACAAAAAGTACAAAATGGACATTAATTTGTAAGTTATGTTATTGATGCTTCAGTAGTGAATATTAGGATATTGAAATATTAAAAGTTGTACGCGATAAAAATTATTGCATTAATTTTTTATATTTGAAGTGAGTCAACAATTGAAGTAAAGCTGATAGTATAGTTTTAAAGGGTTCACAGCATGACTACATAGCTTTAAAGGGTCACCACCATGACCACATGATCTAGTGGTATATAACGTACATAGCCATTCAGGCGAGCACCGGACAACCTAATGTTGACGGGTTTTAAAGGGTGCTTCTCTTCAAAGTGAAAGATTCCAAGGTTGAACAATAAGAATTGGATGTTGTGAGCTTCTGTCTACACGGTGTACATGTGCCATGTTTTTTTCTCTTACAACTCTTGAATCAACAAAAAGTCCCTCGGAAAGCAATTTACGTGATGTATACTAAAATGCCTTACAGTAGCATTAAGTTGCAGTGGTAAACGCAATTTTAAGATCTAAGCTAGTCTTAAATCTTATAGAATCCAGAATAGTGTGTGTGAATTTTTTATAACTATAACTCACACACATTTCCTCGAAATAGGCTTGGGGCTCTATTTTAGAGTCATCCTTTACTACAGACGATCCAGGAATAGTTTTCGGCGAATACTATCTTAAATTTGCTTATCAATGCACATAATACAAAACATTCTCAAAATATGCAAATTTTTCATATGTAATTTAAATTTTATTTAAATTGTCCTGGAGTTTTTACTTTTCTATGCAAGGTTAATCAAGAATATATTTTAAAATGTGGTTATATTTTTCTTCTAAAAAATAAAACAACTTCTATCCACGCCTTGTCAATGTTACTTTCAATTCCACTAAATTCAAGAGTTGATAAAGATAGGAAACTTATTACCTCACGTGATTACCATTCTTAAAATAATGTTTTAATTACCATTTTTACCAAACATTGGGTCTGCGTCCTCTAAAATCTATTATCAGGTTTCCACGCGAAAAATTCCCTTGACGTCAAAAGGCATTAATCATTCCGCATTTGCTGCTAAACGCTGGAATTTCACATTCACATTCATTTTCTTTTTTTTTTTTTTATGTTATTGGCGTTTACCATTGGTGCGGTTTACAATAATGGCAGATATAAACAGCGGCAAGCCATTCAATCGTAGCAAGCGCTTCGTGTGAATCGTAAAACAATATGTGGGCCAAGGAAAAAAAGTGAAACAGATCTCACCTGGGTAGACCATTTTTTTTTTTTTTTTTTTTTCTTTTTAAGGAAGAGAGATAAATGTGTTTTGGAAGAAACTATGTGCTACGGACTGGAATCTTCATCAAGAATGGTTAATTAATCAAAAATGAAGGGATTAGTTGGAACTTTTTATTAATCAATAGAGCGAATTTGTTATTTTCAAATATAATTAATTTTAATGGGGAAGGTTTTCAATTCTCAAAATGGAAATGCAAAGATAAAATAAAAATGTGATTGTTATGAAAATGTTTTTTCCTAAATAAATACTTTCATAATGCAAAAAATAATTTTTTAAGATTTTATAGGGTTTATATAGAGTGTAACCGGAGGAAATGAAGATGTGTGTCTCGGAAAAAATGAACACATACTCATATGTAAGGCTTAAATGTCTTCATAAATGCGTATATAAAATTATGATCATTTTGAATTCCTTAAAAGGCTAAGCCCATGTGACTGCTCTTGAGTTCACATCTGTATTTTGCACTATAATGGTTCCTAAATAGAAGGCACAAGATTCTAGGAACTCAATGATTAATTTTCAAGAAAATTATATATATATATATATATATATATATATATATATATATATATATATATATATATATATATATATATATATATATATATATATATATATATATATATATATATATATTCATAAATTTTTCGAGTTCATGAATGAGAGGCATGACATGTAATGCCTAATAGTAAGGATATAGTGGTCAATTATATTTACAGCAATGGAAATGATTCTTCAATTGAGATTATATTTATCCAGCTTGTATTAACAATAATTAATGGAAAGGAAATTTCGCTTATGTATTTGGGACAAGAACTGAATTCTATTAGAAATATCAAGTCTACTTTACGAAAATACGTTTATTTATGGAAAAAAAGATGAAAACAGTACTAAGTTTTTATAAATTACAGGTTGTCAATTTGGAGTCATTCACAAAAAGTTTGTGTACAAAGATCACCTAAAGGTTTCGAAAAACTCTCAAAAGGATTTCATGTCAATCAAGTATGTCAGCCATTTTATACGTGTAATATCTTTCTCTCCAAATTAGTTCTCGGTCACGTTAGTTCTTTTTAAAATGTGAATTATCGTCCATTAAAACAAGAGCAGAACTAATTGCTTTTGCGTTCAAACTTAGAATGCGGTTTCTAGCTTCATTTTGATAGTGTGTACAGCTGTCACAAAACTCTGTAAGCTTATGTATACGCAAACCATTCTGTATAACTCATATTAATGTTTTATTTGTTTGAGCGATAACTGTTTGATCTATAAATATGTTTAATGATTGTAATATCTTAACAAATTTCAGAATCAGACTGTTATGTTTCCACGACGGAATTCGTAATGTTTACAGCAATTTTAGGGTTCTAAATCTGTCATTAGGTCACGGAGAAAATATCGTCTCATACACGAATATGCCTTTGTCAAAATCAAAAGACATTTCCTCTGACATGTTGGCGATACAACATGAATCCTGCTCCTCTAGAATGAACGGATAGAAAATATAACAGTCAGTAACACAGTCCATTAACATAGCTTCCTGTACACAATAGTGATAAAAGTGCACATTTATTATTACCTGCTGCAATCATAAGAGTGTGAAGATTGCCCTATTTAACAAAAAATGCAATATATCGACCTAGTAATTCTCGTGCGATGGAACACGGATATTCGCATAATTATTAGCCTGATTTGGAATTATTTCCATAATTGTGAAAGAATGAACCTGAATAATCCATAACTGATTGATTTGTTTCCCTGCTTTCCAGATGATATATGGAAGTGTTGGTCCAAGAACCGCTAACGCTTCCATCTGTCCTCTAGAACTATAATGTTTACAAAGCGATACTTGTTAACAAAGCAGATAAGAACAAAGTTCTTAAAATTCTTTACTTACTTACGATCTTCAATTGATAAGCAAAGCTCATCCAAAATATAGCTCTGACTCTAACTGAAGAGAGCTTGTTTATTATATAATTGATACTTTTAAACATTTCTTGACACAAAACCATGAATGGCTTCTACGTAACATATTTGCACTCCTAAATCTACTTCAACTAAGATTTGATAAAATTTATATTGGTTCCCGAAAATTTAAATTTTTTTAAAAAAAATGTTTTTCACATAAAATGAGTGTATTATAAATGCATTTCAAAATAACAGATACTTTTTATAGTCAACATGCTGATGCAGACAAAAGACTCAAAAGAAAACGATCTTCAATCGTTAAGCATTTTCGATTAGTGATAAATCAAAATAATCCAGAGTCTGACTTTTTCAAAACTATCAGGATGAAGGAATATGAGAAAATACTACCAAATGGATGTTGTACAGTATCTTAGATAACCGTAGTATCAAACAAAAACTGTGTATAACATCTTAATTGCGATTAAAATTAATATAAGAAAGCATCAAAGATAGAGTCAAAGTTGATTACACCATTGGAGATGCTTTGTATTTAATACAGCTTCCCGTTTAGTCAAATAATTGGGTAAATATTGCTGCAAACATCATTGAAATTTTTGAACAGATACTTATTATTGAAAAATTATTCAACATGATTCGTTATAATTTTTTATTATATTTTAAGGTAATGAATAATTTAAGGCATTATTTTCAGGTACAAGCATATCAGTCTTCTTGGCTATTAAGAATGAAGTTGTTTAAGATTCTGCGTAGATCGACAGTCATTGACTATCTGATCCATTTTTTGCCGACTGTCATGGGATATTCACCAATCTTGCAGTCAACCATACGGTTGAATCCAATACTGTCATATAAGTCTTGTAAGGTTAGAAATTTTCCAAACTTTTTTTTCATATGCAATATTTGCCGATGTATAAGATTCGCTCTCTTTTTAGACTTTTTTGGAGTATAAAACTTTAAACAAAAGTAATGTAAATAAAAAAGTAATAAATTTCTGAAAACACCCAACCCATCTGGAGAATTATGCTTTTTAATTTTCGTCAAAGCCCAGACACTCATCTCCAGAATTAACTGAGTTTCTTAAAAATCTTCTAAGTCAGTATCTGAGTCCCCATAAAACAAATTGTCTTCCTCACTATTCAATGCATTACTAATGCCATATTTCTCAAATGATTTAACAATTATTTCTGTTTTATATAGATTATGTTTATTATGAATTGCGTTTTTTAATCCCTCTCCTAGATTCCACCTAAGTCTTATCATTTTCTCAATTGTGGTTGGCCTAAAATGTCTTTTGAAGCCCTGTTTCTATGTTCTTTAACATACACAATCACATGCAGCTTTTATGCAGTTATAGCAATGCAGATATTGTTGTTGTGTCATAACTTGCCAATAAATTTAAGAAAATTGATTAGTAGAAATTTTACACACTTAAAAGTCGTTGGCAAAAATTGGAAAGTTTAAACGAAATCAGCTGAGATCATCGATGACAACGCATGCGCCCTCACAGAACTACAGTTTTCTACGCAACATTATAATTCACACATTCTGCAAGGAAACAATAGGAAAAACGAGTTAGGAAGAACTGAGAAAATTTCCAGAAAGGAATATCATCAAAAATTGAGTATCGACGTATAAGACTAGCATCAGCATATAAGACCACCTCGTTCTGCAGATCTATTTTCAAAGAAAATGTGCATCTTATACATCGGCACAAGTACGCTATTCCTTCAAATTCGTTTTTATAATATACAGCATACAACACAAAAATAATACTGATAACTGTATACATTGTGCACAATTAAAAACAACGTTACTAAGGAGATTAACATAAAACTAGTAAAAAGTGGTTCATTGAATTATATTTTACTAATTTTGTACCATTCTGTACTTTCTATAATTGTATCCCTAAATAAATACTGTTATATTCTTCTATGGAGATTCAAGAGCTCTATTCATTTTTGATTTTAGTTATCGAAAAAGAATACCTTCTAAAGCATTTTGGAAATCCCTTCTGTTGTGGCTGTAATTTTAAATTGATCAAAGTGAGAAACGTTCTGATGTCCAACAACCACTTGTTTTATATGAATATACTGAAAATCTAATCATTTGCATATCACAAGTGTTCTATCTATGATACAAATTTCACATCCTGAGTTTATCTAATACATATATTCTATCTATCAGATTCTATCCAACATACAAATTTCACTTCCTCATCATTTAAAGACAGCTGACTTCTTGACACAGTAATTTTAAAAACTATTTGCATTTGTATCCACACATACATGTATATATGTGTGGGTAGATTGAAATAAAAGATATAATATATATATATATATATATATATATATATATATATATATATATATATATATATATATATATATATATATATATATTGGAGAGAGAGATTAAAGGAAGTAATTTTATATCTTATTGAGAAATTTGAGTTTATTACAGCCAGAAAACCATTTTAAAAATTAATCAGGAAACATTTCTCCTGATATAAAGATCGTAGTACGTAATTTACTCGTTTTTATGTTTCGAAGTTATTATAAGCTCTTCACCGTTTAGTAATAGATAAAAGGCAATTGGTTTCATTATCAATACAATAATTTAGGGGAAAAAATCGTATGATTGTTTCAGATTATGTATAAAGATCATTTGATTTCCTTATTATAACAGTAATGATGCGTTACAGCATTGAAAATCATAACTGATCATTCTGAATAAAGCAAGATATTTTATTCATAACTTTCCAAGAATTATTTCAACAATTTGTTTTATTCAGCCATTGATAAGTACCTTAAAATCAGAATTATGAGTTTCCTTCTTGCAACAACAATAAACCATAAGCAATGTTGATTTAGGATTTAGACTTTCTAACAATTAATGCTTCAACTGTTAGTTAAATTATCATACTAACCTAATGTAAGGATTAAAGATGTTTTTATAGTCTACTAAATGAGAAATTGTCGTGTATTTTACGTTAAAACAGAATGGGGTGTGATTACCAGAAACATGCATTTGAGATTTCACAGGTAATTAATAAAGGTTATAGAGATATCACACACAGGTTTAAATTGTGCTTCATCTTAACAGTTTTTGCAGTTAAACCATAAAAAAATTAACATTTGTGCATTTTATTTTTGTTTCGTTAATTATCATGATCATAATTATTGAAAAAGATAATAATAATGTACCCATAGATAAAACAAAAAAGTGAATTTTTTTTTTTAAAGTTATTCATTTAAGTATTTTGTGTGAAATCAACTTAAATCATCCAATAAATGCATATAGAACCAAGGTTCTTTATTTCTTCATAAACTCAAAATCAAATTCCAAATTTAAGAAAATTTTCAAAAGTATGGAGTTTTTTTAATATTTAGATAAAATTATGCATGTTTTCCTGAATAAAATCCCAGATAAGAAGGTTGACAAAAATGCGCTGACGCTATGCTGCTATTCAATATCAAATCATACTAAACTTTTTTTGAGGTATCTGAAAAACGTTTGAGCTTTGAAAGTTCATAATTCAGGAAAATTAATGACAGCAACTCCTGTGTAATTCTTATAATAATTCCGATCGTTTGGTGGAAAATTGAAACCAATTTTGAAATCCTTCGAATAACTAACTAATATTGATCTTGCTGAAATGCGAGAATAGCCTTTAAAAATAAGTAATAAACTAAAAAATGGTCGAATAAAATCATAAAATATTTTCTTTATAACTTAATTCACATTCTTTCATAAAAATTCACAATTTAGCGGTTAATTTATTGGCATTCTCTGAGACTATAAAACAGCTTATACAACCATTATTAATTGTATGGCAACCGTTAAGATAGTCTGTTTTTAAAGTTCTCTGTGTAAGGAGAATTGAGATTGAATCACATTGCTCGTATACTGATGTGTGTGTGTGTATATATATATATATATATATATATATATACTTATTGAGATTAAAACATCTCTAGTATACTGACTTCCTTCATCGATATAGATATTATGTATATAAATACTTCCTATTTATTCTTTCAATTTCAAAACAATTGTCTCTTTACTAATAATATTTTATAGTTTTTCTGTAATACTTTCCAAAATACTTGGTTATTTCTTTCAAGAAATGCAGTTGAGTTATGAAACTCTTGAGAAGTAGGTTTCTTATCATTTGTCAGTTGTGGGGAGTTCTGAGAACGTTTCAGTAAGAAATATTCGATGGCTCCGGGGTAAACAAGAAAAAAACGCAGGAAGGATTATCAGGAGAGATCGTTAGAAAGATACAGAGAGGGGTAGATCTCTATTTTACTTATTTTTGTAGAAAATAAAGCAAACTTTTATTTTAGGTTTTCATCTATTTATTTATTTCTTAATTCGTCACCAAAACTCTCTTTTTTTGCTAAAAAGCTCATTGTTTATTACTTGCATTCAAATCATAGTTTTAAACCATATTGCTGAATCTTCATTTATAATAGCCAGTATGAGTAAGACATGAAAAGCTTAATTATCATTTTCAATAATTAAGCTTTAATTATTAAAATGATAACTGTATCTGATAGGATAACTATGGATGTGATATGTTAACAAGAACGAAATATCAATTAATATTTCGGCGGCTTTCTGATGACAATGCAACTATAAAAGCTTGATGGAAAAATTTAATATATTGCAATAACTCATCACGCTATTTTCACATATAAAATTCTTATCCTATAAGCTAAGAAACTAAGCAAATGAAGACATTTACTCCAAATATAAAGTGAAGAATAATACTAACGGATTTTTATAGTATCTGATTCGATAACGGGGTGCTAAATTGTTGTAGATTTTTTAATAAGTATATTCTCGTGATTATTTATCCGTATTCGATAACGAAATAATGCTTCGTGATCTAAAAATTCTTCTAAAGATGAAGTATCCTAAGGATTCTTCGATAACTTGAGAACTGTTACGTAATTTATTGTGAATAAGTAAAAATAAAGTGAAAATGAACAAAAAAAAAATAATAATAAAGTAAAAAGGATTAGATTTTCTTAATTACTTTAAATATAATTTAGAAATTTATGGAAAAATGTAAATGTGAACCAGACTTACCATCCCTGTTTGGATAATGAGAAGCTTGACACAGGGAAACAATCAGAACTTAAAAGAATTTTTGGTTACCAGAGTTTTCAACCAACCCTAATATCTTATGTTAATATTACGAACTAAGCGAACACTCAACTTAGAGGATATTTTCTATTGTGTGAAAAGATCCAAACAAGATATAGCAGAAGATTAGCAGTTTAGAAGAAATTGAATTTTAAAACCAAGAAATAACGTACGCGCGAATGGCTTGAACGAAAATGAAACGACCTATCGAAGAACGGTTAGTTCAAGTAACATGAGATTTGACAAATTTTTAGTTTTGAAATTAACAAGTCGATCCCATCTGGTGAACAAATAAAATAGATGTCTTTTATCAGAAGCCGTTCGATGATGATTAAACGGCCTGGTTTCAACATGCCCATAATTCGAATACATATTCGAAATCGCTGAGCTCCAGGGTATCAGTAGCTACCCGCAAAGTGAGGCATCATTTGCAGCGGGCAATGATTGGTAGGGTGCCGGCCAAATTGTCTAGTGGTCAACATGCCTGACTACGGATAGGGAGGCCCTGGGTTTGAATCCCGGTTCAGGCATGGATGTACATCCTCTCTCTCTATCTAGTCTTTGTCCTTTCCTTGTAAGTGAATTAGGTATGAATGGTGCCTACCCTATAAACGGGTCCCTATGGCATGTGTGAGGGTGCGATGGTGGCCCACCTCCTGTGGTGCACCCGGGGCAACACCTCAGCGGCAAAGAGGTCGCTGTTTCTGGCCGGTTCTTTGGGTATAAGGGGACAATACATCCCGATATACCCCGACCATTGGAAAAAAATGATTGGGAGGGTGAACACGTACCTTTCCTCACTGAGTTGCTGGAGTTCCATAGTTTTTGGACACGTTCACGTTAATATGTAACGTTCAAAGTCCTTCCGCTGGTGTGGCGTGGATGTGGAAAATAGGATGGGAGTTTAAGTGTGACCCCGTTACCCGACAGTGGTTCAAAATTATCAAACAGCTGTTGACAGGCGAGTATCTAAAACCCGTTAACCTTAAGGTACTGTCTATGTATGCATTCGAAATCACTTCAGAACCATGAATGTGACGTTCACATATTAGTCGATGCTTTCCATTAATATTAATCGAAACAATTTGGAATCGAACGAGTTAAATCCGCCGATTCATCAGCTGAATTCGTCATTCATCCGAAGTCAGTGAGACATGGTCAACGTGCAAGCGGTAAAGGAGATTTAGACAGGCAGACAACAGAATAAAGTGGCATGGATAATACACCGTATCTAAACGATCTTTTAGAACCATTTTTTAAAATTCTTTCTTGTAATGACATCCTGGCATTTCAATAATTAGATTCCTCATTCAATACTACTATTGAGAATTATGCAAACAATAAATTTATACAAAAATTTATGTCTTAAAAGTTTGTAATACTTTGCACAAATATTTAATGATTTTGATATCAAATATTTGTAACTGCAAATAATTTAGAATAATTGTATTTGTTTCCAAACATTACATTTTATATTGGAAGTAATGATTTTAAAAGGCTACTCCATATGAAGCACCATTAAATTAAAGAAAAAAACTTTAATCAAACAGATTTCAATATGCATTTATTGTATAAAGAAAACTAACTGCAAATTATACTTCAATCTTTTTTATATAAATTTAGTAATAAAAAATCAAACCAATGTTAATAATAAAAATCAGAAATATACATTAAAAGCCCATACATGAAAATTTATTACAAGAAACTATAAATCAAAACAAAACAATAGCATACATTTGATATAGAAAAACTATAATAATTTGACTAAGCAACATAAGAAGAAAAATGATAAGTCTATAATTAAATATAGCAGATAATTCTGTAACATCATTTTCATGACATGTTTTTATTATTATTTCATATATGCTGCATAACACTAAAAACTATACATTATTTAGTAAGAATTCTATAAGTACAAAATAACTTCATATAGATACGAGAGCTTCATTTACAAAATTATAATTAAAAATAAATTAAATACTTTATATAAATAATTAAATATAGTTGTCCAAAACATTGCTATCATAATAAAATTGCTTAATGCAATTAAAATAAAAACATTAATATTAATATTGGCTGTGAAGCACAGATGTAATAAACTTACCGTTCAATTGATATTATCTAAACATATTTTGGAATTCTCAAGCATTGGATCTTTCAAGTTTGGACCTTATAGGCTTCATGAAAAATCAGACCTTAATTTTTACATTTAAAAATAAAATATTCTCCTTATATATAAATTCTGATTACTTATTATTAGACTTATTTAAAAAAAATTCTTACTGAATGCATTTTAATTTTATTAATTAATAAATAGCATTAAAAACAAAGGAATATTTAATTCATGAATACAAGCTCTTTTTAAATTTTAAGAATCCAACAAAAATGACTACCTAGATATATTTGGCACTTAGATGAATGGGTCTTTCAATTTAGCAGTTTAAATGTTCTGCTTTGAAAAAGTCAATCAGTTTTCAATTTTCACAATGTATATGCATTAATAGTTTTCCTCAATTAATCAATTAAAAAAGATACAAAGACAATTAAATAGTTATTATACTTCTAATAATAAATAAATTGTTTGATTTTAAATAAAAAAACTATTTTTGTGGTAAGAATTTATAAATAAATTTATACAATTATTTATAGAGTTTAAAATAATTTAAAATATTTTTATTCAGTGAATTATCTTTAAAATATTAATCATAATTTCGATATTTTAAGTGAGCATCTGCTTAAACTTTATTCTAAAACTTATACTAGCATGAGTGTTTTTAAGTTTTTGTTTATAAATTTAATTTAGAAGCAAAACAAAGAATTTTTGAAACGACCATTTTTTGTAAAGGCATAAGTTCGTTTTATATAGGAACTTTAAAAAAAACTATGGAATAATGAAATGATTCTCAAAAGAAAGTGCTGAAGTGAAATTTTTATTATTTCATTTGGCAAAAAAGGGAAAAAAGCATTGTTGCCAAATGAAATAATAAAAATTCTTTTAATTTTTGTATTAAATCATAAAATAAATAAAAATTGAAAGTAAGAAATTACACAGAAGAAAACAATTATTAAAATTTTAGCTTACAAAATTTGAACAAATTTGCCATTGATTATTTTTTCATTGTATATAGATATATAGTAACAATAATATCATAATGAGTTTTCAGTTATATTCCTTTATGTATAAATTTAGTACAGCTTTTTTATAATCGATATATTTCTTTTAATATATAAGCCTCTATGTGTATAATAACTAATATTTAAAATAATTTCAAAGGTTGAAATTTTTTGTCTGTGTATATAAGTTCATTTTCACAATTATATTGTAATATTCAATATTAAATAAAAACTTTAAAACAATGATTTTTTTCTTGTGAACTACTTTTTAAATTATTCAATAACAAATCTGGATGGTTATCACATGGTCAATATAAAGACAAATTGCTTAAACTGTAAACGTTTTTTACACGTTGATTATTTTTATTAAATGTGCAATACAAAAGCTCACACTAAATATAATGGGGAAGATGAAATACAATAAATATTAATGTGAAAAATTAAAATCATCCGGTAAATTAACTTTGATAGGTTTTCATTATACATAAAAGTTGATCCTAGCTGCGTGACTATAATAAACATAAAAATAACGCAAAACCTTTTAAAATATGACAAAACATTGTGTTAAGGAAAGAGGCATTTGAAATCACAATCATTTGAACAAAACTATTAGATGATTCCTCAAAATTTTAAAATGACTTATAAGTAATAAGCAAATCTTTAAACAAGCATTGACGAAATATAAATTCTTAATGAAGCTGTATACAAATACATTCTCTTTAATTTTTTTTTTATTTAATTAGTGAATTACAAATTCAGAAAGGGCTCCTTTCGGAATTTATTTCAAAAACCCTCTAACACCACTGATTTTTTTCGCTGTATCTACCATTGAATGTTTTTCTTAATCACTTTAAAGGTATCAACTTAAAAAAGGTTATGAAACACTATGTCGCACTAAAAATAATTTTTTAGTAATGTAAAATTTAAAATTTCTACATCCCCAAAGCAGCCCTTTTTGGAATTTGCTATTCAAACATTCATTACTCTTGATACAAAGTAAGATGTATTTGTTTGTCAATTGAGTAAACATAATATTAAAAATTAGTACTTTTATTTGCAATAAACTGCCAAACATAGAATATTTTTTATCTTTTGCAATAAAATGTATCATCCTTTACAGAATTTTAATCACATAAAAACACATATATAAATAGTATGAAAAACAGTATATATAAATAGTTTATTATTGATAAAGCTTATGAAAATAGTAAATTACACCATATATATTGCTTTTTGACACAATGAAAATTAACTAGTTATAATATGATTACTGTAAAAAAAATACAAAAACTAATTAATTCACTTAATGAGATCAAATTAAATGAGAGCACTTTCAATGTTAATAATTTGCTTAGTTAGTTTTAGCTTTATTTCTTCCAGAAAAGGTGTCCATTGATTCATTTTCAAAGTATAAAGAAAACACTTCATAGATTTTCGTTGGAAGATTTCTGAAAAGTAATTTTATTAGCTTAAGAAAAAGAATTCATCCCAACACCTCAGTTAGAAGAAAGAACAAGTAAAGTATTTTTTGTAGCAGAAATAATATTATATGAATAATATCGATTTTTAATGCGTAATTTGATTTACACAGTCTTTCATAATGGATGACTTTAGAAAACGATTGAATTTAAAAATATTTAAACCTTCAACACTGCGTAAACGAAAAGTTAAAGAAATGGTTTAAATTTGGCAACTTGAAATATTGTTCTTAAAAATAAAATATTAATATGAGTTATATCATATTTGTGTTTAATTCATTCAAAATGTTTGAAATTTGAATTTATTCGGGAAAAAATTTATACTTAAGTATCTTATACCTGAATTTAAATTTATCGTATTTGTTAACAAAATAGTGCTTATATGTAGGAAACGGTGTAAAGTTTTTATATCATAATAAAATTATTTTGATCAACTATTTGTAAACAATCAATTATTTGTTAACAAAATAGTGCTTATATGTAGGAAACGGTGTAAAGTTTTTATATCATAATAAAATTATTTTGATCAACTATTACAAAAATTTATATTAGTGTAACAAATAAATAACACTATTAAGAATATGGTAAATTTATATTATTTCTTTTCATCGTGTCTTTAAGAAATAAAAAAAGGTTGATAATCAATGTGATTCGTTTCTCTCTCAAATTGACTTGAGAATAAATTATGCCAATTAAGTTTAATCTTTAAGATGTATTCAATTTCAGTTCATACTATGGAATTATTATTTTCACTAGAATTTTAGAAAAATGAATTAACGAGATTTAATATTAATTCTTAAATTATAAAATTAAAAGACATACACACATAAGTAGTTTATGTCTCGTTTAGTGTTATGTAATCCGTAAATATTCTAGTATATTACACACAAAAGCGTATATTTTTATATTTAATGTAAATATGGATTCTGTTATTTTAATATTAAAAATATATATTTTTAATTTAATCTGAAATATTCATTTGGAATCGTGAAAATTTTAATTAATATTTTTATAATTTCTTATAACGAGAAATTTAAACAGTATGCGTATAAATCCAAAAAAAATTTTTACTTTTCAAAATATTTTTATCTCAAACTTTTAACACAAAGAATTATAAGCAACAATAATCTTATCTAACTCGTTTTTCATTTTTTTAAAGAAGAATGCCCGCTAATGTATCAGTCAGAAGTATTTATTTTGAAAACTATTATATACTTATACTTCATTGATTTCTCACCTTTAAGAGCAAAGTCTAACAATTTTAGCAAGCATAGCATAAATTATAACATTTAAAATATCAGTTAAACACGATTAACCTTCACTATTTTATGAGATAAATATAAATACGTCCTTCTATTTGCAAACTCAATGTATTTTTCATGTGTAATAAATTTGATTAACACAATTTGAATGTTTTTAAAATTTAATAGTTTTTGCATGAAGAGATTTTCCCAATAAATTTCAATGACATATACACAGTTTTTATTATTTAAAAAAATAAATAATACTTTATTAAGAACACGAGAAAATACAAAATAGCGATACTAAAATATCTTTTATTCGAGCCAAGCTCTAAAAGTTCAAAGTAAAAGTGAGCATCTAAATAATTTGGCTAATTTGTAGCAATCACGTGGCTTGGCTGTGTTTACACATTCGACACATGCACTTGCGTAATACGCAAAATGAAAAAATATCTCCCATGTGGATTTCAAAATCAATCGCAGGTGTCAACTGCGAAAATCTTGTAACATATACCGAGAGATAACAAAATTACTTAAAGGTGGCGAATAAAAATATTAAAATGAACTGTAAAAATAGTTTTCTGCGATGGCACTAAGGTAGAAATAAGCTCAATATGTTTATGCTTCTTGAAAAAATATTTTAGTTCTCGTTCAAGCATTGCTCCTTTTGTCTTCCTCTGAAGTCATCCATTGCGTTTTCAAGACGTAACATAACTGCCAAGTTTCTAATGATATGTGCAGGAGTTATCCTATAAAATGGAATGGTTAATCTATACCCATCACCAGTTAGCACATTGTTTAGAAAAGAGCCTTTGAAAAGATTTTTTTAAAAAAAAGGAACGAAATTCTCAAATATTCATTCAGCATTCAACAAGAACATAATATTTTCGGTCAATTATTATTTTTAATCAGCCATTTTTTTGTAAAAAAAAATGACCATACGCAACAGAAAAATAAAAATAAATCTGATAATTATTTAATTTGTCTTTTTGGACACAATCTAAAATTGAACTTTAGAATTCTAATTCATATACAATATCTTTTTTCAGAAGAAAATTGTGAAAGATGTTTGTGGCGATAGTTAGATCATTCAAAAAAATGTTTCAAATAAATATCCTTTCAGAATATTTTTTTTTATATTTTACTTCAGCAAAAATGATATAGAACAATTTTTTAAGATCTTAATATTGAAAATTATCAATTTTCAAATAAATAACTCATTCGATAACTAATATGAGTTTACATGCCAAAAAATCTTCCTATGACTTTTAATTATCTAGCCGTTTTCCAAATGTTCTTTATTATTTTACTACATAGTATTAACACATGCAAAATATTAAAGGAAATGAATAAAAATTATGTTCTTATACACAACATACTGAATGATTATTTGAGTACTTCGCTTATTTAGTCAAGCAAGCACCAAAAAAATTAGAAAAGTAGGAAATAAATGCATTTAATAAACATTATTGATATTTAAACTTAAAAGTTTTTACTAAATGTTAAAAATTGTACGTGATAATTTCTGAAAATAAAATTTCACAGATTATACGTCACTCTCTAAGATATTTCTAATGCGATAATTACCATCGCCTTTAATTCAAATTTGAAATGAATATAAGGAAAAAAAATTTCACAACTTACGATTTCAGGAAGATCAGAACATTCATTACCCAAGGAAGCATAATCACTTCTTGATTAATCAAAACTGCAGTCACGATTTCATCGGCCACGTATTCTGGTGTCATCATTGAAAACATTCTTTAAAAAAACAAGTAATAATTCAGAAATAAAATTATAAGCCAGAAGACCACATTTACAGATACATTTTTTAAATATAACGTATTCATTAGCACATAAGGTTGATTATCAAAATAAAGTATCAATATGAAATGCACCTATTCATATACATAAATATCGTGCACTCTCTACGAATCACTCTGCTATTCAGTTGCAACTATGAAGAGTTAAGTAACTTTTATCCTTGCACAAGATTTTAATATGTCATTTTTACTCTTCCTCAGAATAAACAAAATTCAGAATTCTATAATATAAAAATTATTTATATCTCTTTTTTTTTATATGAGAAGAATCTGTTATTTTTCTGCAATCTCATGAGCTTGAATCGAGATAGAGAACTATTTTGCAACTTAAAATCAAATTGGTTCTTATAACGGAATCGAACCAGTTATGGTTCACTCTCTCTTACCAAGAAATATAAAGAATCCTTCGTTTTAAATATATCACTTTTATATACAAGTAATTAAAACGTGTAGTACTCATCCTTTTTAGCTAAGTAAAACCGATTATAAATGTCTAAACGTCTTGTTCTACATGTACAGGCAACAATAGGTTTTTAAATTTTTCCTACTGTCAATGAAACCATAAATATTTGGTTCTCTATTATTAACACTATCTCCATTCGAGGGTGTTTAGAATTCCTTCACATGTTGTCTTAACGGTTATATTTGCATGTCTAATATTAGAAAAAATACAACTCACAGAATTTAGTGGTGCAAGTTAAAATAAATTACTGGATAGAGTTTGCATAACAAGATATGGATGTATTTTGTGGCACTACATGGAAAATTCTCACTAACCAGAGTTTTAGTTGAACCTAACCTATCCAGTGCTTGAAGAATGCAATATTATGCAAAGACATATTAGCAGAATGCATCGATTGTAATAAAGCTTCAATATAAAAGAATAAAAATTTTAGGGAAATTCACACATCATAGATGTTTAAGTTTAAAGTAAATTTACAAAATAAACCAACGATGAACACATAATTCTAATATTTCGTCAATCATATTTATTGTCGAAAATCAAATATCGTTTCATGGTATAGTTGTAGTTCACCAAAATGATAGTTATACGATTAATTTTGTTAGGCTTATCACATCACTTGAAACAAATTCTATAAATAAGAAGTAAGCCACTTTATTCGTCATAAAGCTACATTATTAATTTATAGTTCATGATAATGACCTAACAATTACCCAATAAGCAGGTGATTTCATTATTGTTTAATGAATAACATTATTTATTTCGCTACCTTCAGTTTACCAAATGCTTAGTATTAGGAAAATAAATTAATGTCATAGTACTACTTACCCAGGTTGAGCTCCATCAAACATGCCTGTGTTAATGAAATAAGGACAAACAACCGTGGAATGGATGCCGGTATATCCTTCGTGGTGCAACTCCAGTCGCAAAGATTCTTCGAAGCCAACAGCCGCAAATTTGCTGGCACAGTAGTCGGAGAGTTTGACGACACCACATAAACCAGCCATACTAGCTATCGATACTATATGGCCATGATTGTCTTCCATCATATCAGGGAGAAAAGCCTTGCATGTCTAAAAAACAAAATGCGTAAATTTTAGCATCGATTTAAAAAAAAGAATTTTAATGAAACAGATAAAAATATACAGAAATATAAGTTAGATGAAGGTTTTATGTTTTAGCTCTTTTACAAAAGCAAGATGAATATGAATTCATAAATATAGTATCATGACAGAATGGGTCGCAGTGGCAGACTTATAGACTAAATAGCGTTCATGTACTTAGCTGCGTGGTATCAGCTAACATTAGACCCAAATTACAAGAGAAAAGCATGTATACATCCCCTTATGAAACACTTCCCTCATAATAATTAATTACACCGAACTCCAATTTCTTGCGTTTATTTGTTAACAATTTTATTTTTCTTATAAATACAAGAACAGTAGAAAAACATTTCGTGAATATTATATTATTTATTTAAACTTCTTTACATTTATTCTAAAATTTCTATGAAATATATCTATCATTTATAGAAATGCTACTTATCTGTTCTAAAAGTTTACCATTTATTGCCAAAAATAACTCCATATTAAGCAATCATACCAAACATTAAAAATGTTTTGTTTTTTTTAGTAATTTTTGTAAAATAATAATTTTTAAACTGAATGGGGCAAGTATCAAGAAAATATTAACAATTCCTTCGATTATCTACGATTAATCAAATTTATGTTTTCATCTATAATCGGAAAATTAAAATAATTGGATAAATCATCAAGTTGTTAAATATACAGTCACTTCTTCAAAAATAAAAAATAGCGATATAAACACAAAAGAAATTCAGCAAACTATTTTGAATAAAACGAAACATGACAGGGAAAAAACAAAAAAGTGTTCAGTCGTCAAACTTAAAAAAAAAAAATATTCAAAGATAAAAATATTGAATATTCTTAAATCATAAAATGATATAATAGAAAACAAAAACAAATTTAAAGTCAAAACAAACAAAAATAACAATGATGATACATACAAATACTTTTAGTCTATGTTATTTACTTTGACACTTGGGCAAAGTAAGCTCGTTTTGAAGTCGGCAATGCAAATTTAAGTCAGTAGGGTGCGTCTTTCGTTTAACCAGAACACCACGAAGGTAAAAGAACGACTGACTTTACTCTGAGACTGCTCCGATAGACGGCACCACCATCCGTGAGGATCTACTCCCTCAATTTTGAAATTGATCTGGAGGGCGAAGAAGTTTTAAGCAGACCATTACACCCATGGTAAACTTCCAGTCTGTAAATAAGGTTTACAATGTTTGACTGTACTTTGAGATGATCAATCAAGTTCAAAAGCATCTTGGATATTTTTAATGAAACTCGGGGTAATTAATAGGCAAGCCATTCCTTAATCGCAACCCCTTCGCTTCCTAGTAGTCGTCAGCGTGATTGCTCTATGGGACTCATGACAGTAAATTAGAGCAGGACGAATTACTGCTGCACAAAATGCTAAAATAGAGTCAAAATGTCATCTTGATGCCATTTAGCTGGGTGATGTTGTGAACATGTCGATACAGGGCAAATGGATAAAAAAATTAATGATGATACCTCATCATATGAATGCGTAATATTTGGAGATGATCTGGGCCAGATTTCTGTAAATTATGTTTTCCAGATCTTTATATCCATGTAATTCTCTTTCCAAGTCAAATTTCAACTCCCTCGTTTAATCTTTCTCATCCCCCATTTAAGTTTAACTGATAGCACCATTTTCATCAATAACTATGAATCAGGTGGACAGAAAAACTCGTGGTGCCCAAAAGTAGTCGATTAATGCTATGCATAGTAGTGACATATATATATAGTTTGACCAATGTCCACTGGAATTAGGGATATCACTCTGATACTCTTTGGTTACAACATCAATGTATTGATATTTGGCAAGGTCATAAACTTTGGCACAAGTCTTTGGGCAACTGTTTGACTAATTTCGAATTGTTTCTATAATCGTGGAACATTGGAATATCAAAGAATAAAACGATATCTGTAATTAACATATAATATACATATAAGTAAAGTGATATCTGTAAATGTAACTACATTAATGCATCCGACAACACATGACAGTTCAGCTTTCATTCGTATATATTTCAGAAAACAAAGAAACACGTTTATCTTGAAAATAAATCATATCTAAGCTCTAAACATGTTGTATCTGCTATAAGCTGAACAATGATATCGTCTCACACAGTTGTCTTTTTTGTATATTTCTCGAAATGAAACTTTGATTGTGGCTAATGCATAGCATAATTCTATGCTTTCATTCTACCTGCAGTATCTATAATATAATGATTCTATTAAAATAAGATTTTCTTTTCATGCTTAAATTTTTGGAGAGAGTACGGATGAGAAATTTTATCATATAAATTATCTAAATTATTCTCCTTATAGTAGAAGTATTTTACTTACTCATTCAGTTATTTTGTTCATATCTAATCATATAAAACCACCACCATTTTTTTTCTAATATCCATAAAAAAAGAGTGCACGCCATTTTGAGTAAAAATGCCAGTATTTATTTAAAAAGTTATTTCCGAAATATGACAGAATCTCTCATTTCAGATTATTTTTTTATAAATGACATTAATTGTTATAATCAAATATGTTCCTAAAAATATGATCAACTTTTAAGTAAGTATATTTTCTCTAAAAATATTAATTTATGCAAAGCAAGTATACGCTAAACTTTAGACGCGTTGTAGAACCGCTGAAGTGCTTACGTTTCTATTTCGCTTATCATTAAACTCATTAAGTTAGGTTAATTACTTGAAATCAAGGATTTATAGGAATTTAGCGGAAGGAGTCTTAAGGACTTTCCTTGTTCAATTAAAATTATGCCAGAGACAATAAGTTACAGTCTAACATTTCATAATGAACAATAAATAACAATGCAGGAAAAACTTGGATTTACTATCATGTTTTCAAAGCAATTAAAGAAGTTTAAAAAGTTAATTTCTTCTTACAATAAGATGCTTGTGGTGAGATTATTTCCCATGCCTTGAAACAATACTTACAGTTATTAAAAAGTTTAAGCAACATTAAAAAAAACCGAGGTGTTTCATCTAGATTACGCAAAATAATAAAAACTTATTTTCCAGAGCTTCTTATTGTATTGATTTTCCAGAATATACTATATCTTGTCCCCCTTGTTCACTTGCATTAAATGAATATTTTAGAAATTTCTTTGTTTACCTACTACTGAGTTAATGTAACAACGTATACTGTTAAAGTATTAATGTGTATTAATACCTTAATAGAAAATGAGAATTTGATTAGTCTCAAAAAAGTTTGCCAAAAAACTGCACACAAAATTATTCAAACAAGAATATTTTCGTTAATAAGTTCGTTTCGTACTTTCGTTTCAGCTAATTAAAGTATTTATTAATTTAGAAAAATATGACATTTATAGTTTATATATATAAATTTAAATTAAGTATTTATTAAGCTGTAAATTGATAAACATAAAACCATTATTTCGCTATTTATATTTTTTAATGATGATACATTTTAATGTAATTTTTATCCTTACTTTCCAAAAAATAAAAAAAGATTTCTTTTAAATGTGAAGATAATAAAAAACATTAAGAGACTTAATTAGAAACAGTTTGAGCAGCAGTGCATTTGCAGTCAATATTTATATAATAGTAGAAAATAATTACATATACTATAATTAATATTTCTAAGTTAAAATATCTGTTTTTATGGTAATTTTAAGATCACTGAAATTCATAAGAGAATCAATAAAAATTATATTTAAATCAGTGATTTTTAACTAATGTTCCCCGTCACTTTTGTGAGTGCTACCGAATTTTTGAAATGAGCAGCTAAATTTTAAATGTGTATAGAAAAAATTATACTTCTTTTTTTATTACGAGTAAAATAATGAATTTACTGCTGTTTTTGTAGTATATATTCTACTATTTTATTTTATACACAAAATTTTTAATTATAAATTAAAACGTTCTTATTGTTAAACAAAGTGTCCAAATTCCCATTTTTAATTTAAATAAAAAAAAATATTATGTCTATTGGAAAATTCTGTCCATTTTTGGAATAAAACATAACACAAATTTTTGTACCATCAATAAACTTAATTAAATAATTTAATTGCCATTATTATTAATAACTTCTTGCCAGTGGGAGGATAATTTGTATACCCCACTTCTGAAAAATATTTTATTATTTCATGTGAAAAATTGAAACAGTGTTAGATTGATATCTTCTTCATTTTTGTATTTTTTACCCTTCAAAAATATTTTTAAGGACAAAAGCAAGTGAAGGAGGATGATATGCCGGGGAAATACGGGGTATGGGACAAAAATTTCCCACCCTAATTTTGCAATTTTCTGACGAATTTTTTTCTTGGGACTTTTTCTTGGAACATTGTCGGCCTTTTTTCTTGGACTGTTACCTTTTAAACTATCCATTTCTTGACAATACTTTACTGAATTCTGCTTATGGTTTAATTTTGCATTCTCATAATATATTGATCCTCAAATGTTCCACCAAATACACAACAATCTCTTATTCAGAATTAAATTTATTTTAGAGTAGGAAGGTTTAAGTTTTTCGCACAACATACTCTTTTCTTTACGATATTTTCTTAGGTAATCCACTTTTCATCCGCTTCAAAGAAGGACTTGATTTTGTTCCGAACAAGCAGAGATAGGCACGTGATGAATCGATCATTGAGTATGTCCATAACAATTCTATCTTCCGAATATGGCCCGAAATAGTTTGCTGAGCTGAATCAAGCTTTCTGCTATCTCTGATGTTGTCCGAGAAAGATCTTGCTCTAAAATGGTTTTAACAACATCATCATCGATCGATAGACAGCACTTTCCGGTAGATTTAATTATTAGCAATTTTTTTAGAAATTTAGAATTTATAAATTAAAAATTAATTCTTACTCAAAGCTTGCATTTTGATATTTGGAAGTATTATACCTTTATGCAAGTTAACGTTATGATACCAACTCCAACAGAAATTGTTATAGCTTAATAAGTAATAGCTTCATAAGTGGGACCCAATCTGTTAGATTTAATAACTTCTCTTCAGACCCAATCTGTTAGATTTAATAACATAATTACTAGGAACACAAAATTATGTTTCACATGTTTCCTTTTTTTTTCCTGAGCGGGGTAGACAATGTAAGCATTGATGAGCTAATGACGCCCCAAAAGTCATATCATATTATTCTATCTGATATCCTTTTCTGTTTACTTTAGCGAAAACTACATTTGAATGTGATTTTAAATTTAAGATATTTATCGTGATTTAGAAATATTGAAATAAATCGAAAAACACACTATATCGACTATTTTTAGGTATTATTAAAACAATTAACGGAATTATGTACTTTAATGCTACGAAGTATCTTACAACTTTTTATTCTGTGTGCTTAATAAATCTTGTACTAAAATATGCTAAAAAAATAATATAAATAACATTTATTAATATTTATTAGAATATATTTATATATGTAAATAATTTTTTATAGTCTTCAATATTCATTGAAAACACATTGTCTTCTTAAATACTTTTGTCTTTGACTAAAAGATATCCTTTAATTATTTTTAATGAAATCTGGAATTCAATAATTTATTTAATTAATCGCCATGTTTGTTTCTGTTACGATTATTGTTTGATGAGCAACAGAAGAGAAATTGTAAAGAAAAGAGAGGGTGACTAAAAGAAAAGAGTCAAGGTCAGATTGTTAACGCACTCAGATACTTTTGGATTTCACCCGGGAAAAGGTGGTAAAAAAACATGGATACCGTGGACATTTCTGGTCGGAAAGAAAACGAGATTAACACTAGCTCAATCATACACACACGACCAGAATTCAGATAAGACAAAAAATTAAAGAACCTCAAGAAAGCGACGGAAAAAAATAAACACATATTGAACTCAAAGGTCCCTATATCTTCGGAAAAGTAACGTCAATTCTGTCACAAAAGCAGTCACTTGAAAATGTTTCATTATTTTAAGCACATATCTTATATCAATTTTAAGATTTACCTTAACCATAATCATTAATCCTCTGGTTTGATTATTGCTCAATGTTCACTTTTTGCCCACGAGATCTAATTAGATCAGGATCTACGGTTTAAAGTGTATTCCAAACAACAACAAACCCACAATAAAGATTCGAACCCACAAACTGTTGAATCGAAGGCAAGAGTGCTAACCGTTCAGCTACAAGCGCGGAGTCTATCTACTGAGTGGCCCGAGTGTGATATATACGTTATATGCAAGTACAGATAGACCAATATAAACAATATTTATGTATCAGATTTTGACTGCGAAAATAAATTTATTAAGTGTCATTAATTGTAACATTAGCAATTGATATGATTCTAAAAAAACCAAGCACTAATAAAAAAATATTAATGTGAATCGTAACTTGAAAATTATTGAGATTTCAATATTTTAATATTTAATAGAGAAGAATAGAAACAACGATATTTTTATGGGAATACTCGATTGAAAAGAATCAATTTAAATAGAAAATACAACTATATGCATATAATCTCTTCTTTTTAATTTCTCAGCAAATTCGGAAAAGTAAATTTAAGATTGCGACATACATAAATAAGCTTATACCGCAGATTTAATTGGCATTTTCATGAATTAATTGTAAATTAGGGATTCTATACGTACAAAATGGTTGATTATCAGACCATGGCATTCACAAGCGATATGTTGAGTGGGCATAATTAAACACACAGCAACAACTTCGAAAGGCGATTATTTTAATGACAGATAACGATGGTAGAAAAAAAAAATTAATCCAAGGGCATTCGTCTGTAATTCAAGGAGAGGAATGGAAACACAGTATCTAATCTAAATGCTTAGAAATAGCTTTTTTTTTTTTTTTTATTCAATTTGAAATAATTTATCAAACTTCTCTGGTTAAAACGAAATTATTGGATCCTCTGAATTTTTTGTATTAACCAAATTTCACATTATCTCAATTTGTAACAGATTTTTAGGAATTTATACATATATTTCTTTAATGGAATAAGAAAAATATGTAAACTTAAAGTTCATCTAAGTAAAATTCGAAGTTAAATAAAATCAATTTGAAATTTTACAATGAAAATTTGTTTAAAATATTGATTGTATTTAATTTAAATAAAAAAATATTAATAGCATTGATATTATTAAAACAAATCATTGAAGATTGAATTAATCAAGCAGACAGAGAATATTAAGATAAATAATGAGATCATTTAGAAATCACAGTACAACTATATTTCATTTCCATTTTAAAATATTTGTACTTTTAATTTTAAAATAAATAAAAATGCCATAAATTTCGACACTGCCCATGTTTATGAAAAAGAAAATTCTTTATGTTGAGTTTTCTTTATCCTTTTTTGATGAAATAAGATTTCGTTTCCAGTTTTAAATAATTTTTTTTTTCGGAAACTTTAAATTTTTTCTGAACTGTTAATTTGTGAGAATTTTTCTAATTTTTTATTCACTATCAACTAAAAAAAAAATATACCCGTTATCTTATATTCTTCAAGAACTTGATATCATATCACAATCATGTCTGTTAAGTGTTTCTGTGGTGACTAGATCGTCATCAGTATCTGGAATATTGTATGTGACAAATATCAATAAACTTCACCGGATGTTTAGTGATTACGATAATAACACCGATGAAAATCAACATGTATTAATAATAAAATATTGAATTCCAACCAAAACTGAGAACTAGGCCAAAAATATTAATTTGTTTAATTGGAATATTGAAAATAAAATTAAGTTAGTTTTGTGTGTTTGAAGTTATTATATTTTGTAACGGTTCATTAAATATTTAACAATTGACTTTGATTTGGTTAGTATGAAAACAAATGACAAGTAACAATTTGTATGCATTTAAGTATGGAAATGTAATTGTGGAAATCCATAAATTTTATTTATGAGAACCAAGAAAATGAAGGAATATTTTAATTATATGATTATTCTACATGTAAGCAATAATTATTTAAATTTTTATGAACAATTAAATAGATTTAATCAAGTACAAGGCAATTTCGAAGGAAGATTACAAAAACGGATTTAACTACTAAAACTGATCTTTTATTTTTCAGTCATTGGAATTATCATTTGAATTAATTATTAAACCTTTGAAATATAGAATAAATAATAATTATTTTCAATAAATTTTATTAATTGTGATAAAAATTTTTAAAAAAAATTTCCTTTATGAAATATACATTATTAACTATTAAAAAGTAATTTTTCATTAATTTATCTTAAAATTTGGTTATTTATAATAATTATAAGGTAATAAATTGAAAAGAAATTGAATAAAAACTGTTTTATTGAAAATCTAACTGCATGGCTGGAATTATATAGTATATTTTAAGTTCTTATATTTTATTTATTTTTTCTTATTATATAATTTTGTAAAAAAATAAAAAAGCATATCTTAAACTTATTACTGTAGTTCATATTCAATTTTTTGAAAATAATATATTTTCCATTAATTCATATAAAATTTCATAGAATCATCGAAACTTTTACCAATAAGTTTTTAATACAACTTTTTAATGGCACTTACGCTTCAACATAGCTTTTCTAAGCATCTTATAATAATTTACGAAAAGAAGAATAAAATAATCATAAGACAACCTATTTCCAAATATAATGTATCACCGACCAAGAATAAAAAAGAGATGTCTTTCTAAAAAATTGCAAAAATTGGATATTTTCAGATATTGTATAGATTTTACTTTTAATAAAAATGTTAGCATTTAAATACAGGTTTAAATCTTTTTCCATGAATTAGAATGATAATAATGTCCATAAAAAATGAAATGATTGCAATTATTTTCATCAATTTGTAATAATATGTGTGTGTGTCATGATTTTCTAAAAAAAAAATATTTTTATTTTAAATAATTAATTTAAATTTTCAATCTTTATTAAATTATGATCGTTTTCTTATGAATATTTAAAACTTTACTGTTACATTACAATTAATAATGCTTCGTTATAGCTATGAATATAAGTAGTAGGCGTCTGAGTGTATAAATCAATATCAACGAAATTAAAACGGCATCTCCTTAAATATAATGATGAATTTCAAACTGAAGTTTTCTCAGGAACATGTTTATATTCATTTATAAATTATCCTTACTTTTAATAAGTACAGTCATAAATACAAACTTAATACACATTAAAATTTAAAAATACAAACTCGGAGAAATTTCTAAATGGCTGTAATATTACTCAAATGAGTTTCATACGACCAGTAAGTTGGACAATATTGTCCTTAATCTATACTACTATCTATCTTTCTAAACAATACTATTGTTGTTGTAGTTAATTATGATACTTGGACAAGCCAAGCTCGCTGTGCCTTGGCAATACGAATTTAAATTGGAAGGGTTCGTCAATCGTTTAATCAGAGCACCACGAAGACGAAAGTACGACTTTGCTGTTCAAATCTTCCTATAGATGGCACCACCAGAGGATCCACTCCCTCAATTTTGACATTGATCTGAAGGGGAGGAAATTTTCTCCAGACCACTGCACCCATGGTAACTGCTCAATGACATAACCTGCTCAATGACTTTCGATTCCACAGATTTTACGAGCACGTATATCGCATGTACTCGGTGGATCTTTGACGGCATCGAACCCTGCCCTTCCGGAAGGGGTTCGAACCTAACCACTAGGCTACGACGGCCTTAACAATACTATCTTTCTTTTATCAAAGTAGAACAAAAGGACAAGAATAATCCTTACGTCCACATTTCTTAGGTTTTCTTTCATCATCCATGGCTTATAGCAAACATGGTTAAGTAATTAATATCATCAAATGATTTTATATACATGAATAAATATTCACTCCACCTTTTCAAAACACTATTATTATGATCAGAAATTCAAAAATGTTTTCCTGGGTGATCTGAAAAAGATAATTATTCAGATTTATAGCTCTCTATAGGATTACTAATCGTAAGACAAAATTAAATATTTTATAAAATAGCTCAAATGTGAAATTCAAATAAATACGATTGAAGATTACTTTGTAACATAAATATTCTAAAAAATAATAGAAACAATTTAGAATGCACTTACAAATCTATTGCGTTTTCCTGAAATAAGATTTTAAGACTCATTTAATTTAACATGGAATAATGTAAGGTTTAATAAAATGTTTTCATTTTCATGAATCTACAATTTTAAGATTCATTTTAAAGAAAACTTATAGGTATCTGTTGTGTACTATGTCAGTAGTACACTACCGGATAGAGCGTTTAATATTATTCGATATTCAGTACAAAAAACTTTTTCTGGTTTGACCTGATAAAAGCAATATAAAATAAGATTTAATAAAAATCAGCATTTATTAGGAACATGAATTTTACTTTGAAGCAACACACACACAACGAAAGGCACATAATTGTATATTCAGGTTTTTGGAATGATTAGATTAAAACAGCAATTTCAGCCTGCTAGAAGAATTTTTAATTCTTGAGATAAAAATAGAAAAATTAAAGTTGCCTTATATTTTATCACAATAAAACTGCTTTTAGATCGTTTCTTTGAACTTTAGTACAGAACATAATCTTTTTTGATTTATTTATATCATTTTTTTTATCGCACAAGGAAAAAAAATTTTTTTTAAGTTTCTACTTGTAAAGATAACAGTAAGATATCTTCTTCCTCATCATTTTTACAACATCAATTTCAAAGGTTTTAATTTTATGAAACTTTCCATACTTTCAATCACCTCAACAGTAATCTTGAACTTAAAGAAAGCAACTGAAGATAAAAAGACAAAAATGTGTATGTGTTATTAGTTCAGTTGGTATAATATTGGATAAGGATCAATACCATCAGAATTTGATTCACACAACTAAAGTTAATCATATGATTTCACGAAATATTTTTCGTTTTAACATGGATTTTCGGCACCTGATACAATGTTTGCAGTCACCATCTTGGATTATTTACCATAATGAAATATATTTTGCGTGCGTTACATCATATAGAACAAGGAAGAACAAATTTTAAAAAATGAAACTAGCAGTGGGTAAAAAAGTACTATGATTTAAAGATGTCTTAGTGATTTATATATTTAAGGAAGTTAAACATAGTTATTTTTTCTTTCAAACTGGCATGACGGAGACAACCTTTAAACGTCTATGATGATTGAAATGAAACCATGAAGTCAATTTTCTTATCAATTCTATTGTCAAGTTCGAATGGCTTGAACAAATGTGAAATGACTTGTCGAAGAAAGATTAATTCGAATAAACTGAACATTGACAAATCTTTAGTTTCGTAATTAAAGAGTCGATCCCATCTGGTCAACAACCGAAATGCATTCCTTGTATCCGAAGCCGTTCGATGATGATTAAACGGCTGGTGCCAACATGCCCATAACTCGAATACATATTCGAAATCACCAGGTCTCAGTAGCTACTAGTCGCTTTCCGTTACGATTACCTAAGTGAAGCACCATTTGCCGCATTCAGTGATTGGGAGGGTGAACACGTACTCTCTCTCTCTCTCACTGGGTTTCTGGAGTTCCGTGGTTTGGGAACGTGTCCACATTAATATGTGATGTCCAAAGTCCTTTCGCTGGTGAAGCGTGGAGGTCGAGAGGAGAGACATCGCCACCTACCCGTGGTTCAAAATTACACGGGGCTAGATGGTGAATGAATGTTAACCTTAAGGTACAGAGAAAGAGAGAGAGGTACTGAGACTCGCGCCTACACCCCTATCTATATATGTACATATATAAAAGTGTCATTCCTTCGACCCCTTGTAAGGTTGAAATGTGAATACACTCAACGTTACAAGGGGCGGAAGGAATGACACTTTTATTGAATAGGCATTGGGAAGCTTTCTTATTTTTAAAAAATTGAAGGTTTTTAAAATTAATTTAAATAATTTTCAGTTTAAAAAAAACTACTGAAAAATTTAAAATATTTAAAGTTTTATAATATACGATATTTCCAATATCACTGCAAATAACAGTTCATTAGAAACAAAACGGGGGGATGAATTAAAATTATATTTTTGCTGACTGATAATACTTAGTAACTCCATAGTATACTTACTCAGTGAACAAGAACTTACTAGAACTATTTGTAACCAGCGCTTGGTGTCATAAAATCTTATTTCTTTCAACGATGTGCATTAAAAAGAATGAAACAGTTTTTAATACACCGTGTCAGTTTGTATTTTGAAAAGATTTTAGTTGAAGTCAGAATGTAAATATCGAACACAATTAGTATATGATGTATTGAAAATCTAGAAAAAGGAATAGATGTAGAAAATGCAAACCTAACAATATTTGAATTAATTCTTGCCTTTTTAGAGGGGATTCTTTTAATATTTTATAGCAGAAGCGTGATATAAATATATAAATATCATCAAAATTTTAAAGCTCAAAAATTAAATTAGATAAATCACTGAAAAATGCAGTACTATTAAAATTACATTTTTTGGATTTGTTTTGTTTATAAAAATTAAAAATATTCACAACATTCGAATTAACAAAAATATTGTAATTCATCGATGTACGCCAGGTATGTGTCTCCTATTGTATATAAAAGACAGAATAAAAACCAGAAATTATTTGAAAGAAATGATTCATTTCATATATTTTTAGAAATCTTACGAAGTATAAAATGCGATGATCTTAAAATTACTGTTTATGAAAATTCCGAAATATTTGCAAAATTAAATTTTCGCCTGTTGTTATCGACAGTATTTTTGCTAAATAATTACTGCGATTTTCTATTTTAAATTAAAAAAAATATATATATTATTATTTTCTATAATTACCTTTACATAGATTTGCTAAACCACTGGAAATTTTTTTAAATGAAGTATTTTCTCTTTTGTTATTTGTAATCACTTTAGAGCCTACATTTGACAATCCCCATTCATGATCCTTAATCGGCCATGAGTAGGTAAATTATTTTCTATTTTGTTCTTTTTTTTTCAGCAAATAAAACTTGTCCCTGTGTTAATCCAATAATTATTAACAGCATAATGTAAATAAACGTGAAAATGATAGTGATACAATTTCACGTTTATTTATGATATAGTAAACACGAACATATTCTCCAACACTAATTTTTTTTTTTTATTTTAACATTTTCTATTTTATTATGCAAAGCGTATATTACTTTTCAAATAAATTCAAGTCATTTAATAAAGCAAAGAAAATCTATAAATTATTTACATGATTTTGGTCGAATTTTTGGGAGAAAAGATTGCAAAACTGACGCCCATTTCATTCACCCTTGAACTGTTGGTAGAACACACAAAGCGAGACAACGTGCTCGTGGAACTGTAATAACCCAATGACCGCGCACAACACACAGATGCTTCTCAATTATGACTTTGACCTAGTTTCCCGAAAAATGTGCAATATCCGGTCATTTCAAAATATAGAAAAGTACTCATCACAAATAGAAAACAATATAGCTAATTTTTTCACTTCCAATTTTTTTTTCGGTAGATTTGGAAAATGCACGCAATTACAGTTTAGGATTCCTTTAAGTAGATTGATACAACTAATGTATGATAGTTAATCGAATAAAAATGTTTTTAATTTTTATGTTAGCTACAGTAATTTGATTTTCTCAATATGCCAATAATAAAATGTATATATGTATAAAAAAAATATTAGTAAAAAATTTTTATGTTAATCTAATTATTATATAAAACTCAGTAAAAAAGTTTCCAAACAATAATTTTTAAGAACCAACTAATTAATTCTATAGGACAGAAACTGTTTTAGACACAATAATAAGACCTAGAAACATATAACTATTAATTTACTGTATTTAAATGGCACGAAATGTACCTTAAATTAGTCAGCAAATATAAACTGCTCTACATTAAAAATGCAACACCAAGAAGGAAGAACCAGAAAATTATGCGAATTTCTGGGTAGACGCATCGTACAGAATTATGCAAATGATGTGAAATGCATTGCTCTCCATCGCACATACGAGAAGATAAAGGGGAGGAACCGGCAGAGTGCGCAATATTTTCGCTTGGAAAATTATAATTGAAAGTTAGTTCCTGTCGCAAAGGTCGCCTGTAATTGCAGAGAATGCCAGCCCATCGTCAACGGAGTCAGTTCCAATAGACAGACGAATTTACGAGGCTCTTGATGGCACTGAAAATGGCAAGTTGGTCTTTTTGCAAATCACAGCTGACAGACACCAGGACAGTGCACCGGCTGTGGCGAAGATGATAGGAACAAGGAACTGTGAAACATTTACGAGGAGCCCGTGCAGCCAGAGTGATGTCAGCAAGGATGGATCAGCGCGTTTGACGGGAGGCATTGGTGGACCTGCAAAGCACATCTACCGAAATTCTGCATCATGTACAAGACACCCTGGATGCTCCCATATTGAGCAGAATCACTTACCACCAATTGCTGGTGGCCTGCGCTCATGGCGTCCGTTAAGAAAACTGCCCCAACAGCATAGACACCAACTTCTGGAATGGTGCCGGATTAGAATGAATTGAACAACAGAGTTGCACAGGATCGTCTTCTCAGATGAGTCGCGCTTCTATTTTTTCAGTGACAGACGTGGTGTACGAGTGTGGCGTCCACATGACATAATGATGTGGGGATCCATTGCGTATGATTCCAAGTCACCTATAGTTCGTATTCCCGCCACTATAACAACCCAACATTACGTGGATGATGTGCTGCGGCCAGTGACACTCCCCTATCTTCAGGAGGAGCTTAATGCCATTTATCAGCAGGATAACGCCCGACCGTACATTGTTCACATCAGGCAAAATGCCCTACAAAGTGTATAGCTGCTTCTCTGGCCACCGTGCTCACCAAATCTCTTACCCATGTTTGGGACATGATTGGAGTTCATTTGCAGACCCTGCTACTACCTCCATCAGAAGACGCAGTGTGGTGGACAAAGAATAGAGAGCCATTCTTCAGGACGCCATCCGTACTCTCATTGACTCAGTGCCTAGACGCGTTGCTTCGTGTATCGCTATTCATGGTGGTCCTACAACCTACTGACCCGACCTGTTCTCGCTCTGCATTATGCATATATTCCGAAATACTGATTACTTATTGTTTGTTGCTGTCTCTCTCGATTTACTGAGTTTCGTCACTTCCTGGCAAATCCTTTTTGGTGTTGCACTTTCAATGTCGGGCAGTGTATGCTATATTAAATAATGGCTTTCCTATTTAATTGATACGAGTCCATGAAGCCACAACACACAGTGATAATTAATTTTAGAGTGCACTATTGTAAATAATCTTACCCAAAATAATGTTAAGTACAATGATTCATGCGAAATATAAATATCATGATATCTGAAAAATATCTGACGTATTTACGCTTGTAAAAATGGAATATTTAATAGCTTGAAATTTTTCTACTGATGTGGCGATTCCGTAAAATTACAGTGATTTCCTGTTCTTTTAATATAGAATAATATTTTGAATTGAATTTAAGCGATGGAAACAAAATAACTATGAATAATTATAATAATTATATAACGTTAAGTAATAATTTTATAAAACGAATCACTAATTCAACGAGGAAATATTTTTTGATATTTTAGATTCAATTCTTATAAGGGGAATCAACTGTCAAGAGCGACGATATTGTTGGAATGAGCTGCATTTTTGAGGATAAATAATGTACTAGTGATCTTCAAAACTTATTGATGTTTCTAAAATAAAATAAAATCCACTGTTATACTTTACTTTAATTATTTTTGTTTTCATTGCTAAATAATCATAAAACATCTGGTGTATAAATACATTAATTTTTTGTTTTTATACACCAGACACCTCTTTAAGTCAGTGAATGTTACAAAGGACATTTTGCTCGCATTAAGTTACAAATAAATTATGAAAAGTAATAAAATAAAAGAACGAATGCACTATCCGGAAGCGTACGTCGACAAAGAATAGCGGCATGCTACAGAGGGGTCAACGAACGTTCTCTCCTTATAACAGTTTTTCTGTGTCATTTCAGTAAGCGATTGTTATTGTAACAAGCTTTTCTTCTCAAAGAAGAAAGTTGAAGTTGAAAATATCACATTCATCAATTCATAAAAACTATAACCTCTATCGAGTGAAAATACTATGCTAATTATTTTTAATGATACGGTGTATAACAGTGATTATATATAATCACACGTTATATATTTACAAATATAATATGAAGATTTTTCTAAAATGAAATCGAGATTAAAAGAAGTTCACCTTGTGTTAAGGATATCTAATAAAAGTGATGTGTAAACATTGAATTTTTTTTAAACTCTATTTCAAATTTTCATTTGAATTCGATTTAAACTGTTTATCTCACAATGGAGCTTAAAATTCCAAAAGGAATAAAACATTTTAAAAATTAAAAATTGAAAAACACATTTGCCTATATTTTAACAGGCATCATTTGCATTACATTAAGAAAATGAAAAATTTTGTATTTATGATTACAATGATTGATTTAATATTTATCATAAATTGTATTTTTAATACATAAATACGCACAAATTTCAATATTAGCATCGAAATGTTAATAATAGGTTATTATATATTACTTGAGAATTTGATGTTAGAGTACATTAGGTATAATAATATATTTAATAAAGGGTGACCTAAATAAAAGATTTATTCTCTTTATTCTCTCTTAATTTAGTACAAATAAAGAATACAGAAAAATACATACAAACACTAAATAGGTCAGTATTTCCCAAGTGCACACCACAAATCTCGATACAGAATTCAGCATGTCTCAATATATTTTTGGGGACGTTTGCTGACTCATTTGGTGAGTTTGGAACATTTGCTGAGTCATTCCATAATGGTATTAGGAATGTTTGATTTCGATTCTTCAGTTGTCTGTTGTCTACGAGTTGTTACTGTGAACATTAACTTTTACATGTACCCATAATAAAAAACCGCAGATAGACACGGATCATAAACCGGAGAATATTGTATACTCTCCTAACAGCTTCATAGATGAAAAATATAAAGTATGCACCACAACAACAACTTGCTGGAAAAACGCATACTCTCGTTCTACTTACGTTACATGAGCTATAAATGGTGGCATTATTTCCGTAACTTACACTTAAGAGTTTGCTATATCATTGAAGAACATGGACCTAACAATTTGCACACCTAATGCTTTTTTTTTTTTTTTCCAAATCTTTCAAATGCACCTCAAATAGCTCTCTGAGATTGTCATTTTGAAGTTATGTATTTCAAGAGTTGAAATCATGTTTTATCTGTGATTTGGATCCACATAACCTACAGCGATTTAATACAAAATAATTATTCGCAATAGTGTAGTCATTTTTCTAATTTTTAAGTTTTATAGAGTGACCCCCTTACCTACCCTGACCCTTACTTTTATAAGTTTGTAAATAAATGCAGCTGCTTCAAACCGACCTAGCAGGAAATTCTTTTGATTTGCAATAAGGAGAACAAATGTAAGAATACTACTCGATAGTTGTGTAACATGCTTTGGCACTGCACTAACAGAGATAAGTTAAATAGCTTAAAATATCACGTTTCAACGGACATGACGTCAACCAATTCCGGCCAACAACAAAATTAGATAGCAGAGTAAAAGGGATTTTCTTGTTAACGTATGTATTTCCAAGATACGCTTCTTTTGTGTATAATGTCTAAAATTATATCATTATTTTAGAAATAATATTGTTTTGCATCATTTTGCAACTATGTTATGATATTGCAATTCATTCTAAATTCAACCCGATATTTTTAACCAGTTACAATTTTCATTAGAACAAGACATTCTTTTAGTTTGAACACTCTTCCATGTAACCGTAACAGATACGTATCATAATTGTTATAAAATATTGTTTAGCTTATAATCCTGACACAAGAAACGATAATATTTAATACATTTTTATTCATAAAAATAGATTGAAATTGTGCCTCACAATTCTAAATCTTTCAGCCTAGCAACATGCTGCCGGTACGTTAAAGCTAAACTCTCTAGATGAAGAATACCATATTAACAAGAGAAAATAATTATTACTATCGAAATTGTCAAAACTGTTTATTCAAGATACATTTATAAAAATGTTAGTGCATGAGTAAGCAATTCAAAATAAATCGCACATTATTAAGAAAGTTTTTATTTGCTTATGAAATACATGTACAGTAATTGCGGTCATAATCTTTCGAATGTCATCATAAATCTATCATATTATCATAACCATAAAATACTTCACTGTCAGAAAATAATAATAAAGCCTGTCTTAATAAATACAACGAAGTAAAAACTACTGCGCAGTCTTTCAAATATCATTTATTAATCCATCATGTTAACATAACTATGAAATATTTCATAGTAAAAACTCAATGTAAGTCTGGAAAAAAAAAAAGCAGTGAGCTAAAAATATTTCGGAACAGTAATAAGAGAATATGAAACCAAAAAAGAAGAGAGAAAAGAGCAAATCATAATATCTCTAATTCATGTACTGCTATTTAAAGAATATTTGAATTAATAGCTTCTCTTTTATAGAAGAAAACTATTAAAAATATTTTTTGCAACAATGACTTTTCATAACAGATAAAAGAAATTACTTCTACATTAAAAATAAAATATGTTAATAAATACCTGCTTAAAGAAAAATGTTTCATTTTTTTATTGATATTTTTCTTTTTTTCCAACAGCAGACACTTGGGTGACGAACCCTTTGCCACATCAAGACCAGAAACTGCTACTCATTTGTCGTTACCCAGCGGGCACCTGTGAACTAAGTCACGGAGGCGAGTAGAGTGGCCCGCGCCATACCACCACAAACCCGTTTACAGGGTGGACAACTTTTATACATCATCACAGAAGAAAGGACAGAGAAACACAGAGAGAACACAAAAAGAATCCATCTCCGAACCGGGATTTGAACCCGGGACCTACAGCTCAGCAGTGAGCGATAACTAATCAGCTATCGGTCGGCTTTTAGTGATGTTTTAAATATATATATATATATATATATATATATATATATAGATAGATAGATAGATAGATATAGATATATATATACAGGTTTCCCGTTTAAGAAAATGTTACTTTTTTTACTTCAATAACATAAAATTAGAAAGTGTCCTATTCATAAGTAATCTCGTTACCAGATAAATATAGATATAAAACTAGGTATCACACACACAAAGCTGCTGAGGAAGCAAATAAATATGGTTTCCCTCTCGTTAAAAGATATCCTGCTGCTTCATTGAAAATCAAACAATTTTAAAAATAAGAAATATGGTGTGTTTGCCATAAACAGACGAATCGTTTCCGAAACAAGAATTCGATAGTTTCTACCCCCCGCTGGGTGCCATCGGGAACGAACTCGTTACCAAATAAAATATTCACTTCAGAGCTAAAATAAGAATACATAAATATAGGTCGATTGAATAAAATACATTAAGTAAATTTATTTGGATTTCTAAACGAGGAATACGACACCTAATAATAACAGTGGAAAGCTAATGAAAGTTCGTCAGCCAGGCTACGTAATTCTTATGAAAATACTTACGAAATATACGAGAAAATCTAATTAGCGTTCCATTCAAACTTTTCCTCTTAAATTACATTTTAATTTTTTTTGCAACAAAGTTTTTAAAAAAATTAATTATTTTAAGTGACATAATACTGCTCCTCAAGCTATGTAATTATTTATATACTTACAGATTTTAGAAACCAAAAAAGAATATATTTTGATAGTATTTGTCTTTTGTAAGAATTTTACTTTTTGGCAAAAGTTAAATAGATTATATTGGACGTCAAATCAGGTAAATAGTTTAGGGAATTAAATTCAAAAGTGCTTATATAAAGTTATTTAAAAATGCTATTTTTATTTTTTTAAATTGAGGTAAAAAAAATTATTTATAATTAGTTTATATTTGTCTATTCTCATCAAAATGTAAAATCTTATGTCTAAAAGTATTTTTAATTTAATAGTTGACATTTTCATTGTAGTAGAAATAATGTTAAAGCTTAAGAAATTAAATTAAAATTGTAATACTCTATTAAATGATAATCCGTGTTTTAATGTCATTTTTAAATGACACAAACTTATGATTAATACAATAATTTTATTATTAATAAAGGAAAACAATTTACACAAAATTATTTACATTTTCATTATTAATCATATATCACAGAAAATGGCATTGTTTTATAAATAATCAACTATAACCGTACTGACTTTCTTTTGAATTTAGATCTCGCGATGAGAATTACCAAGAAATCTTTTGACTGTATATTTGGAAAACTTATAGTTATTTATGTTGTTTTTCTAGAGAGATGGCACGCACTCACGGTAAACAAGAATTATGTAATGTTTAAACAAATAGCTATTTTCATATTCGTAACTTTAACTTAATTCCATATCATTTTCTTCACGACATAATTGCTACAATTTTAAGGCGCCATCTTTCTTCGAAAAATTTGCTTCGGTAAAAATTTATTTATTGTAAAATGTTGTTATAACGAAAATATACTTCTTTAAATATCTTTTTAAATAGTAATACATCTGAAAATAAAAAAAAATTTCGATATTTTTATTTATTTTATGATAGTCTTTTTTTATTCTAATTTTTGTGTTATTATTACTACTCGTATTAAAAATAATTTCTCCTCAAAAAGAGAAATAACCATTTTTTAAACAATAAATGAGCGGCATAAAAATGTATTTTTTAATATTTATATTTAATGATTTATAAATATAAGACCCTTTACGTAGATTTTTGAAAGATATTTGTCAGGATTTACACTGGCCCAATAATGAAAAAGAATGCTCGGAGCACAAGTTCCGAAGTTCAATACCAGACACTATTGAGCAATGAGAAATGGATGTTACATTTCTTTCTCCCGTATGTACACCTGTCGAAAAGTATGCTTAGGGTTTCCATGTTTCCTTCTTTGTGACACGTAAATGTGGCCCACTAACTCTTTAAAGTTCTCTTGAAAAACATTTTGCGAGATGGATATTAAAATATCTTACAACAGATGTAGACTATTAGAGTATCCATTATGCAGTTTTAAAGGCATTTATCAGAATAATCTGTGTGATTGCGCTCTTCGGTGTACAGAGTTGCAGGTTCGATTCTAACCACTATCGAAAAACGGTAATCAGATGTTACATATCTAATTTTCCACATAACGATGAAGTGGGTATTGGGTAGTCTTCTGGGTTTTCTCTTTTGTGACACACGCGTTCACCTATGAAAAGTACTCTCATAAGGCAACAATAGGTAGTGAATATATAAAAAAAGTCTTACAACTGTCTTTGGCGGTCAGGCTGTCCACTATACAGCGCCTGAGATCATTGTCAAAAAGATAAAAGGAAAATATATACAATGTAAATATATATTATTGAAAAAAAATGAAACTGATTTTTTTTTAAAACAATTTTATATGGAATTTGTATTTTGTTTAAGATTAGTAAGGTTTTGTGTAGTTAATTCACACATGATTTAATGTTACTTTGATATCATATTTTACCGAAATTTACATTGATTTGAAAGAAAATTTGTTCTCAACTAAATAACTTGCTAAATTATATTACACATTAATTTTAATGGTTACTGTGCTGGAAATGCTTAGTTGCTTATTATTTTAATAATTAACATACCGTGTAATTGCTGGAAATGTTAAATACATCTAGGACAAAAATCATGACATCTGGGACACAAATTATGAATTATAGTTTTAATTTTATTTTTACCATGAAAAAAAAAAGAACTAATTTTATTTTATTTTATGCATGATCTCATAGCACAAATATCTAGCTTCATAACACGGAAAGCACAATATATATTTTTCATTTAATTTGGCTCTTTTGACATTTATTATCTCGACAAGAAAAATGGAGATTAATCCTTTTCGATTATGGTATAACTGCCTCTAAGGAATTATTGCCGGCTGTTCAGATGCGTCAGGTAGACATGATCTCAACCAGAGGTCACGCGAGAGTTGCGATTTCCATGGATGTTGAACTATTCTTCAGAACAAATAAAGAAAAATTAAAATACAAAAAGTAGGAAACCGAATTACTCCTTTGCATCGTTAACAAGTGCGTCTGAGTTGGGAAAGAAAAAAAATTCCGTATTGTTAGCGAAGAAAAATTCACATTCCTTTTTTCCGAGAATATCGTTTTTGTTCCGCACTGTTTCCACTTGAAACTATACGTTTCGAAATATAGTACAGTTTCAGTAACTCCAATTCAAAAAGAGCACTAAAATTGTAGGAAAGGAAACTAGTTTAAAAAGACGATATATTGTTAAAAATGCGGTTAAAGCACAAACACTTAAAAAAAAAAATAGTTTAATGTTTACATGTATAATATGTTCTTTTTATTTATTTCACAAAAATGTAAGATTTTAGAACATATTTAAAACAATATTTCTTTATTCAATGTTCGATTTATAGTATCTTCTAGTATTCAATGTAGTTTTGAAACATTTTCTTTTATTATTTCATATGTCGCATTATAAAGCAAAATTTAAAAAAAATAATGCTGCACAATAAAAATATTTCTTACCGAAATCTTGTAAAAATAGGATCTGTTATACATTTACTTTAAAGTATAGGAAATTGCTATTATTAATTATATAACAAAGAAATATAAGTGTATTAAATGTTTTTCTTAATTTTTTCTGGTTATCAAGAAAAACTCATGACTAAATATCTTAAATATTCATTGATTCATTTTTGAAATTTGATAGTTCTTAAAATGTTTTAGAATACAGAATATGTAAGTTAAAACCTCAAAAAATGTTTTCTCTGCCTGTTTAAGTGAATATAAATGAATAACTTAATGCCGTTTTGTTAGGTGGTTGCTATAGTAACGCAGGTACAATTCTTTCTCATTGTTAAACAATTATCATTTGAAATTTAACATTTATGAAACGTCATTAATTGGATATTCAATACTCTGGTAAAAAAAAAAAAAAAAAAAAAAAAAAAAAAAAAAGTTCTTATGATACTCATAAAAACTTTTTTAATTACTCAATAAAAATTGTTATTAATATCAGATTATACAAATGAATGTCATATACTAACTATGACATTCATTTGTTTAATCTGATATTTCTTCTCAGAAGTATTTTTAATTCTTTAGACAAAATCCTTAAATTGGTATATACTATCCCTGGACCAATATATTATCTGAACTATATGTTTTAGATTTTGTCTGCCATTTAAAGTCAGCATTTACTTACAACACAAATGACACATTTAGAATTTATCAGTAATAATTCTATCATCTTCTTTCAATTTGATTTTTTGAAAATAAATTAAAACAATGAATTACATTGACATAAATTAAAAATTTTTACTTAAATAAATTTCAAGTTGAGAATTGTTTTGTATTAATTTTAGGATGAAGGATGTTTTAAGTTAAAAACGATTTTGCTTCGTAAACCATTTTATTTTTAATCATTTTTCTATAAAATAATTTCTCTAACAATTTTCAGAATTTTTTACGTGAGATTCCTAGAAGATAGTTAAAGGGTCTTTATTTTCACATAAGACAAATGAAAAAAGTTGTCAGCATTCATCGAGGTCAATATAAAAATTCCTCAACAAATAAAATAACTTTTGAATTTCCAAAATTTATTTCATCTTTGATAAAATATATAATTAAATTTTTTCTTAGATATTAAATTTTACAAAAATAAACGTAAGGATGAATTTTGCGAGTTAATAATTTCATTCTTTAATAAATAAGAAAAAATAAAGGAAATTATCAGTGAATTAGTTTAAATGAAAAAATTTTATCAGAATAATGAGATTTTTTTTTTATCTTCATCAGATTATAATAGTCACATGCGAAAAAAAATCAAAGATATGGAGATAATTATCTATCAGCATACATATTTATCTAATCTTACTTTAGAGAGAATTTATCATAAACATGTATTTGTTTTCTCCCCTTAGGACTCTGAACCATTTATCGTTATAGAAATAGAAAAAGTAAGTAGAATCTGTTTAAAAAAATAGCATTAAACAAATGCATGAAAACTAGACAAACGTAAAAATATAATAAAAAAAAAAGAAAAAAAAAACTTATCGAATTTCAGCTACTTATTTGGTGTGTATATTTATGAGATACTACCTTCTCTAGTTAATAAACCACAATTACACAATACGCTTCTTTATATAGTAATTTAACATCAAATCTAGACTATAATTTTAAAATTAAAAAAAAATTGATTATAAATACTTCCAAAAAGTGGAGGGAAAACTACATTTGTCTAACAGTTAATCTATTTAGACATATTTTATTTCACTTCAATAGATTAATGATATCAATGCAGAAATAAAAAACCGATTTTTCTTCCTAAACTGATGTGAACTATTATGAACCATCTCTAAATGTAATATTTTATGTATAGCTAGCTATAAAAATTTAAGTATTTTTTGTATCCATAACAATCCATTCGTGAAAAGTTAATTTAAATCGACTACAATTGATTTGTTATAGATAATATTTCTTATATTTCAAATAGAGCAAATGTGCTTAGACTAAATATATTGGAAAAAATAATGTAATGTAATGATAGACATATTTAATAATGAAAAAAAAATATTATGATATTAGTAACATTAAAAGGTTTATAAGCAGTTATCTAATATTATATGTTTTTATATTTTTATAAATCTGGCAATTTCATGACTAACAATAATTAATTTCTCTCAGCAAAATTTCAACTTCAATAATTTATTTAGTAATTTTCTTCTTTTAGCGTTATCCTGTATTTGATATTAACATTTAATTTCATCCATGCAATAATCTTAACTTATTTATATGTACTAAATATATTTCCTCATACTTGGAGACTTTTTTTCATAGTATCATAAAAATAAAACATATTACACGTGTATTTTTTATGTGATCCTTAAATTATTTATATTAAGATTTATATTAAAAAATTATTTATATTAAAAAAAATTTAATATATGAATGAAAATAATGGAAAAGTTGCATATAACGTATTAATTAATTTTTTTTTCCAAATTTCTAAATTTAAAGAGTAAATTAAAATGACATAAATTTATTTTTTAAAATCAAACAAATACAAAGTACATAAAAATACAAATGTATTAAATTCATAAAAATATTTTGGGTTAACAAAAAAATTAGAGACACAATGTACAAAAAAATAAACTTATTTATTGATACATTTATAAAATGTGACTATTCATAGTTATTCTTACGATTTTGTGTTATTTGCTAATTTTAAATTACGATTAGTCACAAACGTATTTTAGCATTTAAGATGCTTAAAAATTTTTAGAATTAGAAGTGAGCAAATGGCAACACAATCTTTAGCTTTCAATATACGAGTAAAACCTCTTAATGAATAATAATATAACGGATTAATTTCTTCAGATTTTAAGTTAAATTTACATTTTAATTATTTATTTTATGTAGGGAAATTTATGTAAAAATTATATATACTTGCAAATAACAAATATAAAAATTTATAAATTTTTGCGAATATGTATAAGCATATATAACCTCAATTTAACAGTTTTTCTCATCGTTGCGAATCCATGTCAAAAGTGAAAGAAACAGGTGATAAATAATATAAAAAGAATTTAATATAAGAAGCTTATTAAAATATTTTCCTTTGAATAATAATAATTAATAGTTTTGGGAAAAACATATTTCATCAAAATTGAACGTTAAATAAATTTATATATAAATTATTATTTCTATAAAATCAAATACATTTTTTTTGCATTCATTGAATTCTGCTTATATTAAAAAATTATATTAAAAAAACATTAAAAATACAAAATTATATTTAAAAAAGTATTTTATAATTACAGTTACATATTTTAAATATTAAAACATAAAAATAACATACCCAAAAATGAGCCATGGCATTCACTTCAAATGTTTTCTGGATCATATGATCAGGGCAATCGAGGAATCGTTTGCCGGTGACAATGCCGGCATTATTTACCAGTATAGTTACTTTCCCCACTTCTCTCTTCACTTTCGCCGCCGCGTCGTACACATTTTGGGGCTTGGAAACATCGCAGTGGTAGGGGTAGGCTTCCCCACCCTGTTCCCTAACTATTTTAGCAGTTTCACGTGCTGCCTCAAGATTTAAGTCCCACACAACTACTTTTGCACCCAATTTAGCGAACCGAAAACAAAGGAGGCGGCCAATGCCACTACCCCCACCTGTGATTAAAACGATCTCCCCCGCTATGCTTTTTTTGTACCTGAGTCGCTTAGGTACAAGCATCAGTATCATAGATTCAAATAAATGATAAAAAATTAAAAATAAATTGTAGAAAAAATTTGCAACTGGGGACATTATGGTAAAATTTGTAAATATTGCTATTTAGAAAAAAAATAATAAAACTGCGAAAAAATGGTTTGATATTAGGCGCAAAATTAGCACGTGTACTGCATATAATTTTTGGGTTAATCCTCCTGACACGAGGTACCTTGCAGTAAATAAAGCTAGTCGACGCGGTAGTGAAACGAAGTACTCGATGGTATCTTTATTCTTTTCTCCCAATTGGTTGAAGGTCATGATAATCTCTGGCGCCACATACGCCAAGTTTATCGCCAAATACTGCCAAATAAATGGATTTTTCATATTTCACACAGACGCTAAGTGCACAGTATCTTTTCTACTATCGTTATTATTTTTGAATGAGCCTTTGACTCACAGTATTCAATACAATATCTGTTTTATATTCTTGTATAAAAAAATATTGTAGATTCAGAAATGAATTTTTTAAAAATAGATTATTATATGCAATTCTATTATGGAATACAAACTAAAATTCAGTGTTTGCAACAGGAACAAAAAATCAATAGTTATGAATAAATGTTGGACTAGAAATAGTATAAAATGATGCATACAAAATTTCACTCGTTTCTGTAAATGTCTTCTCTATAGAGACAAGAAAAGAGCTAAAATTATAATTTTGGTACTGCAATTTTATTAAAATTAAATGAACATTATATTAGCTTTTGCGTTTTAGATCGATATTTTGTTTTTACTGGAATCGACTATTATATGTGCACTCAAAACAAATAAAGGTTAATACTTTGAACAACTGTATAAATATACGTTTTAAATTAACGATTTATTTTCATGGAATATGGGCTTCTCCATTTTCTTAATCAATAGTAGTTAACTATTTAATATCTATACTGCAATTTTTTATGATTTTATTGAAAGTAAAATTTTTTAACCTCTCTATAACTGTTTTCAGTAATTTAATGTAAATAAACAGCAAAACCATTTAAATCAGTAATTTTCGGAATTAATTTTTGATAAAAACGTGTCATTCGTTTGCTCTTTCATGTGCACTTTGTTTATAACACACCAGTTGGATACCTGTATATACATATTCGAAACACACAGGTATTTGTAGATTCAGAAAATGACCAGAATTGTAACTTTCAGGAACTCTAAAATGAATTAGTATTGAGAGCAACAAATGATTGGATTTTATTCAGTATTATTTAACTTTAAGCTGATATAAATCTGCAAAATTAACAAGTATCATTTTATATTGTGTAAAAAAACAAGTAGAGTTCTATTTTTGAGTGAGAAATTTATTATAATTTTGATGGAAGATGATTCAGTGGAAAATGTAGCTTCAGAAGTGATCCAATGAAGTAATAAATTTCCGTAACATTTTTTTTTTCTTAATTTGGTAATCACTTAAAAATTTTTTAGTATTCTTATTTATATGACGATGTATGGTTTATGTAGTTTGTGTATACGATTCGCATTTTATTTATTAACGACCCAATAAAACCAAAAAATGACGGTCTGAAATACATTTTGCAACCCGTTGACAAAAGTTTTTGTCAAGAAAGCAAGTACAAAATGAAACCTTTTCCTATATAGTTATTGCAAGGTAGTCTCTATCTAAAAGAGGCTAATTTTAAAAAAGGTCTATTTCTTTCAAAACATCTCATATTATCAACAGATATGTTTTTTAGAAATTCACATTTGTACACACTCCGTCTGAATTACAATTAAAGTAAAAGTATTATTTGGCAATATTATTTATCTTGAAAATTTGTGTGTCAATAGGTATTATATGAGGATTTAATTTTGAGTCAAAGTCACTAATTCACTCTGCAGCTTTAATCGAACATAAACATACGAAATGTTTAATATTTGATAATTTTAAGCAGCACTAAAATAATTAAATTTGAGTCAAGTACAAGACACCATGGGGAATAACTATAATTGTCGTTTGGCATTTTTTTGCTGTGCTGCATTATAAGTCTCACAACAATCTTATTATACTATTAATTTATTAAAATACAACTCAGTTAAGTGATATGTCGATTATATTAAAACTATCAAAATTAACAAAGAGAAAAGGGTAGATACTGCAGTAAATGAGTAATTGTAATAAATGGGAAACAACCAATAAAATGCACTTCATTTTCATCTGCCAATAGCGAAACAACAAAATAAATATCACATAGGATACCCTCTTTGAATAAGCTTTCATCTCAATATTTCAAATAATTATGACTTGTGTTTTGAATATTATTCTGCTTAAACAAGATTCATCCTGTTTAACTAAGATTAAAAAAAAAAATACATAACCCTCACTATTTTTAAAATGACAAAAATTGGAAGTTTACCACTAAATAGTACTAGGATAAGTTCTTCAGAGTGAAAATTGCCTTGTTCAATCCTAGCAACTGTTGAACAACGAGAGACGAATATTTTTTGTCGGAATGGGTGCTTGAGAATTTTTCGCGTTTTATCCTTTGCGACACATGGACACGTCTCGTTTACCGGAGAAGCCCTTTTGGAAATCAATTTAAGCAATGAATATTAAAATACATTACAAACGGCTTTAAATTATCCAAAGCTATGTCGAAATGGTAAATACTGTAATCATGAAAACTTTTGCGATAAATATAAAGTTTATAAAACATATTTTGCTATACATCTGTAATACAAATGTCAAAAATTATCAAAACGCATAACGTTATAAATTGGACACAGATATTTTGTACATAAATTGCTGATAGAGAATTCATATTATATTTTGTGTGTATAACGTGATAAGTGAATCTATTTTTTAGAAGTTGTTACTGAATTCAAACATTTGATATGATAGCTTGTGAACAAAATGCATTTTAACTAAATTTATTTAAATATAAAATTTTACTAAATTTGTATCGACAAATTTTCTATGCAAAAAATAATTTCATTTTGAAAAACCTCTAGGGTAAATTTAATAACGAGAATTCAAATTTATTATTTTTAGCCTATATAATAATTTCTCTCAATAAAGTTTACATTTATTTACACTAAATACAATAAAGAATTCACAAATTTTCAAATTATCGTTTATATGAATATAATTTCCCCAATTATTATTGACTTTTATAACCCTGCTTCCTTTTCCGGAAGTTGGAAATATAATAATTATTTTTAAAAACCTTTATCCGTTTTCCATCATGTTTTAATTCTACTTAAAATTTTAATTTTTTTAAATGAAAAACGAAGCAATTAGAATAAATAAAAAAAAGCACCTTTAATTTCTCTCTTGCTTTTTTTTTCCTTTCTATGACTTTATTTCTAACGATTACCACGGCAGAACATTTCTTTTCAGAAGACAAACGCCTGTGATGTTTCATTTAAAACGATAACTAAAAGAATCTATTTAAATAAACAAGTGCATATCAACTGATATTGTAGAATTCTTTTTTTTTACAATATCAGTTGATATGCACTTTTTTTTTATCAACTGGTATTTTATCGTATGAAATAGCTTTAAGCATTTATCTGCTAAAGATAACATTATTATTATAAGTTTATCGTGTTCTATCTCTTTATATTTTTGAGAGTATTAGAAGGAATCGGACTATACGATAGCCATTATCTATTACCTTGAATGATCTTTCTACAACCAATTTCTTTCTCTCTCTTTAAATAAATGACGAATTATGTTGGAGTCAAAACTCACCAAGGAGCAAGAATTTAAATTTGCGCATAGTAAAATTTAGCTATCACTGCAACTGATAACTGCAATATTTATCAGCTATTTATGAGTTTTATTTTTCATATTCTTTTATAATTTATATTTGCCTAATCATACACAACATTTCTATAAAAATAATATACGTTATAAAAGATTTTCAAAGCTGTCAGTAGATATCAACTAATTTAAATATATAAAAAAAATTTTTTTACATATTCAAATACACATAGATGTACTTAGCATTTATATATATATATATATATGTATATATATATATATAAAATCAACTCATGAAATTATTAAAACGCGGGTCACTCTGAAATTTTTTTTGAGATACAACTAGGTTTTTAAAGTTATACTTATAAAATTTTAGGTGTGTTCTCAAAGTAGTCTCCTCCAGCATCAATGCACTTTTGTAGACGAATTTTCCACAGATTAAATGCCTCAAGCCATTCATTTCTTGGAATAGATGAAAAAAATGCATTTATACCCACATCAATTTCTTTTTCTGAATAAAAACGACGTCCACGTAAGTTCTTTTTTAGATTAAAGAATAACCAAAAATCGCGCATAGCTAGATCAGGTGAATACGGCGGATGTTCGATCACTTTCATTTGTTTTTGTTTAAGAAACTCAACTGTTAATGCGGCTGTATGTGAAGATGCATTGTCATTGTGAAGCATTAGTCCCCTGACATTCAGTTCTGGTAGAATTTTTGGAAGACATTTAGTGTTATACCAGTTTGCTGTTACTGTCTTCTGTTCAGCCAATTTGATGGCTTTGACGAATCTCGTACTTCTGAAGAAAACGGAATACATCACTTTTTTCAGTGCGCGTTGTTTTTTCACCATTGTCGGCGTGGGATCATCTTCAAAGACCCATACTTTGTTTCCTTGACGTGTTGGGACGTCAAAAAACGGTATGTACCTGTTACAAATCACCTGTTACAATTTTAGAAATGATGCGGTGACCACCATCATTTAGCAATTTAAGAGTTTCTTTACTGATTCTGACACGCTCCTCTTTTTGGTGCTCAGTTAGATTATGGGGAACCCAACGGCAAGCTACTTTTTTTCAATGTAATTCTTCATGAATGATTTTGTGTATGGTTGAGGATCCAATGTTAAGTTCCTTCTGTATCATTTGATAGGTACAGCGAATATCATCCATTAACATTTTTCGTATGGCAGACACATTATCCGGGATTACTGCGACAGCGGCCTTTCTGTGTGTTCTTCATCCTGAAGAAAATTGCGACCTCTTCTAAATTCTCTTAATTATCTGAATACAATAGCACGAGCTGGAGATTCATCACCAAATGCTAATTGCAACCGTTAAACGCATTCTTCTTGATTTAATCCTGCTTTAAAAATTAGCGCGAAAATGTTCTCGCGTCAACTCCATTTTCTTTTATTTTTAAATTATTTTCTGATTTTTTCTGTTTAAAATTTATTCTACGCTAAACAAGTTGAAGTAAGCCAGTAAAAAATCGTCTTCGTCTTCTGTGTTGAAATACTTTGTATTTTAAAACTAAACCGTTATTTTTACTTTGTAAATTCTCGTTAGGACTTATCTCAAAGATTTCAGAGTAACCCTCGTAGAAGTGAAAGTCTACTAGACTATGTATTTACATTAAATATTTAGGCCGTCGAAAGCTCTATAAAAGACTATCCTATATTGCTAACAATCTTATCATGAATTTTGAAGGACCTTGAGCCAGAAAAAAAATCAATCAATCATGAAATTTGAAGAAATCAAACTATTAAAGAGATATTTAAAGTTTTGCAAATAAATGAAAATAGCATTCACTATAAACACATTTTTCTCATTTTTAGTGAAAATAATTCATTTTTTTCATTTAATTTGAAATCTCTTTTTTTTTTCTTTTGATAAATGGACTTTTATTTAGGAAGCTTTAGAACATTTTAACAAAAGAAAGTTGCAGCACTTTTAAATTGGCAACACAGTAATCCCCCTTATAACACGATATAGGAAAACGAGTAGTACGAGCATTCTCGTAAAAACGTGTTTGTATGATCTCATAGAACGCGCTACGTATGAATGATTCATGTTTTACTTTTCTAGTTAAAGGGGGTTTAAATCAAATATTACAAAAAAAAAAAAAAACTTATGAATGAAATGTGTGCGTTTTATTAAAAACAAATTAAGAACATTTGTAAAGATACAAAAAGAGCCTCAAATTTGATGTGAAGGAAAAATATTACAGAAAATATTTATGTAATAAAACATTACATAAATATTTTCTGCATGAAGTATTTTTCTTCCACATTTAATTTCTACAATATATCTTGAAGGAATATCAATTTTGCTATAGATCCCGATTAAATAGAATATCTGACTTCAGTTTTATGTAACATAAAATCCTACTTCTGTTTAATGAAAACTGTATTCTTTATTATTGAACCATGTTCAGCAAAAGATGCTAAGGTAACTTTCAACTATTAAGTAATTAGTGAAACCCCAATAATTCAAAAAATATATAAGCAAATTGGATAAAATTTTGTGATAATACAGTTAAGTGTGTTTAAGTTATATGAACTATGAAATCTCTTACAATTTAAACAATTATAAGCATTTACATTTGTTGTGTGTGTATGTGTGTGTGTGTGTATATATATATATATATATATATATATATATATATATATATATATATATATATATATATATATATATATATATATATATATATATATATATATATATATATATATATATCAGTGGTGACCAAATCTGTGGACACTTGGAAATTTTTATGTTTTTGAGCTTTGTATGCTTATAGAAAGCGTAACGTTTTACAAAATGCAAACTTGTATAGATCATTTTAAATAGAGTTTATTACTGAATTCAATTATTTGCAATACAAAAAAAGTTAAGCGATAATACACTGCTGGACAATCGCTAAGGACGGATCACAAATTGCAATGTAGCATAACATTAAGCGAGACATGAGGTATAGTAGGATAAAACATAGTTGCCACACTGTTCAGACATTAGAATAAAAAATATTTATTGTTCTGGAGAGTGCAAAAGCTGTGAAACATCAAATAGAAAAAAATATTCATTTGATGCTGCATACGGAAAAATGGAACAATGCATCTAAAAGTCAGCAGGCATCTTGAAGAAAGGTAACAGTACGGGATATGTCCACCGTGGAGTGTGATGCAACATTCCACACGTCGTATCATACTTTACACAACATTATCCAGCAGCTGTTGAAGCAATTTATCCCATTCCTCTGTGAGAGGACGGAGGATAGTTTCGACCAGCAACTTGCCTCACCAAAGCATCCCACACATTTTCAATGGGGTTTAGATATGGAGAACGTGATGGCCATACGAGACGTTGAATACCCTCGATGTCTAGACAATCCTGAACAGCGAATGTTCGATGACATGTTGTGTTGTCGTCAATAAAAACAAATTTATCACCAACAGCACCACGGAAAAGACGAACATGAGGAAGTAGAACGTCGTTAATGTATTGTTGTCCCATCATAGTCCCCTTCACAACCACATGTAAGGGCGTGCTCTCATTGATCATGATACCGGCCCACACCATGACACTGCATGTCGGTTATCGGTCCCTTTCCTGGAAGATAAGCAGTACCATTCTCGTGGCAGATCAGTTGGCGTGTACAATCTGATAACAGAGTGAACCTACTCTCATCTAAGAATAGTACGCACGCCCAGTCCTTTTCAATCCAATTGCGATGCTTACGACACCATTGCAAACGGGCAGTACGCTGCTGTCTGGTCAATGGGACACACACAATAGGTCTGCGGGCGTATAGTCCTCCTCCCCTCAAACGTCAGGCAACAGTTTTTCGGGATATCTGCTTTCCTAAGGCTGCAAGAAACTGATCTGCCACCTGCTGAGCTGTGGTGCACCTGTTCCTTTTTGCTGTAGGACGATATATCTGTCTTCTGCAGACGTCGTACTTCTAACACAACCTCCCCCGTGCTGCCTACTACACATTCCAGTAGTTTTAAATGACTTCCACAGCCGTAAAATAACGCTGTGATAGATGTCGAACCTCCTGGCAACATCTTTTATTTTTCGCCCTTCTTCGATCTTTCCAATAATTCGACCACTCATAAAATCATTTAAGTGATGTCGGGAAGAAATGCCAAAAATTTCAAATTCATCTATTAAATCTTTCCTGTAAAACTTTGACTAGAAACAACAACTGTCCACACGTGTCAAAACCTTTAAGGCTCTTATGAACGCTATCACGTGATGAACAGACGTGGAAAAAATTTTGCATACGCATACTTCTTACTATATCCCGCACTTATTCTAATTTTCCACATTTTGCTTCCTTTCATTTTGTGGTTGCTATGGATGATAGTGTTATCCGCCCTTAACAATTGTCCAGCAGTGTAGTTATCGATATACATTAGATAGTGATGATTGCAGTGAGTTATCAGTACTTAGTAGAGTACCCTTTATTTTAGATTACAGCTTCACATCGACGTTTCATTTGACAAGAGTTTTAAGCTCTTCTTTCGTTATTACATGATACCAGGAAACAACTATAGCCTCAATTAGTTCCCTTTTATTTGATGGGCGCCTCATTCGGACAAGAATTTTCAAACGGTGCCACAAATTTTCGATGGGTTTGAGGTCAGGACTGTTTCCTGGCGATGACAACAATTTAATGCTCTTTGTACGAAACCACTCTTTCGATATTTTGGCAAGGAGCAAAATTCTGCTGAAAAATAGACAAAGTATTGTTGGGAAAGATATCTGATGGAATGTAGAAGTTTTGGTTCTAGAATAGTGTCAATGTATTTTCTGGCATTTAGTGTCCCACATCGCTGACAAGAAGGCGACCAATACCATCTGCTGACATGCATGACCAAATCATAACACTAACTGGGTTCTTCACAGTTGATTGAATGCAGTCAGGATGTATATCTTCTCCTATTCTACATCTTACATATTTTCGCCCATCACTACAGAATAACGATAGCTTAGTTTCATCACTCCATATAACTTGTGACCACTAATCATCTGTTCAATTAATGTGTTCCTTTGCCCACTGTAGTCTTTTTTTTCCGTTGCTGAAAATTAAGATAAAGCTTTTTTCGTGGAATTCTACCTCTCAGTTCAACATCTGTTAATCTTCTCCTGATTGTTCTTGAACTGACAGAAACACTAGCATCATTCAGATCACTTCTGACGGCCGCTGATGACATTTTTCTATCTTGGAGACATAGTCTTTTTATTCTTCTGTCATCAATAGGTGTGGTGCACCTTTTTCGACCTTTTCCTTCTTTGTTTTTATTTGTCTCCTGATATCGTAAACAAAGCTTTCAGATGTAGTCACTGAATCACCTACCTGCCTTGAAATTTCAGCATAGGAAAGACCACTTTCTCGTAACACAATAATATTACATGTGTCTAGGTGTCCAATCTACTCTTTTATTTGATGTCATTGCTTCTTGACTAAATATTAAAAATTTTTACAAAAATTCCTACTTGTAATTGCAGTGTATAAGAAACACGTCCTCCTTCAACAGAACAAAGCAAAATAATGAATTGTTTCAAGCGTAAACATGATGTCAGCTTCTACTGGCAGTTACAAATATTTGACTGGTTCTCAGAAATTGGCCAGGAAAGCTAGACATTACAAACCACTTCATAACTGTGTTTTTTATTTATATTAAAGTACATATACCTTTTTTTGTATTGCAAATAATTAAATTTTATGTTTTGTATTGAATTCAGTAATAAATTCCCTTTAAATTGATATATACTAGTTTACATTTTGCGAAACGTAACATTTTCTATAAGTATACAAAGTTCAAAAACATGAAAAGTTCCATAAGTGTCCACAATTTTGGCCACCACAGTATATAGTAAGAAATAGGAATGAATATAAGAACAAAATTTATTTCCAAATAAAAGTAAGACTGCTGTGCACCTATTTTATACACATGCAATAAGACTTGATGTAACTTCAGGGAATACTCCTTAATTCTTGAAGAAATGAATGATTGTCGCTCAAAAGCAATTTTTTACACAAGGACTATTACGACAAGAACCTATGGTTTAAATGGATTCAAAATTACTATACTCATACAAGATGAAAATCGAACCCACGAACTGTTGAATCAGAGACCAGGATTCAAACCATTTTCTTGCCAGCGCTGCTACGAAGCGCAGTCAATAAATTCCTGAGGTAAAAGTTTTAATATCACAACAATGCAATGTGTGCGAGTTCCAAGACAACTTATTTAAATAAAGAAAGTATGTAGATATTAGATCAAATGTACTTTTTCAGCTCCCTGCATGTCTTTAACATACTGAGCCACACAAGATATGGCATTATGATGCATTAAAAAAATAATCATGAATGGCTGCAGCTAAGGTACAACATAAAGTTATAATATTTCATCAGCATAACTTTTACATGCTTAAATTACTTCTCCAAATGAGTCCATATATACTGATTTCAAACCATATCCATTAAACAATATCATATGTAACCTTTCTTGAACAATTATCAATTTTAGATGCCTTTTTTTCATATCAAATAGTATCTGGTGTTACATAAAAATAGAATCGGAACTCATTAAAAAGCAATACTTGACGACAATTACTTTGCACACAATCCCAAACTTCAATAACCCACTTTCTTCAGTTAACAGTGTCTTGAAAACAATGGAATATATATATATTATGCTGAATTGAACAGAATATTGGCATAGTTTTGTTAGAATAAAGTCCCAAACAGCCACGAAAATCCATATAATATCCTAAAGATATCTATCAGACCTTTATATGGACACGCTTTGTCTTGGATATCCATCAGTTATCCAAAGGGTTGCAGCAAATTGATATCCTGTGGATATTTGGATAGTGTGACATCTGATGGATATATCTTAAATATCCCTTGGATGTTTGTTAGATATCCAAAAGATATCTATGGGGTGTTCTGATATCCATGAGATATCTGTATAAATAAAATACGCGATATCCAAGAGTTATCCAGATCGAATCTTATTGGATATGCTTTATATCTTAACATTTTAGTTATTTTTTAATAAATATATAAATGTATCAGAATTATTATAAATTGAAATACACACATTTTTAATGAAATTTTCATCATTAATGTAAGTATTTTCCCCATAGTTTTTAGAATCTATCAACTGAAACAATATTTTGAAATATTACATAGAAGTTGCAAGTATTTTTGTGAGTTCATTTATTGTTTTATTGACTAAGTACTTAATTAAAAAAACATTAGAAATATTTTATAACATACAGCTCTTCTAATATTAAAAGTGTAAACACTATGTGACTTAATTTTAAGAACTCGGTAAGAATTTATAAATGCATCCAATGTTTTAATTTTCTAAATTATTAGAAATAAAATCATATAAATTTTTTTATGTGATTTAAAAAACTTTTAAAGCTACTAAAATAGAATAAACATCAAAATTAAATTCTGTATGAATTATTGAGAGACTTTTGTCAATGATATTTTCCTGAAGATTAAAAAACGTTGAAGTAATTTCTTTAAAAAATGATATTTTGCATCAGCCTTTAACATAAAAATAAAATGCATAGAGTCAAAAGCTCAGAATTAATTTCGTTATATGCATTGTTAAATTTTTAACAAAATTACTGATTTTGAAGACATTTCTTAGTATTTTAGTGTGGATAATAAAAATATATATCTTGTATTTTATAATCTCAGTTTACAACATATGAATGTACGTACAAATTCTGTTAAATTTATTTCTCAAGTTTAAACCACACAGAATTCTGTTCCTTAGAACTAAAAATGAATATTGAAAATATTAGTTTTTTTAAAGTAAAAATTTTAACTATACAAATTTTTAGAAATACTAAGCAGTAAAACAGCTTTGGATATTTGAAGATTATATATAATGTATAGATGTATGACAACCTTAAAAGAATTCATTGTGAAATTTTTAGATTACTGAACAGTATAGTACTTATTTTTCATATTCAGTAATAAACACACATGCCTCTAAGGAAAACTTATAGAACTTTTTAAAAAGGAACAAATATGTATTATATGAAATTCTTTACTGGAATATTATGTATTTACAGCACTTCCAATGTTTATTTCTTAATAAAGGAGAATCTAAATTTACATTTTTTAAATTCCTAACTAAAAATTTAGGTCCAATTTTTTTGAAAAATAATGTAGTAAAATTATTTAAAAGAATCACCCAGTTTTTAGGATATAACTCAATCCAGTAACGTGAGCCAAAATTTATAATTGAGTTTTCATCAGACCTGTGAAAACTTAATTTTAAGAATGATAAAATTTGTTATCCTCATATGTACGCATTTTTAATGCTTGAATGTGAAAGAAGATAATTTAATAATCATAAAACCACGTTTTTTATAATACTTTTATATTAACCATTTACTATTTGTGAATATAAAATTTTTTAATTGCGAATTTGGGGGGAAAAAAAAAAGATTCGAATATAATCTGAACGTTTTAAAGATATTTGATAAATAATGATTATTAGTAAATTTCTATTTCAAATAGAAATTTAACATTATAAGAAAGATTGCAATATGTTGTGACTTTTCTGGTAGAAGTTTTGATGAATGATACTCAAGATAACTTTAACATTTACTTCTGATTTCTATTTACAATATTTGAGACAAGGAAACCTAGAAATATGAGCAAGTGAGTAACCCTGAACTATAAATAATTTCCTAAACATAACAGAACATGATACTTGTGCAAAATCCTGGTAACCAGGAGATAAATGATAATAAATATGAGGTTTTGCCAACAATAGAAAATTATATAAAATGCATACTTATTATTTTGAAGAAACATTCCTGTTTTGTTAGAATTCAATTCTAATAGTTACTTTTCGGCTTTTGCACCACAAAATGATAAAAATTTAAGATATCTGATACAGAATTGAATAAAACTGTTTTGTGGCTGGCAATATAATATTAAATTTAGGTTGTCCAGTTAAATAGCTTTTTTTGGTTATTGTTAAAAAAATGAATTTAAAATCCATATAAAGTTATTTTAGCAAATAATGGCACAAATTTTGTTAATAGTACATTAAAAAAACTATTTTAAAATTACTTTATATTAGTTTTTATTAAATATGCACTTTGGAACAAAATGTTTTGGTTTCAACTTGACAGATTTGCATCAACTTTCATGTTGACAGTATTTTAAAGTGTACTTAAAACAAACATGATTAGATTGGCTTCATGAATAAACACACAATTATTATGGAAACAGCAATAGAGAATATTGGTAGTAATAATTTAGGATCTAAAATTTTCAGAAGCATCAAAAATAAATCTTTTAAAGCTTTTTATACCTATAATTCTCAACGTTTTCAAATATTGATTTTAAAACTTAAAATTAAATTTAAAAAATGATTAACTAAAAATTATTTTCATGATTGAGATAGTAATGATACAATTTGTTTGCCAAAGAAAGTATAATCATAAATTTTTTAATGTACACTTTAAATAAAAAAAAATTAAACATCCACAAAGATTTTAAGAATATTTCTCTATAACAGCTAGTATGCAGAATTTGTAATTTAAAACGATTAAATTTAAGAGTGTCTTAAAAAATTTTCGAACATTTTATTCAATGATGCCCAATAAACAAATAAACAGTCACCAAACACAATTCAAAAGTATACAATAGTTTGTAATAGTATATAATTGTTTCTATTAAAACAAATAATAAAAATTGGTACTTTTCTGTGAAATAAATTTTTCTAATTAAAATTCTAATTTAACATTTATATAGTACTTATTTTAGTTTTAATAATTGAGCAAATTTAAGGAACAGTACAGATCTCATAGCTTATATTTTATGATGTCTTAAAATACAGGAAAACTTAGCAAAAACTTCTAAGCAAGTTTTAAATCCATTAGCCTCTACCCAAATAGATTAACTGGAATAATTGTTGCTACTTTAATTTAAAATAATCTTATAATTTATATTAATACTGGTTTCAAATTTCACATAAACTTTTTTTATCCTAAATCCGACCTTGGTTTTTCAACTATTAGTCTATGTTAAGCAGCTCAATACATTCTAGAATAAAAAGAAAAGTCCATTTCACAGATTTTATAACTGCGATATCATTAAGGGCAAGAGTAGAGGTGGTCACCAGTCATTTCTCCAATTCCACACAAAGGGGCAAGTCTGAGAGTCAGTTAAACCAAAACGGTAGCGGTGTGCCTGAAAATAGTAATGTCCTGTCATAAGACACAAGTTTGCAACGCCCACAGCCCTATGGAGGTTGCACGGGAGAGGATTAGTCAGTAAAGATGCTCAAGTCTTTCCCTTCACAGAATTGTTACACATATTTTTACAAAAGGAAGCTATATTTGTCTTGACAAGCTTTTTAATAATATGGTACTCCAAAGTGGGACAAGGTTGTTGTAACTTTGAGCCAGCCTTGGCCATTCAGCAATAGGACCTGTTGCCGGATGAACGCGATAAGTTGCATGAAGCAGCAGGTGTCAGTCGTTTAGTGAGAACAGGGAGCACCATGTGAAGGCGATGGACATCACTCCCTTATATTGGTTTATGAAAGCACAGCTTTCTATAAATGTACTGTTGATATCTTGTGCTTGATATCTGACAAATATCCCAAGTGTAGATATCTAACATTATCTAGATTTCTGATGTCTGTCAGATATCTAGCCCTTATGAGATTTGGAAACCCAGTTTGAAAGAATTTTAGATATCCATGAGATATATCTCCAATATCCAAATGTTAATGTCTAAATGATGTTATCTTATGATATCTAAAGTACATCCAAAAGTTTAGGATATTCATGGACATTTGAATTTTGGACATCTCATGAATGTATTGTAGATATCTCAATATAGACTTGATTTGGATATCACATAGATATTTGTGGTTGTGTGGGGTATTCTTCTAATTTTTGATACTCTTCTCTGGAAGATTGTTGGCTTGATAATTGACCTGTCTGTAAATCCTTGTGTTAAAACAGTTAATGCACACAACTGTATCAATATGGTAAGATGTGGCAAAGTTTCAGCTCTAGTGTTGATTTTAACTCAAAATTAAGAAATATTAAGTTGTGTTTAGTAATTTCGATTTATAAAAACATGTAACCGCAAATGTATCACAATAATTAAAATTTATTTACATGTTAGAGTAACTTCTACTATAAGAATTACAAATAAGAATGATAAAAATAAAAAGAATTTCTGTCTTAGAGGTAAGTTTAATAATATAAATTCAGTAAAAACAACTCAAATTTTTACTTTGTACAAAAGAAAATGTCTTAAAAGCTCATTTCCCCTAATTTATATCTAAAATATACAATAGTCTTCTATCAGAAATCTGGGATCTCAATTTATTCTTTCATTACATTTAATTACAGAAAATCATTAAACCTATTAACAATCCTACTAAACATACCATTGTTGAGACAAAATCTAAAATGAATATTTCAACTATTAATGACATATTGTTAAAGAAAAATATTTATAGACTCAAATTAATATGTAATTAATACCTATATTTGAGTTAACTTTCATAAAAAAAATAGCAATGTTTTGAAATCATGTAAAAATTTATTAATGTATAAAATATTAATTTTATTTGTGCTGTTGAAAACTTGTAATAAAATATCTTATTTTTGATTAAATATTTCATTTACTGCCATTTAATTCTAAGATGATTATCTTAAAAGTGTAAAACATATAGTTATTTTATAGATTGCGCTAATTTAAAAATTTTCTTTTCTGACATGGCATTTATACAATTATACATTCAATTTATTATATTGACAGTCTATTAATTGGTAAGTAAATTTTCACAACAAATAATCAGTTCTTCAATAGCATAACTATGCATATAATACATTATAAATAATACTCAATAATTCTGTAAACATAGAATGTATCATATTAATATGAATTCATTTCAATTTTTGTTTTGAATGTTAAGACCACATTTATTGTTAATTAGTATGTTTTTACTAGGTACAACTTAGAAAACTAAATATTTCAATAATACAAAAAAACAGTTTTTATTTTAAAAAAATCTTTTTAATACCGTGAAAACAATTATTGATAAAAACAAGCTCTTAAATGTCAGAATCTTCAGTTACAAAATATTTATATTATGAAAAAGGAACAACCTTCTTCTGGGTCATAAGTATATATTTCTTTAATTTCAAATATAACAAAATAAAAATATAAAAGAAAATTAATGTTGCTTTCTACAAAAATGCACTCTTATATACATAAATTAAAATGAAATACGATTATATCATATTTTAAAACATGTATGTATTAATGCAGAATTACTTTGAATATTTTATCCTTGGACACAAATATTTAAAAAATCTTATATTCATCAATGATAAAAGGATTTCTTTTGAAATACACTAAAGAGTTTACACATAATGCAATCACACAGAAATTTAAAAAAATTGCCTGATTAATTTTAAAAACTTATAATTGATATAACTTCTTTAACATCAAACGATAATGAAACTAAATATATTTAACAAGACTTATTAGATACAATAAATGTATCATTTGTAATCAGTATTAATTAAAGATCATCATTATTTTATAACTCAATGTTCTGCAATGAAGTAACAAAAAGTTTTTAAGAATGTAAGGGTACAATAAATGAGCTTGAATTATTAAAATGCAAACATAATGCAATGAAACATTATCATTAATGATTCTTATTGTAATTTATGATTTTATTTTATTTCTGTCCTTGTATGTAATTTATTAATATGCTGATTAGAATTACAATTACAATCATATCAAAGGAAACAAGATAATAGATATTAATAATAATATAATTAACCATAATAAAAAAAGGAATATCAGAAAAACATTGAATAGATAAAGAAAATTAAAAGTCTAAAACAATTGAAAATATATGTAAAACATATTTAAATTCACAAATAAAAAAATAGTATCACTTTTTTTCACTGCGTATTTCTGTAGAAACTTAAGTGATTCTAAATAACCTTCCAGCAGCTTTTCCAAGTTTTAAAAAATTTTCCGAAGTAATTTCTTTTCTTCATATTACAATTTTGATTTATTTTTTATGTTCTTCAGTCTTGTATCTACTAGTCCTTTGCAGATAATTTTTAAAGTCATTTAAAAATTAAAAATATTAATATAACTTGATAATATAAGGGGATCTCCATTGATTCATAAAATCTGCTTGGAATAAGCAATTTTCTATGAGAAATTTTTCTCAAATAAATTTGAGAAATTAATCTTATGTAAATCATAAAATGTTATAAAACAAATATTTTTGATACGATGTCCTTCATATTGATGTCTTATTTTTATACATGCAAATTGAAATAATCATCTCCAAATTTCACTCTCTTCTTCTTAAAACTTCTAAAAAAAAAAAAAAAAAGTTTTTGTTAACAGGAAAACTATGATGATAAATCAAAATTATAAAAAAGTATGAAAGATTAAATACTAATTTGGAAAATGAAACTATATCACAGCATTCTAAATCAAGACTGAACAATTCAGATTTTGATGAAATATTCTTCCTAGGAGTTTTAATACAAATTTTAAGATAAAATTTTCAAAAAATATTCCTTGCATAGTTATAAGAATGAGCTTTTAATGAGATCAGGACAAGATGTTAATAATGATATATTTCTAACATCAGTTAGTTATAATTTTATCATAAACAGACATAAATAAAATTTAGTACATATCATTTTTCTAGTTTTAGAATTATATGACAGTATAAATAAATTTTTTGTTTCATTACATTTTTAAATTGTATATTGATGCTCATAAAAATCTATATATAATGAACAAACGACTGTTGATATTATAAATTTAGAGCATTGTAAATAAATAAAAAAAAAAAACTTCAATATCAGCTGAAATTAGGTGATATTACAAATTGTAAAAATTTCATGAAGACAGTAGAAAAAAATTTTGGGCAATCTGAAATCTTCATTAAAAAATCTGTAAATAATAACCATAAATGAAATAAATGTCATGGAATATCTTGAATACACTGAAACTTGAAAAATAACAAAGGCTTGAAAACATATTGAAAATGAAGTACCTCTATATTTTGCTGAAAGCAATCAAACTTACTGATACATTTAAACCATAGGTTCCCAAAGTGGTCCAGGTGAGCCCCCAGGGTTCCATAGGAGACCACACAAGGATCCACACAAATTTGAAATAAAAACAGGGGCTTACAAGTTGTAAGTGATGGTCAAAGAAAATTTTTCTGGTTTTTATAATAAAGAACAAAAATTTTGGCTTGGATTTACCTATCAACGCAGGCAGGTAGCATCATTCTCTAGGTAGATACTCAAAAATATTCGAGATTCAGTTCAAACACAGAGTTAAATAGAACAATAAATAATAGTATAAGTTTACACCGCATGTCGAAACTTGCAAAGTACCGCTTGCGCACCATCTCATTAAAAGTATAACTATTTTTTATAGTTGATTTACATTTCAGAGTTCATTGTTGATTCTTTGTCAATTGTTGATTGTTTGTAATAATGAATGTTTATAATTTTGTATAACCACAAGTATTATTTTAATAAATAGAACACTAAAGAAAATGTACTAAATTTTTTTCCTTCTTAACAACCCCAATTTAGGGTGATATTTTTTAGGAGTTTTGAGAATACAGTAGCAATGCATCAGCAGGCGGTTTACCAAAAATAGTAAAACTTTGAAAGTGGTCCAAGAGAAAAAAAGTTTTGGAACCCATGATATAAACAATAAGGTCAATCCAAAATTTTCATATGCAGAAATAGTGCAAAATCGCAGAGAGCCATATCTTGTCTGCAAGAAAGGACTCAAAAGTTTCCCTTCAGTAGAGCACAAATGCTTGATGCAGGTTTTTATAGATGGATTGAGTTTTTCATAGATTGAGACTTTCTGAGATTGTCCTTTATTAAACATTTTCATCTTTATTAAACTATATGACAAATCATCTGCTCTTCTGTCAGACTATACAACACCCATAGATAACAATAACATGCAAATGGCCACTCAGAATAGAACAAATTTCAGATGTAAGGTATGTCACTTGCTAGTCTCTGTCAAACATTTCCTTTACAGTAGTCACATATTGTTACTGACTCTCGATATCTTTCTTCTCCCTCAGCACCATCCTGAGTAAAATTTCTCTCTCTGATTTCCCAGTACCACTAGAATTTAGTCACAGAATGTGAATAATCATTATTCAATACAAGCACCATTTTTTTCTACTATACGATCATGCGCAACAGATCTGAACATATTGTAACCTGCAGGTAGTCTGAGTTTTTTGTTAAGCCACATTGCAAAAATTTTATAGTAATATTTTATAAATACATGTATATGTATACACATAAATGTATGCATGCATGCATAAATACATGCATACTTTCTACCATAAAATCCTCTAGCTTTGCTGCAGTGATCTGAGAAGTGTAATCCATACACTTTTGTATGCAGTACATTGTTTATTTCAAATTAAATATTTGTTAGGTTTGTAATGTACTGCAATTTTCTCTGAAGAACCATGTCTAATAAATTGTCGGAGATAATCTTACACCAATCTCAGTAAGCTAAAATTGCAAATGATATTAATAAAAGAAAAAACTTCCAATAGTTTTAATAATAAATTTATAATAATAAAAGGCTTTTTCATGAAGTTAAATAGTAATACATCAATATTATTAGAAAACAATATATATATATATATATATCAATATTTTAGAAGATCACTCAATAACATAAATACAGTAGAATAGCAACAGTACTTCTACTGTTTTTCAGAGGGGCTGTAGTTCCCTAATGGTTAGGGTATCGGCCTTACATCCGAAGAGTAGGGTTCGATTCCCAACATTGCCTAAAACCCACCAAGTACATGCGATATACATGTTTGTTAAATCTGTGGAATTGAAAGTCCTGTGGTCGGTCACTGAGCAGTTACCATGGGTGCAATGGTCTGGTGAAATTTAATCCCCCTTCAGATCAATGCCAAAACTGAGGGAGTAGATCCTCTGGTGCTGCCATCTATTGGAGTATTTGAAGAGCAAAAGTCATACTTTCACCTTCATGGTGCTCTGATTAAAAGAAAGACGGAGCATCTTTCTTTGACTTAAATTCGCATAGTCAAGGCATAGCAAGCTTGGCTTGTCCAAGTGTCATTAGTAACAACAGCAACAATGTTTTTTGGAGACTGGCAATACAATTGCATTTTTAACTAATTCCAATTTTATAACCATTTATAAATTTATGGTAATTCACATAAAGGTAGCAAATACATTAAAAAAAACTATCAAAAAAAACCCGTAAAATAAAGCAACATTTTAATTTATTTCATTCAGTTTTGTGAATAAGACAAAAACAGAAAACGAAAATAGTTTTAGTCTTTATTCAAAATACACAATTCATGTTTTTACTTCCTTCTTATGATTTTCAGTTTAGCATAAACAGAAAGAGAAAGTTGTAAAAAGGTACTGTGTAAAAAATACTTCCTTTTCAATCTTAACAAGTTATTTTCAAGAGTAAATCATTCATGTTTCAAATATGTGAGACACTATATTAATGAAATAAATTAGAAATAATGTAGAACAATAGCTGTTATTGAATTTTTACAAAAATATAAATTCTCAATAATTTTTAAAAATCCTTCAAAATTATTAATGAATTACTCAGTTTTATTCATTTTTTAAACTAACTACTGAAAAATAAATATTAAAACGATCCAAAATAATAAAACTATCACTGAGATATATTTATGAGAACATATTTTATGTATTAAATTTTTCTTCTGATAAAGCATATTAAAGTGTGGATATTTTCAGTATACTTGTTAAGTTATAAAACATTAAAAATGCTCCAATATTTTTGATGATAGTCCTTAATATAATTCATAATAAAACTGCTTCTTAACTGGAGTAATTAATATCAAAATAGTTTACAAATTAAAGTAAAATCATTTAGAAAAAAAGAGAGAATTTTATGAATTCGTTTAACTATTGTAAGAGAAGCATTTATTTTTTATAGCATTCATTTACAATCTTTTAATGAATGTTGCATCACACATAATTTAATGAAATGTTACATATTAGTTAGAAAGTGTATATACTAAATGTTTTAAAAAAATCAAGGAAACTAACTTGTAGGTGTGATTTGTTTAATTATGTGTGATTAAAATTTAATGTGCTACTTTTATTATAAATGTGAGATCTCACACTTATAATAAAAATAGTGTATAAAATTTTATTAGCCCACAGTCTATTAATTTATAGAAATAAAACCTCATATTAATTTTTCTTTCACAGTTGAAATAGAAATACCTCCTTTATGGTTTCATTTCAAAATGTTCACATTTTTAATAATAAACATTTTGGCAAAATTTTTTTGCATAGAAAATATAAACATCTATGAATAAAAATAAACAGGTTTAAGTAGTATATAAATATAGCAATTAAAAAGTGATTGTTGAATTTTGATGTCTGTAAAAAAGTCTAAAAATATATGTAAAAAAAAGTCTTAATTGATCATACTGAAACAATTTGACCATTAAAACAAATTTTTAAATAATGTAATTTTTTAAAATTTTGTAGTTGAAATATTTTTAACTTCTCACAATCATTTAAGTTAAAACATTTCACTTTAAGATTGCAATTAAGGTATTGTAAGTATTGAAACTCACAATAAAACACTGAAAGATAATATATTGGGGGAAGGGGAGGTCTTGGAGCAAAGATGTACTTTTCCTGTCATGATGTTTTTGCTAAACGAAATACACACCTTTCTGACTTAATTTCCCATAACCATCAGTTGATTTTAATTTGTCCAAATGTCACAAACAACAACACTGTAGCATTTTGACCTAATTTTAAATTCAATTTGTGTGTGTGTATATATATATATATATATATATATATATATTATATATATATATATATATATATCAAGTTAAAGGTAATTTCATTTGGAATTGAATTTAAAAAAGAATTATCAAATCTATTTTAGAAAGATTTTAAAGGCATTGTTTTAAATTTTACCTTTAGATTTATACACAAGAACTCTTCCAGGACCATATTCATTGAGAACTTTTATGCATTCCTCTTCTATAAGTTTATTTTTTGTAGTAGCTGACAGACCATATAATGAATTTATATGGTCAATTGAATTTTTCTGACCTTTATTTTTTTCAGATTCCTAAAAAAAAAAAAAAAAATATTAATAGGAAATTGGTGGCATAAAATAATTGCACTTTGACTAAAAATGATACTAAGAGATAAATAAATATTAAGTAACTGAATAAATTTATATTTGAAGCATTATTTTAGCAATTCTAAGACAAATTTAAAATATTTTATTAAAACATGAAATTTTTTCTTAAATTAATATAAATTATTCAAAACATTTAATCTTACCAAATATTTTAGCCGATGCTTAGTGCTAATCAAATGTGCTTTAATATCAAAAGTAGTTACACAAGCACCACAAAGGAAACAGTTATAAAAGTCACCCGCCTCTCCTTGCGTTTCAGTTATATAATTTAAACCTGAAAATAAAAATTAATTGAAAGAAAAACACTTGATTTATGAATGAGTTCATGCTGTACTTAAGCTTACTTTCAAAAAATGTCACAGAAAAAGCAATTTTTGATACATTTTTATATTACTACACAAGCTGTATTACACATTAAAATTAGAATTTTAAAATTGCTAGAGAATTTATTCTGAAGTTTTCAAAGATAAAATACATTTAAAAAAATTCATTAAAAAAAGTGATATACTAAGAAATATAAAATTTAAAATAAAAACTTAAGCCAGTGTATGTTTTACTACCACTAGATATATATCAGTATCAGAGGATGTCACTACATAGCTCTTTAGAAAGTAAACAATTTCTTTCATATATATATATATATAACTAATTGGATTATTTATAATGCAGATATATTCCTTTTCTGATAAATAATATTTTTGGAACATAACAATTAAATGTAAATTCTTTAATAAGCAAAAGTAAATGAAAAATGTATCTGTAAACAATGTAAGCTACAGCAGAATTAAAGTAAAATTCGTAAAGACCCTGAAAAGGTGTGGGCACATTTGTTGTGTTTTATAGTGTCAGAGATTTATCAGAAATGCAAACAGTTTTATAATATGAAATGAGAACCAACCTATATATTTAAATACTTTCCTGGCTCTTTCTCTAGCGGATGAGCAAAATATTAAACACAGTAAGTGAAAAAAATTAGAAATAAAGTTCCTAAAAGTGTTTCATTCAAATATAACAAACATATAATGCTATGAAGTGATCTTTACAAACTTCCTGATTAAAAGATATAATTACAGAATTGCATATATAATTACTTGTTCTGAAAATTAATTTAAATATTATAATAAACTAAAAGAATTAACTTATTGAACTAGAACAAAAGAGGATTATGCTACCACCACACGTTTATATCACATTCTTTCTAGAAATATACATTAACTGTGAATAATATACATTACATATATATATATATATATCATATTTGCTAAATTGTGATCTATTTTACCTAGTATTTATTATGTTAGTAACATTTCAGTTCATATTAGAGTGATGTATACCATGTAATGCACCATCCTACTGCACGAACTTGTCCATGGCAATGAACTAAAAATACAGCACAGTAGTTTCTTATTGTAAACTAGTATCAGTCTACTTCCAGTCACATAAATGTTGTGTATAAGTTGATCATTCTCGTACTGTTCCATTTGCTGTAAGGGCTTTTTATAAATTGCTCATAACAGGTTAATCATGTAGCGATATGTACAGTGCCTGTCTGTATGCAGTTTAAGAAAAATTTTAAAGCTAAGCAAACAAAAAAGTGCAATAAAGTCGAATGATAAATTAAGTGTCAGTAAGAGTATGCTTAGTGATAAAATTGAACAATGCCACAATTCAAGTTTCTGTTCATGACAAATTCAACAAAACTACATTTTTGTGATTCACCCAAGATAGGAATCTGTTCCTATCAGTGGGCATTTATTAAAAAATTGTTTTAATAAATGCCCACAGCTGAACAAGGCTGTGAAGAGCAATTCTGCATTTACAGTCACTAACGAATGGTTAGATAACTGGAAAAGGAGTCCTGGAGTTTGACAAAAAACTGGTAGACAATGTCACAGCAGAAGAATAATATTTAGAAGAGTTTGAAAGGTTAATTCAACAGAAAATTTTTTCCTTAGCAGTTGTATGAGATGGATAGGTCTGGTCACAATTTTGAAACATTTCCTATCAAAAATTTAGTTTCCAAAAAAATCATTGGCTTTAGGATTCAAAAGGAATACATATCCCAGACAATCATAGCTTGAAACAACACAGAGGCTATTAATAAATTATCATTAATGGCGAATGGCAAGTATGTGAAGCCATATGCCTCAAAGGACATAAATATAGTAATTCTACCAGTTTACTATAAAAATATAAAAATGGCATGGATAAATGTTGATCTATTTAAAGAATGATTTGAAAATTTGTTCTTTCAATTTCAAAAATCATTGAAATGAATGGCTCACCTAACAAAGCTTTGATAGATTGCAAATGCCCTATCTTATCCCTCTTGACACTTTTAATTAAAAAAAAAATGACAACAAAGCTATTTTTCTGCAGCCTAATGTGACTCCACTTTTGCAGCCTATTAATCAAGGAGTATTAAAAATTATCAAAATGAATTATTATAAAATGTTCTTACAATCTTTGACCAGAGGAGAGGTAATATCTATCAAAGAAAACTTTAAGGAATAACAAATAAAGATGTGATTTACGGTGTTGTATACAAATTAACAAACAAAGAAAAAAAATAAATACAGAAAACGAACTGCTATTGCTCTTCTTAAGTTATGAACCTTGCATGATATGATTAGTAATTTAAGAAGCTCTTCTGACATAAGTGTTTGAAGATATGTTTACATAATTTTTTCAGCTTTGTTTTGCATATTTATGAGAAAATAATATGCCCTTTTGTTAGTTCTCTTAAAATGATCTGCAACTCAACAGTTACTTCAAATCCATGTTAATTGTGTTTCAAATTAATTACAAAGAATGTAATCAAAATTTTGAAACTAATTTAAAAATCTATGTTTTTAGGTAGATTAACATTCTGATATGGGATTTATTCCATTCTGTGGAGCTATTCTCAATTTAAACTAGGACAAAACTTAATGAACAAAGAATTATATTTTCTATTATCTTCTCTAATCTCAGAACTTTCCATATATTAAAATAATATAGTTGTCAAATACAGTAAAAAAAATTAGAAATGTAAAGATTTTTCAACTATATATATTAACACATTACACATACATTTAATAAATTAAAAATAGAAAAGAGTAAAACTTACCAACAATAGGTTCAGTTACCTCTTCCAAATCTTTCATTAAATGAGCAGTTTCATGTGGAACAGCTATTGCTTTAATTTTCGATGCAGCTTCTGTAATAATTTTTCAATACTATGATTATGCTGGGTAACAACCATCTCTAACAACCATGTTCATAGTTTATGATTGTAAATATATTTTTGAAACAAATTAAAAATTTTAGTAGACAAAACTTATACAAAGATATTTAAGTGAACAAATGAGAAATAAAATCACTTACACTTGAAAAAGGAATTATACTTTCAAATCTGTTAGTCCTAAATTATGAAGTCATGAAATTCTTAAAAATTAATTTTACTTCTAAAGACTGAATTAATTTTACTTCTTTGGAAGTAAAATTAATTCAATCTTTCAAATAAACTATACTAAATGTTAACACAAAATTATTTAAAAAAAAAAAAAAATTCATGACTAATAAAAGTGCATGCTGAGAACACCTCTGGATTACATATTATGTTATGGAGCCAATAATGAATAATTTTAAATTGGTTAGTCAATTTATTGTAAATAATATATTATTTTGGGGGAAAACAAAATTGTCACAAGATAACTCATATTACTTAATTCCATAAAAACCAAAATTTTTATAGAAATATCAATCATTTCTTTAAAATTTTAGAAATAAGCTCTTGAATCAAAAGGGTGAACAATAAAAAATGGATATAATGCTTTTTGCATGCATGTCTGGGAAAATGGGTGCTCAGAGTTTTCCTTGACTTCTTAATGACATGCGAATATGGCCTTCTATCCAAGAAGTCTGTTTGAATACACACATATAATATCCCTGACATTATATTTCTTATATACAACATTACCCTTATCATTGTCCAAATAATATAGGTAATATAATATCTATCACCTATGAAGATAAAATAAAAGGAATGCCTAAATCCAGAAAGGTTGATGGCAAAATAAAAATAATTTGTCAAATTTCTATTTCAGGCAAGTTAAAAAAAAAATAAAAAATAAAAAAAAAAATTGTTTTAGAATTGAATTAAAACATTTGAATCCAAAATCGATTTATTTACAAAAGACATGGAATGACATTATTAATGAAAACATCAAATTATGAAATATCTCTGGAGTCATTTTTAAAAAAAAGTTGTTGAAACTTAAAACATGAAATTAAATATTGTGGAAAAAATAATCATACAAAGATATATCTTTAGTTGATTCTTGATTATAACAATTATCTTTGATATCCCTGAAGTACATTCCTAATATGAAAAGATGACCAGAAATTGTAACTCAAAGTAAATAAAAATAGCAGACATTATACATTAAATACAGATGGGTAATTCACGAGCTATATGCAGCTTACAAAGTGGAATTTTTTATACCTTCAAAAGATATCAGAATATGATAAATGAAACAAATGGACTAATTGAAAGCAGTTGGTCTTCAGAACAGAAAGTTTTTTGTTATATACCAAAAAATTGGACTACAGGAAATTGGTGCTGCAGTATTGCTATACCCCATGTATGTTTCTTCAAATGGAAGCTTAAAGGTTTCTTTAAATATAACCCACTCTTTATGGAAAAAACTTTTCAGGAAAGTTATACAGTGGACATCAAAAAATAAAAGAAAAGAAAAAAGAAAGCCTTTTAGCAAACTTCAATAATGATACTGTTTAGTCTGATATCAAAGCATCCATACTGGGGGAGTGGTAGGTATTAGATTCAATTGGAGGCATTGTTAAGTGAAGGAAAATGGATTTGAAAGAATGGATGGAAAATGGAATGCTCATTTCATCGGGTGAATATTTGTGAGTTTTTCCATAATTTTCTCCTAGCAACACATGAATATGATCCATTATAAATGAGATCCTTTCAAACACATATGATATTCAAAGAAGCCTTCTACAAGTTTCAAACAGTCATGCTATTTACCATATGGTGTTAAAAGGTTTCAGGGTAAATGGTTCCAGCTATTGTAAACAATAGAGGATGGTTGGAATGGTTCTGTTTTTTATATGCAAGTCTGAAAAAAATAGGTACTTGGGAGTTTTCCAGGTTTACTTCCTGATAATATGTGAGCCTGGCCCTCTATCCATGAAATCTTTCCAAATTGAAAAGGGTGAAACATTTAAAATTTAATGCAATAATCATTGGTTTATAGATAATATGCACTTGATGTCATAAAAACTTGCAAATATACACAATACAGTGCTGTTTTGTGAGTTGCAATCATGCACTATACAACTTGCTATGTATTCCAACACCTATATACAATTTACCTAACACGATTTTGTAACTTCTTTTTTTAGGTGATAAATATTTAGTGGTATACAAATGAAATACCCCAAAAATAAAGCTTCAATTAGCTTATGTAATTTATTTATTTTATGTATTCCAGAGCATTTTATTATTTAAAAAAAATTATACAGGGTGGTGCAGAGGAAACGCATGTTTTTCAATATTGAATTACTGGGACACAATGGGTTGAAAATAATAAAAACAAGTATGATATGATAGGTTTTTTAATACAGTTTTTGAAATTACATACCATATTTAGGTTCAGAAAATAGTGTCTTTGAGATGACGTTCTTCTTGCTGGATACAAATTTGGATCCTCTTCTGAAAATTACGGACGGCTCTCTCCAACATTTCATTCGGCACAGCTTAAATTTCCTGGCGAATGGAATTCTTAAGGTCATCGAGTGTGCGAGGCTTGTTGATGTACACTTTTGATTTCAAATATTCCCACAAAAAGAAGTCACATATTGACAGGTCGGGTGAGCAAGGGGGCCAGTGAACATCACCAAATCTCGAAATCACATGTCCTGGGAACATTTGTCGAACCACTGCCATGGATGCTCTCCCCGTGTGAGCTGTGGCACCATCCTGCTGAAACCAAATGTCTCTCATGTTCACTTGACGCCTTTCAAGTTCTGAACGAAGGAAGTTGTTTAATATTTCAATGTAGCAAGCTGATGTAACAGTAACTGCAATTCCTTCCTCTTCAAAAAATAGGGTCCAACAATTCCCAACTTTGAAATGCAGCACCACACTGTTACCTTTAAACTGTGCAGAGGTCTTTGGTGTAATTCCTGTGGGTTATCTGATGCCCAATACCAACAGTTTTGAACATTGACGTAACCTTCAAGATGAGAATGTGCTTTATCACTCAAGAAGACTGTAGCATCTGGATCTTCTGTAAACATTTTATCCATCATGTGACAAAACTCTCTGCGCTGTACAAAATCCCTTTCATTAAGCTGATGCACGATCATTATTTTATATGGCTGGAAATTGAGATCATCATGTAAGATGCGGTGAAGCGAACGACGTGACATACCCAGCGCTACAGCATGTCGTCTAGGACTAGTAACAACTGCCATTCTGACTCAATCTACATTTTCCAGAGTACGAACTGAACAGGGAAGACCAGGTGATTTCTTTTTCATCACAGAACGAGTACTTCTAAATGCTGCAACCCATCAGAGTACAGTTTTTGATCAGGCACTGCACCTCGACATCCAACTCTAAAATATTGACGGAAAAGACGTTGCACTGTGATTACAGAGTCACTGTTTCTAAAAAACTGCTCGACAACGAACACACGATGTTCTATGCAACAACGCTTCATAGCAAATGAAACGACATTGCATGGGTTGTCTGCCAAAATTCGTCCAAGGTCACTACCCTCTCCCATCGTCGCGTACTAGCGGTTCAAAAAACATGCGTTTCCTCTACACCACCCTGTATATTTCAACTTAAAACCTATCAAACTTAGAAGCTTACTAAATTATCAACACTATTAAGATTTATACTAGTAAGTTTTTGTCATGATCAATAATTAACCTAAAAGAATGTCTATTGCTCATCCAGAAATCTCATCAAAAAGTTTGAATTTTATACAAAACTTTGAGGGCAAATAAAGCTACATGCTGCTATTCTACTTAAAATGTTTTCTGTATATCCAAGTTCAGTGTTTTTTTATTGCAAATTTAATTAACAATTTTAAAAAAAAATTGCAAGTGACTTAAAGATATGTATTAATTAATTTACCTGAAAACTTTGCTTCTTTTCTATTATTATTATATTTACTTACTTTTATTAAAAAAGACATTACATTATATATTGGCAATTTTTCAAGGAATGATTTCGCATTTATAAACACATGCTCAATTAAGAGATTAATGTTAATAATTAGGTTTACATAAAATATTCTACAACTCATTATTAAAAGCCTGTAGCAGCTGTAAAATTGTGAATCAATAAGTAGAGAATTATTTTTTTTAGAATACTTAATTATAATATGTATAATTTTAAAGAAAAATGATAAACAAGTGATACACAAGATGTAGATGAATACATTTACACTTTTATAAAGAAAAAAATTATAATTTTACGAAAATCCCTTTTTTAGTAGGCATTTCTATTTGAGCATTTAAAAATTTAAGGAATAAAGAATGCTTCAATAAGTAAGGTTTTTTTTTTTTTCTTTTTAAATCATTTTACAAGCACAAAGGAATGAAAGAAAACTTTTTCAAACTACTCCAAACCATAAATCTAATTCAATTTATACACATAAATTTCAGACAGATAGTACAGAATTTATAATTGCAAAATAACTTGCACTTGTTTAAAAACAATGTGGAAACTATTTAAATTTGTTTATTTATTTTAAAAAGAATTTAATATTTATACAACATATGAGAAGAAATCTTGAGAAAATTTGCATATTTGTTTGAAAAATAAGTTTACAGAAATAATACCTATTTTATCATAGCAAATAAATTTATTTTAAATGCATATAGGCTATATTGCACCCAATTCCTGCTATGAGGTTTGGTATTAGATTTAATGCAACATAAAATATAAAAATAATGTATCTTTTGTCATTTCTAAATGCATAGAAATTGATTGTGTAAAAATAAATCAATTTCACCAATCCATATTAAATACATGTGAGGAAACATGAGAAAGAGAACAAGACACATGGTTTTTATATTCATAGCTACTGATGTAAAATGGACATTGTATTTCTAACTTCTGCATGAACATTTTAGAGATTACACTAGTGTTTTTGCATTGTCTCCTTTGCATTACAGAAGTAAAACCCACTAACAAAGAAAATACTCATAGATAATATGTAGTGGATGTTCAAATGCTCTTCAATCATTTTTATGGTTAAATTAACACTTGGCATTAATGTGCTTTCTATTGGATGATCAGAAATAAGCAATTAAGTAAAAAATAGCAGTATCTTGAAAATTGCAAATAAATCACTGAAATTTTGAGAATAATTTTTTATCCAATGGCAGATTGTAGACAGTTACAACTGCAACAGAATCTATTAATCTATTTTGAGAATAAACATACTTGCAATTTTATAGACAAATTTACAACTTTATAAGCAAATTTTGCTGTGCATATCAGTTTGAGTTTTTGCAGATTCTGTTAAAATGACACAATATAATATTCATAAGATTTCCAAAGTGAAAATATTTTTTGAAAGTAATGCAAAAGAATTTAATAAAAAAAATATTTAAAATGTATTACAGCTCTGACTAGAAAATTACACAATTAATGTAGAATTTTGAGACTAAGGGAAGTGTTAGTGACAACATGTGCCACAATGTTGGTTGAAAGGACAACATCCAAATGCACTATACACCCCCCCAATGGTTGGGGTATATTGGGATGTATTGTCCACTTATAGCCAAGAAACTGGCCAGAAATAGCAACCTCTTTGCCACCGAGGCATTGCCCCGTGTGCACCACAGGGGGTGGGTGACCATCGCACCCTCACACATGCCATAGGGAGCCGTTTATAGGGTAGGCACCATTCATACCTCATTCACACACAAGGAAGGGACAAAAACAGGATAGAGAGATAAAGTACATCCATGCCTGAACCGGGATTCAAACCAAGGACCTCCCTATCTGTAGTCAGGCATGCTGACCACTAGACAAGTTGGCTGGCATGCACCACACATTGAGTAGTAGCAATAAAACAATAGTTTTAGTTTGTTAATGATGTAATTAGCCACATCAAAAATACCTTTGATCTGATAATAGTTTGATTTATTGATGAAGTACAAATTCCTCTAGCTGAATATATAAACAAACAAAATTAGCTCATTTGCATATCAGAGTACCTTCATCTGAGTATTGAATGTTTGCTACACCTAATTGTGTGCTACTTTCTGATATGCAAAGTTGACCAGAGAAATAGCGCCATTTGTTGATAGAACTGTCACTACTAGAAACATCATACCAACATGATTTCTAATTTCATTCTAGCCATTCAAAACAATTTTAAATTCAATTTGATTGTTTATTAAAAATGACATATGATCACATATAACATTCAATGTATTTTCTCTGTTAGAAAACTTTTAGGTTTGGTTTGTTATTCACTCAATGGTCGCTTTTTGCACATGGGGGCCAATTAGACCAAGTTAAACAGCTTAAAGAGGATTTCAAACTGTTACAAGAATCCAATACTAAGGATAAACTCAAATTCACACCCACAACGGCTAGGCTAAATGCTGAGGAGTTGACCATTTAACTACCAACTTGGCAAAAAAGAATGTTTAGAGTCATGAAATTGCCGAGTTGTATGGATCACACATAAATAGCCTAAGTTGCCTACCTGATGTCAATCTGCAAAGAATTAAAAAAAAAAAAAAAAAAAAAAAAACTCCAGGAGTTGAAATATAATTCACTCAAATTAAACCCACTGATATGGCAACACTGGAGCCTGTAATACAACATTTTTTATTGAGTATCATCCTGATAAAAGGCGTTAAACCTATAATTTAAAAAATTTAGATTACAGTGTTTCCTCACCACTTTGCGCTTCATGTTTTGCAGCTTCAGTGTTTCGCAAGTTCTTCCAAAGTATTCATCAAAAAATAAAAAATTACAACCATGTCGGTAGTCATATTACAGAAATGAGCTTTGTTTTATTTTGATGCACGAGAAAGAAGAATATCTGCATGTCAAACAAGGAGAGGAGTTGATTCAGAGTACACACCACTGCCTCTCATAAAGGTGCATGATTGGTTTCCAGTAAGACATCAACCAATAAAACTTCAGTGAGGCACATCGTAAGGAATGAAGGATTTGTCTACTTGACAAAAGAAGACATCAGTGCCCTTATCGATTGCCAGTCAAACCCACTGACTGATGAAGACTTCCTTGAGATGACAAAGTCTAAAAGTGAAGAAGAAAACAAAGAGAAAGACGAGGAAGAAACCGAAAATTGTGGCCTTATCCTGGAGAATCTGCAACAATTGTGCAACATGGCAACTGCAATGCAACAATTTGCACAAGACATAGATGACAAAATGGTTCAAGCTGTATGACATGTTCAGCAATCGCGTTGATGGAGCTATGTTCTTTTAAGGAGGAATTTTGAAGGAAAAGGAAAAACAAAGCCAACAACTACCTGTCACCAAGTTTCTCTCCAATGTAATCTCTGCTCTACCATCATCACTTCCAGCAGAAGAGTCACTCTGAGTGAGCCTAAGCGTTCTACAAGTCAAGTGAGAGCCACTCCTCCACCACCAGCACATAACTCTTCGATTTTCTCAGAAAACAGTTTTGATTAATGTTTATTACTGTATAAGGTTTTGTAATTAACCATATTAATAAGCACTGACACATTTAAATAAATACGTATATTGTTGTAATTTTTGTCTTAAATGTGTAAAGTATAAATACTGTTTACATATTTAAAACATTCATGTACCTGCAAACACAAATATTCCTAGGGGGAAAATTCTACTTCGCAGTTTTATTCACTCATTTTATTTATTTATTTTTAGAATGCATTTTTAGGCTACCCAAAATAAAATAGGTTTGATTTGGTAGTTGCTTAATTCTAAGTCAAATACAGTATTTTTGTGCATGAGCACTAATTAGACAGGGACCTACAAATTAAAATCGACTTTGAACCACTACAAACATCCATGTCTAAGGTGGGATTCCAGCCCAAGAACAGTTGAACCACAGATTAAAAGCACTAACAATTCAGTTGCCAGCTTAGATATATAAAACTAGTATTATTAAAATATTTATTTCTGATGTATTTTTAAACAAGGCTTTTGTTTTGCTGTTATTCTACAAGTTAATTTTACTTAATTGGAACATACTGAAAGTCTGTTTAAAAATACACATTGTGCTTAAAATTATTAATAAATGACAATAATAAAAATGAACATACCACCAGGAACTTTTTTCTTATTCTATAAAATAAAAGTAATTTTAAATTAGACAATAATAAATTACTTGCAAAGTACTAAAAATGAATAAATGAGAAAATAAAAATAGCACATCTATAAGACTCTTTTTATAGACTTACTTTCTGATGTCTTTTTCCTCTTACATGTGCTTCCCACATACTTTGGTTGTTCATGTGTGAATCACAAATCTAAAAAAAATTTTATTGATTTAACACAATATTAATATTCTCTCACATCAAATTACAAGACGACTTTTAAATATAACACAAAATTACAAAAGCTGAACTAGAGAATAATTAATTATAAAAAATAAAATCTTTATTACTAGCAAAGAGAAAATTGGAAACATTTATTCCCTTCGAAAAACTAAAAGTAAATGTAAAATTAAAATTACTGCACATTTTTATGATTTGTTACTTATCAAAACAATTTTAAATATTATATTGTATTATTTCTTAACATAGATAAAACTAATCAATGTAGAGAATAATTTTTACTAGTCAATGAAATCTTGACTATACAAAATGAAATCAAAATTACATTTTCAGATGAGTTAAAATATTTGACAAACATAACAAATAACTGAAATATTTTTAGAAAATAATAACAAATCAAAAATAGAGCATTTTAAATCATATGCACACAATTAAAATTTATATCAATACATATATCATAAGAAATTTAAGTACAGACAAGATAAAAACAAAGAAACTATTAAGATTATCAGCAGTTGGAAACAATTTGAAATTAAATAGTAAAAATGCTCAATTTAGTCTCATACAATTTAATCTAATTCTTTTAACCGTTGTTCATTTCTTTTATTAAGAAACACACACGCATATATATATATATTATTCCATTCAAAATATTTGTTCATGATTTAAAAAAAAATTATAAAAAACTTGGATAAAGATAGAATTAAAATGCATTTAAAAATAACTGATCTAATGGAGAAAAAAAAATTTTTTTTTTTTAAAAAAAAAAGACTATTTAAATTAAAATATATTTTTTAATGCTTCAAAACTAGCATGCTTTGATATATTTTAAGAAATACGAATAAGATTCCCAACTTATTGACAACAAAAAGCAGAAAATACTTATAAAGATTCTCTAGACTTCTCATTACTCACTAAAACATGAAAAAGTGGACGAATTATTTTAGAAAACTAAAATAAAATATTTCATGTTTTGAAAAAGAAATTTTTATGGATTTAGTAACAAAAGAGGAAAGTCTTCCCTAAAATGAAAGGATAAACACTTCAAGAAGAAATATTTAATCAATAAAATTCTTTTATTCCAAAATAAAACAATAAAAATCACTGCTTAGTACAAACACTTCATTTTTAAATCTCCAAAAAAGCTAACAGATCTAAGTAGGTGAAGAAACTTGGAGCATTCAATTTATACCTTTCTAATGAATCTAATTTCATAAATCTCAGAGATATACCACTTTACAATTGCAAATAAATTGGTATATGTACAATTACACTAGCTCAAAAAGTAAGAACAATTACACAAGCTCAAAAATTAAAAGATATTGTGTATTTAGTTAAAAATCCATGTTTTCTGAAACCAACTGTCAAATGATTTTTGAACCAACTGATAAAGATGCAATGTAGTATAAACTCGTTTCTAAAGCTATAATTGAATTTTTTATCTTTTGTAGGAAGCAAATATTTTTCCTCCAGATATTCACCATATAATATATATCAGATTTATAATAATACTCTTTAAGATACATAATACTCTGCATTTAGTACTAATTTGCATTAAAGAAATGGCACATTAACCAGACAGAAAAATATTCATAAAGTAACTTATCCAAATAAAAATAAATAATTTAATTTTATGCTTAGAGTGTTTAAAAAAAGATTTTCAAAGATACATTTTTCAGATCTTCCCCAGAAATAAATTTCCATATCTTCCAATGAAATAGGTTCTTTTTTATGCATATATACAATTTATGGTTTGCGCATAACAGAAAATTAATTTTATAATGAAGAGACTTAAATTATTGTGATTATGATCTGTGATTTAAATTTCTACATAAGTACACAAATTTTATCATAATTCTATAGTTAATATAATTATTTAAATAAATATTACGATAGTTAAAAGTTAATAGAAAATAAACTAAGAAAAAGCATATAAATCAACTTTTAACCATAGAGATAAACTTTAAATATAGTTAAAAGATCTATTTAGATTAAATATAATAAATTTTAAAAGTTAAACAAAATATTTTTACCACTCATGCTACTTGAAATAATTAGATAATTTCAAATATTAGAGATTATTTCAGATAATTTATATTATCTGAAATAATTTAATATTTTGAAGAGAATGTTAGATTCTTACCATACAATAAAAATCACTCATTGATCTGTCCAAATCTTCTATTGAAGACAGAACTGTATAAAAAGGTTTTATTTTTATATTATAATAAGTATTTTCTCAAAAAAAGACATTCATATTAAAGAATTTGATAAAATAAATAAATAAATTCATAAAATTAAATTATTGAATCTGGATTTTTCTAGTTTCTTCTTAAAAAATATATAATGCACAAAATATAAATTTTTGTACGTTTAGTAAGAATTATAAAAATGCTGATAAACTACCTATGATATTTTTCACATATTTTTTTTGATGTGCATAAATTTTTGTTGCAAAAGATAAGGTATTGTAGTAAATTTTACAGATATCTTTGATAATTAAATCAAAATGAATATCTTATGAAATAAAAAAAAATCTAACTCAGATGAACTGTCCAAATCATTTGTTATTGATATCTGAAAACCTTAAAAAATAACACACATTATCATAAAAAAATTACTATTTACTTTTCTGTACAGTATTTTCCTGTATATAATTTGCAGTGACATATTATCAGTAAGACCTTTTTCAAGTAAAAGAAAAAAAAAGCGTCACATAAATTATAGTGACTTATTATCCACTACAATTTTTACAGTAAATAATCTAAAATATATATTGTTGATAATGTGGGTGTCAAATAAAATAAAAAATATATAGTATTATGAAAAATATTACAAACAGTACGGAAAAAACTTATCATGAAAAGTATTTGTTTCAATCTAAAAGTAGACGAAAAATTTTTTTTCAGTAAGATGTGAATTTACATACAACTTTTAAACATCTTTATCAAAACAACTTTAAAATGTGGTAATTTTTCATTTAAATACAAAAAAATTTATATAAAATGGAAAACAAAATAAACTGTGTGCCTTTAAATAAACAACAGTTAACCTGTAAAATGAACTAGGAAATAAGTTAAAATTAGCAGTTTAAAAATTAATGCTTTGAATTAACTTCAAATCAATAATATTGAAGTATAAATTATCATTATGTTTAAATATCAGTAATACAAGTGTTCCTTCTTAAATTTTGAGAAATTATTCCAATATATTTATTGAAAAGTGATGACTTAGCATAAAGCAGAATATTATATGAAAAAAGGATATTTCATTTCATTAAACAAAGGATCCATTAGGTAATAGAAATTTAAATTTTTCAAATTTAATTTAATTTTAATTGTTATTTTATAATTTTTAAATTATTAAAGCTTATTTATTAAAGCTCTATTTAACAAGCTTTAACTGAAAATGCCATTTTAGAACACTGTTTAATGATGCATAACATTGTCTAGCTTGTATATCTAAATCAAGATGAATGTTAAGCCTATCTCTAAGGTAGAAAATTCTCTATTTTAAATTTTTAGTTCTCAGTTGTCAAATTACCTTTGGAAATTTTTCAATGAAAATATTTTCAACAAGGAACTACTTTGAAATGCATACTACTTATATACATGACTATAGGGTAAAAATTTTTACTACAAAGGATATTTTTGTAAACATGGCTGATTATTGGATACAGTTATAATGTAAAAACCGTTTAAAATAGCAAACAAGGAAACTACATGAATGAAATGAAAATGTATTTAAATGAAATGAAAATGTATGAAAAAAGGAAATGAAAATGTATTCTATATTATAAGACATATAAAACGGAGATTTCCTAATGGAGTCAAAGTGGAACTTCATTGGTCAATGAAAGTTTAAAAAAATTTGCATAGCTAATGAACTTTTGGCTTAAATTCTATTTAAAGGGTCTATGAAAATCAGTAAATTTTTTTTTATAATTTTGTTTTTTTTAAGGATATGCAATTATTACATACTATTTTTGATAAATATAGATTTATGCACAAACTTCAGATAAATTATAACCCTGCAAATATATCACCATTTTAATTGAAATCATCAGGTAACATAAAAACTTTTGTTTCAGAAATTTTGTTTATATTTAATTAACCTTAAATTACAAATTCTTCTTTTTGTTCATTTTCCTAGTTAAAATGGTATATTTATTGGTTTTGTGTGCAATAATAAGTATTTTAATGTTGTACACTGTTTATAACAAAGAAAAATGTGAGGAGGACAATGAAGACATTCGATTTAAAGAGATTAGTAATAGAAAAAGTTATGGAATACCAAATATAGAATAAGAAGAGTATCATATAACAAGCATTTAGCATTTGTCATTGGACCAGCAAAATTTAATTTCTTAGGCTTTCACAAGAGGTTTATGCAAAAAGTTATATTTCATAAATAAGTAAATTATTAATCAATTTGCTTAAATGCTTTAACTGTATGCTGATTATAAATAATCAAAGATATAAAAGATACATTTAAACACAAAAGCATAGAATAAAAGCAGTTGTAATTACTAAAATAAATAATTTAATACTTACAGAGGCTTTTTGAATCAACATTCTGAAAAAAAATTAAATATGAATAAAATACAAAGAACAAATTTATATCATCGAATTGTTAAATTATCATTAAATGATCATATTAATCTTATGTATATTACTTATGTATCATGAAAAATATTGAATAATTCTGAAGTTGTAATAAAGTAAATTGAATAATTTCTAATTTACAATTTGATATTCTGATAACTGATACATACAGATCATTAACCAGCTCTTAAAAGCTCTCATTACTAAAATTTTGCAAAAAATGAAATTTCTCAATATTTTAACACAAAAAAAGATGGATTAAATAGAAAATCAAATTTGAAATACTTTTATTATTGTTTACCCCAGTCTCATATTTAATTTTACTACACACACACATATTATATATATATATATATATATATATATATATATATATATATATATATATATATATATTTATATATATATAACATACTAATAAAATTCTTAGGTACTTAAAGGATAGGAATGATAGGTATGCAAACATTTTGAGATCCAAGAAAATAAATAAGACAAATTTGGTTTAAAAGTAAAATTTATAAGTAAAAAAGCTACAATAAAAAATAGAATAAATTAAATTTCGATAATAACCAAAATAAAGTTAAAAAAATTTATTTAAAAATTGTACTCTCAAATGTTTCTGGCTACATATTTCTGTTTACCAAACCCATTAAATGCACGTAAATAATTTCAACTATGGTCAGGTGACAAGATCAACATCTGTCCTTCTGTCTGTAATTCAAAACTATAAAATCACCTACAGGCATACAATCAAAGAAACAGAATAGCTACAATATTTGTACACCTCGTACAATATTTATTTTTACTAACAATTTCTTAAATGAAATATACTCTTAAAACAATAAAGAAATCAGGAAATTGAAATTACTCTTTTAAATACATTAATACATCAAATGATATGCCAATTCAAAATTAAATAAAATATCTAAAACCGCTAAATTATTTAAATAAACGTTTCTTTAATTTAATTTTAATAACTCTTCATTACACTGTATCATTCTCACTATAATATTTATTCTTAAAATAAAAATGTTTTAATAACATATATATAAATATACATAATAACATATATATAATAACATATATATAAACAATATCTCCTTTTATTAAGTTTTAAATTAAAAGTAACAATTGTAAATTTAATCTAGATAAGATAACATTCAAACATTTAGAAAAAACTACTTCAACCAACATTCAGTGTTCCACACTTTTATAATACAAAAATGGAAAAAATGTAAAGAGCATCATTAACTAAATTGAAAAACTTGTAACTTGACAGCCATATATGGGTCAAACCTTATACCTATGCGACATGAACTTTTTTTTTTTAATTACATCCTTATGTTGGCTCTTTTGGACATAATAAATCTTGCAGTTCAATAAAGAAAAGAAGTATTTCCAGGAGTGGAGCGCGTCTTGAAATGCGACATGAACTAGCCAATATTTTTTATACCTTGTTTTGTAGGTGGCAACCATGTGAATTCAAAACATCAGATGTATTTTATAATTATCAGCACATTATACATAATGATCTTCATGGCAACCCAGAGAAAATATCAAGAAAAGATAAACTAGGTGACTTGGGTGCCAAGCAATGATGGCTTGAAGTTGAATCTAATTATTTCTAAATGGCCACATACAGTTTTCAGTGTTACATGTGGAAACCATATTAAGTGTCTAATATATGCAGGGACATCATTAAACGTTTAGGCTTATTTCATACGAGACAATAAACTAGACTTTTATCGTACAATAAAAAGTCATCTGATATTTATTGCGAGAAGTTATTTAAAAACCACAAAATAGACTGGTCTCCGATAAATTTTGTTTCTCAGTGTGAAAGAGAGCAGTCTATTGTGTTTTTTTAATAACTTCTCATAATAAAATATTGGACAGCATTTTATCCTACGATAAAAGTCATCCAGTGTGAAAGAGGCCTTATGGATTTACTTTTTGAAAAAAGGCAAAGTATTTTTGAACATCTAGTTGATGTAAGACGTATGAGCTGGCTAAACTGTACCCTGCCTAGATATTATCAGTGAAACATTGAAGTATGGCTTATGATCAGGTTGCATATAGATTATCTAAGGCACACAAATGTACATAGTGTGTATTTCGTAGGAACTTATTTGGATATATTTCAAAATACAATCATAAGCTGCATTTCCATTTTAGTTTGTTACACCATAAATGAAATGGATGTCGTTCAACTATAAGGAAGGAACAAGTGTGCTCCAACTCTCAAAGTCCACACTACTTTTGAAATTCGCATACATTGGCACTTACTGATATCCACACAAACTTTCCTATGTGATTTTGAACTATCTGATATCAACACAGACTTTCCTATGTGATTTTGAACTCTTTATGATGCTCACCTGTAAGTTCATACAAAAAGTTCTGGGACACTTTGTACACCTTGTATAATAAGAAACACTTTCTGAACTAGCAAAATTAAAAGAAAATAACAAGCACTTAGAATCTAAGCTAAATCAATCATAATAGTAAAATTAAATTCTATAATGATTTCTTTGCATTATGAATATTATTATAAGTAAAATCATAATAGTAAAATTAAATTACAATCTCAAATGTCACAAGTTAGGAACCAATACACATGAAATAAAATTAATTTATTCTCCCAGAAATAAAAAAAACACTGAAAATTAGAAACATTTACAATATTTAAAACAATTTAAATTTTCTCTAAATATTCTAACATAAACTTCCCTTCAATGTAATGAACAACACATTATATATTCTTCCTGTACTTTTATATAGTTATAATAAATACATATTTAATAATAAACATAAAAGAAAAAAGGTAAACAACAGGAACATCTTGGTATGTGAATAGAATTCAACTGATAGTGAATATTTTAAATATCTGAAATAAATTTTCAAATTTAGCACACTAGCAGTAACTATAAATGATTATAAATTATTATTTGAAACTGAATGTAATAAAAAATAGCATATTCACATAATAAAAAATAATTTATAATTAACATGAAATTAAAAAATACAATTAATAATATATTTGGAAAATTTAAATATAAAAATTCTTACTTTTGAAGTAGATGGGTAACTATCATCAATGTTTCTAAAATGAAAATGTAAAATAACTGTAAATTTAATTAATATAAATACTAATTGCTAAACATAATTATTACATTACAATAAAAATAAAGTGCTTTATAGAATATAAAAAAATTAAGGTACATAACTTAAAAACAGGTATTGAGAAAATAGCATTAATGAATCCAAGGGACCCAAAGGAAACTTTTATTCACTGATTTAAAAGAATATTTTATATTCAATAAAATGCACCAAATATTAATAGCACATATATGAGAAACCTGTTTTGTTCAGTCAAAATATTTTATCTACATATCCAATGACCTTTTAAAACATTAGGGGAGCAGTCTAGTAACTATAAAAATAAGCCACAGAAATTGTGAAGCATACTCAGACTACTGTCAAGTCTCTATTGCACACTCTACTGTCAAGTTCGCCAGGTTTCAATAAGGTTCATTGACCAAGCAAAGGACACCAAAACATCACAAGTGTCACAATTTTAGAGAAGGAAGAACCATGAATATCAACTTGACAACAGACTCAACAATTTAATATTAGCAAACACACAGCTTGGAAAATAGTTCACAAAAGCTTTACATTTTCCATTACAAATTTCAGTTCTAACAATTTCTCAATTCAAATGCTGTTAAAAATACAGACAGTTCATTAACACCATAAGTGCAAAGATTGACAACAACTTCAATGTGACAATATTTTGTTTCAGTTTAGATTTCAGGGTTTAAATGAATGAAGATTTCAGGATTTAAATGAATTATAACAGCATTTTGCATTTCTTTATTTTAAACAAATTGTAAATTTTGCATACTATTTTAAAATTTTGGCAATGAAGTTCATTTATAAATTTCACCACAGACACTGGACCAATGACACATGGTTTCAGGAAGATTGCATTCATGAAGACTTGCTTTGAAGTTACAATGACAAAAACAAGTCATTGCACAAAATTTCATGAATCACTTTGGCGATATCTCTTTTTAGTCTTGTTACAGGCTTGAATTATCAGAACTAAACTTCATTTCATGGTATTTCATTAAAAATTAACTTTGCAAAAATAGTTCAACAACTATCATGTAACCAAAATTAGTGATTATAAGAGGGATAAAGTCAATTCCAACAGACCAATTCAAATAGGTTACTTTTGAAGGGAAATTCTCATTATTTTCTCAGACAGTCATCATTTTAAGTCTAGTAAATCATGAAAATTTGAAAATGTTTTTCGCCCAGAAGTTAATTAATATTTTCTACTTCAAGCATCTGTGATGTATTCTGAGGTTATTCTACACATATAGATTGACATCTCATTGATACCAATGTCAAAATTACTGAATTTTAAATGCAGTGATAGTTGAAAAGATCTTAGCATCAATATGCTGCTTAAAAATTATCAATCAAAATGATTATCTCATCAGTTATATTTCGCATGCTATTCAAAAATGCTCTGAGAATAGCATATTATTTCTGAAAATAGAAGAATAGCTTTTAGTTATGCCAGTCTCAGATGAAATTAATTTGTATAATAGACATAGATATTACCAAAAGGTTTAGCCTAAATTCTGTGTTTCACATACATATGTAACACATATATGTAACTTCATTTTATAAGTTTAATGTTAAAATTTACCATACATAATACACAAAAACATTCCATCCAGTTATGATTTAATCATATCAAGATTCTTCTTAAAATCAAAGGAAATTAGTTACCATTTTTATTAGTGAAATTTATACAGTTAATACGATCTAAAATAAACTAAGCAAATATTTTAAATTGCAGTATCCAGAATAAATCCATATAATGTTCAGTTCTATAAACCAAAACAGAATGCAGTTTTTGAAAGTAATAAAACCAATTATAAAATAATGAATTTCATTGTACACTTTAAACGAAGTAACTTTTAATTTAATGTTATTTTTTAATTTCACTTATATTTTAAAATTTTAATAATGAAAATACAAGCATATTAAAGGTTAAATGTAACAAAATATTTTAGGTGTGTTACTTTTAATATTTGATATTTTGAGATTTTTGTTTCCTTGAATAGACTGACATTGCAAAAAAAAAACTTATTTCGAGAAAGTTTTCATTGTATTTTAAAGCAATGATTTAAAACATCTTAAAACAGATAAATTGTTAAAAATGAATCAAAATGATTACATCCTCAATTACATTGTATCTAAAAGGAATAAATTTATTTAAGATTCCTTAATTCATAAATAGAATTCAAAACTTTAAGTAAGTAGCTCACTTATAATTATTTCACTCAATTTGAGGTCATTCAAACCCAGTTTTTAAACTAGTTTAGTTAGAAAATTTTAAATTTTTCCCTATTCACATTTAAACAGCATTTCTAGTGAGGGGATTTTATATATACACCAGTTGAACAAATATAATGAGAATTTCAAGAAATTCTTTTTTGAGAGTAATACCAAAAATATGATAAAATTATAATTTTAAATCGCATTCATAAATAGATATCTCCAACCTAAATGACATAACTTTCACATATAAATACACAAGCTCAAAAGGATTCAAATAAATTTATTAAAGTAATATTCTGAAATTCATTCAGTCAGCTAATGCTATGAAGGTATTCCTAAACTGCCCTCAAAAGATAAACTCAAATTAATACCCTATTAAAAGAAAGGGTAATTAAATATTTTCCGAAAGAACATTTATTATCAGAAAAGAAATCCTCAGAAAAGCTAAATTACCCCTCTTTAAAATTGTGATCAGGTTCAGGATTTGTACAGAATGCCAAGAATCAAATTCCAGTTTTCCAGGAGTCAAAAAAATTTCCAGAAGGTATCGACATTTTAATTTTGTTTTAAAAATAGCTCTTAACCAAATATGCATGTAATTATGTATACCCAACCTTTTTAAATTTTTTTGTAAATAACAGAAATTATTGCAAAAATCAAAGAGAATATTTTTTATTAGAGTTAGAATTATAAATAATGATTACTTCAAAAGCATTCAATGAATTTACAAGAAAATGACTGCATAAACTCTGCACAACAAGATTCCTTGTTGGGAGTACCTAAAAACTGCCCAAAAAACCGTTCCTGTATGATCCATAGTTTGCGAGAAAAATACAAACAACATACGACGTCAGTGCAGTAGCAAGAAAAAACGGTGTAGCCTCTCAGACCATAAATTCACATTTTATCCAAAACAGTATACGTATGCACAATTTAAAGCACGTGTTCAAAGTGTGCACTGTGCATATCAAGAGGCAGGCATGAGAAAGCCACAGAATAGCTGTCACCACATGTTGCAGCTTCACGGGGGCCACTGAAGTATAAGCAGCATGCAGGCGAGCAATTAAGTTCATTGGTGTTGTCCCTACATCTCGATACACCAGTTCATTGAAATGGCCCCATAGGAAAAAAAACCCAATGGTGAAAGATCTTGCGAATGTGGCAGCCATAGAACCAAACCTCCATTTCTGATACAGCAGCTGGGGTATTTCATATCCAGCCAACCTCATGCAGGAGCACAGACATGCGCCAGAACCCCATCATACTGGAACCAAAGTCCATGTATTACAGCTAATGGTATGTCATCAAGGAATTCGGTTAAAATTTCATTGAGAATCATCAAGTACGACTGTCTCGAGAACCGAACAACCAACAGATATGGCCCAAGCAGGCAATCCTCGAGCATGTCAGCCCACACATTGAGACCAACATTCCTAATGTTTCTGCGACTGGATTGACTTAGGACAACATATGGCTATTATGATGGTTGAATACCACATCACAAATGAAGCATGACTCATCAGTACACAGGATATGTGTAATGAAACCATTACCTGTGTTCTGTTGAAGCAACAGCAATTCACAGAAGGCCATGCACTTCTGAAAGTCATTTGGTATCAAACTTTGCGCAGTTGCGAATCGAAATGTGTGTAGCCTCTTCGATCATAAAAGCCCATGCACAGTACTTTTATTCCAAGTTATCTCACGGACTAATGAGTGTGTGCTTACCTTGGGCGTCTATTTGCTGCATTATTGAATCCGCCTGTGCTACTGCCAAGCCACTGTGTGGTCTTCCAGTATTGTGAAGATTGGCTGTTGGCAAGATGCTTGTATTTTGCAGTCTGTTGTCCAGCCTATGGAAGACATTGACATCGGGAGGACATATATTGACGGACATACTCCCAAGTAGTTCATAAGGCATTTCCATTACATCAGCCATACATTAAGTACAGGCCACAGTAGTCACAAACAGAAAATACAGCCACCATGCTAAGATACTGCAAGATGTGGACTTTTAAATACCAGTTTAACAGCAGCTTAACGTCATTCCATGGCGAGCATGCATGCATGCATGCATGACAGATATGCATGGTGAACATTATAAACTTTATCATTTGGAAAAATGTGCAAATACTGGTGTTGATACGTCCAATAAAGTAAAAACACAAATTATGATGTCACCAGTATTGACATCATAATTTGTTTTTCATATTTTTCTTGTAATCTATGGATTATACAGAAACGCTTCTTTGGGTAGTTTTTAAGTACTCCCAATGTGGAATCTAGCTGTGCAGAGTTTATGCAGTTGTTTTAGGACCTTGTATAACAGGAAAAATTTATTTAAATAATAAACACTTTTTATATTTCTGGATGATACATTGTATAAAATAAAAGTTAACATTAGAGTTTTTTATTCCTATCGATCAATTTATTTAGTATTTCAAGATGTGTATAACAACCTCTTTTCAAATATAAATATACCTACTCAAAACAAATACAACTATTAGATAAAGTTTCCAGAATGAATTTTTGGCAAACTACTATTTAATGATAGCAATTTTAAATTTTTCTTCCGTTTATTTTCAAATACTTTTAAAACTATACAATTTCCTACCCATATTGTAGGCTCTTCTACATCTCTAATCAATCAATCAATAGATTTTCTCCTTTCTTGGCTATTTACATATACAAAATTTTACTGGTGATTATTTAAGCTTTCATAAAAGAGAAGCACATAATTACTAACAAACTTAACTTTTTCTTTCAATAAGTCAGAAAAATAAAGTGCAATTCCAAAACCTAATAAATAAGCACACTTTTTTCAGTACAACTGAATTGCTTCGCCATTGCTTGAAAGAGAAATGGTAACATTACTTGAAAGAGAAAATTTATATTACTACAAGAACTGCAGCTGAATCTACTGTTTAGAACTTTACAGGCCCATAGAGTTTCAGTCTTTAAAATTTCTTTTGAAGATACAAATGAATCTAAATAATAAAATTTGAACAAGATTTGGGTTCCCATTCCTTAAAAGGAATGGCAGTAGTGAAAAAATTTTTTAAATGGGCAGATTTTTGGTAGAGACAGCCTGTTCTAACAAATACACATGTTTTTTCCTTTTCATATGAGATTTTGAATACTAATTCGCTCATATTTGAAGCAGATTTTCTTGCAAAGCAGATGATAAGCGTTTTTCTTTCCTTCCTTCTTTCTGAACCACGCAAAAGACAAACTTTGAATATCTTTTCCAGCGTTGACTGGTCAGTGAAACAACACTTCTCACTAGGTATAGTAAATAATTTATTTCATTTATAAACAAATTCCTCCTGATTTACTGAAATTATATGCAATTCCTAACAAGGGAGACATGGAAAGCATATTTAAATATTAATATTCAGTGAATTCTATGCAATATAAAGAAAACCAAATAGAAAAATAATCAATTAAAATCAACCATCTGATTGCATAAGATATAAATACTACTAAGCTGGATTATAATAAAATTATTGCGGCTGAATTAGATCAATAAGCAGTTAAGAACATAACAGTTAACAATTAAGAATCAAACAATCTAACATTGATTGTGCCCCCATCTAGAAATAACAATAAGAGCTAACACTCAATTATATTTTTGGAGAATTTTATTGAAAATTTTAAAATATTAAAACAAAAAGCTCAAAAATAAATTTTTTTTGTTTTTTTTAATATATGTATCAAGGTAAATAAACATCCCAGGGGTAATTTACGATTTTCAAGGAGTCAAGTCAAAACTCCAGAAGTTTCAAGGGCCCTTAATAACGTTTTTGAAATTTAAAGTTTCAAGGAGTTTCCAAGAATTGTGCAAACCCTGTGTTGTATTTAAAAACAAAATAATTTAAAAAATAAATCCTAAATAAAAATTCTATAAACATCAATTCTGGTAAGCAAAGTTCTGATCAAGAGGAAAAGGAATTTGTGACACGCTGTTGTAAATTGAATATAAAATATGCCGTAAATTTAATACTCTATGGCTGATTGAATTTAGTACAATGTAAAAGAAATATATTCAAAGAATTTTTTAAACATAACACATTCATTATTTGAAAATAAAAAGTCATAAATTATGCTTATATTTTCCTCCCACCAAAGAACTTTCATGTATGATAACAACAAATTCAATGATAACAACAATAACAAAATTTAATTGAAATTTTAATTAAACAGTAATTGTATAATTTATAATAATGTTAATTTAAAATGAAATTACATTTAAAAGGCTATTTATTAAAATTCAATGGCATTAATGTTAAAATAATTTAGGTATGAAAAATAAATCACTATAAGGACATAATGCCTCCTTTTTTCATGTTAAATAATTTTATAAAATGCAAAACTATAGTAATTTAAATAATCTAACAAAATAAAAAATTCTTTTGGGTGATTAAAAGCAAACTTTTGCAGCAGTTTCAAAATAGTTGAGATGAAGCAATAGCATTTATTTTAAAATAAAAATTTAATAAAAGAACACAAAATAATTGTAATGACAGGAAATTTTTATTAGACATTGTACAGCTAAAATTTATATTCAATAAATAAGTTCATAAAAACTTTAATATTTTTCCTAAAAATTTCATAATACAACTTAAATATTATATTTCTAACATTTCGAGATTCATTTCTTTTTAGAAATAATTAATTGCGTAGTGTTACTAACCTTTTGCCTGGAGCATGTAATTCAGGATCTAAAACAAAAATCAATTTTATAAAAGTAACTATGGCATTAAATATCAGTTTATATTTTTTAAATAAATTCAAAGTAAAAAAAAAAATATATATATATAATTAAAATATTTATAACAATTTTTTTCTTTTTGGTACAAAATCACATAATTTTGTCCTTTTAATTTTTTTGTATAAAAAATTGTAAGTTCATATTTCTAAATAATTTATATATTTACTAATAAAAAGAAAGCATTGTGCATTTTATAGTATATATTAAACAGAAAAAATAGATATTTATATGAATAATGCATGAATGTAAAACAACAGTTATTTAATTAAGCATATAATTTTCTTTCAAACAAATAAAATGTAGTGATTAAAACTCTCCTTTCATTAATAGCTACACAAGTTTATTACAAATTGTAAAAATAGCACCTTGTTTTAAATAGAGAATTTATATAGTTGAATGCAGAATTTATTACCCTAAATTTAATGAGTAAAAAAATTTTTTTATAAATTTAAAATAACAAAAACTGTTGAAGTATCTAGAAAATGATAAAGTAATAAATAATATAAAGTTTATTTTTTATTTACCGATTTCTTAATTACCAACTACAAATAATTTATTATCAATCTCTCAAAAGTCATAGAAACTTATTAATTCCAGAAAAATATAGATATTGTTAATAGTAAATTAATATGTGTTACATAAAATAAGATTTTACTATTTTGATTTTCTCATCTTATGCTAACAATTACAAAATTTACATAGTAAAAATTATATCAATGATTCCAAGAATCTTTTTTGATAATGAAATAAATAGGTTAAATTTTTTATTAATGAAATGGATATTTTTGATACCTGAGAAAATTAGTAATTGAACAGTTAATATATATTTTGGGAATCAAAATCTAATTATTTCTTTGAATTAAGTTGCACTTGATATTTTGATATCACATACTAAACTTTCCTGTATAGAATTTGTAGCAGCATATTATCCACTAGATCTTTATCAAGTATACATATATATAAAAGAAAAAAAGTGTCACTTAATTCGCAGCATTTTCCCCCCCAAAGAATAGCTAAAAACATACACTGTTGTTAATATGGGTGTCAATAAAATAAAAAAATACACAGTATGATTAAAAATATAATAAAATGTGCTGAAATAACATTACATAAAAAAGATCTGTTTGAATCCACCTCATTGAAAAGTGTGATAAACTGAGATTGTGTAGACCATTTTGAGTATTTTTTAAAATTTTATATAATTTTTCATATTTAATTGAAAAAATATTCTCATGTCATTAATCCCCACTTGTTCAGCTATTTTCAAAAGCAGAATAATTTTAAAGGTCCCAATGAAATTATGTACAAACTGCTATGTAAAAATGAAACTTAAATTTATGGTTCCCTCATTTCCAATTGTTGAGGAGAAAGTTTGAATTTCCCTATCCTGCTTTCAGCAAAACTTGCATTTTGTAGTCTTGCATAAAGTCAAAGACTTTAGCAGCTAAGTGGCTCTTATTCAGAAATATTTATCTTCTAAGTTTTAGCACCAGCTAACTAACTAATTATTTAAAGTGAGGATTGCTTAAGATGTATATTTAAGTTAGTGACTGGAGGTGGGAATATGTTGAACATTAATAATCAGAGTTTCTGTTCTCACTAGAAGACTTGAGCCAGGATGTTTTGCTAGATACAAGGCTACATAGTATTAAGTTTACATTTTTGAAAATACTTATTGTCTTGTAGCGAAGATGCTATTATGTATAAGTATTTATTGAAATGTAATAAATTTCAACTTTAATAAACATTTCTGGTTATTTTTCACACTTATTTTAAAACATCAAATACCTCAAGTCAATTTTTTAGAAGTCTTCAATATTTTAATAATTTGTCCTACAGCACACTTCGTGCTTCTCTGTTAATGTTGGGACATATAATGAAATAATCAACAAATGCAGGAGATTGATCAACAGCAATAATTTGAAGAAAATTCCAGTAAAAGTTATCGATTTTTAGTTTTTAATAATTTTTTAAACATGGTTAGAGATATTTTAAAAACAAAATATATTTGTTTGGTTGATAATTAAACAAAGGATTATTTTTGAATTGCACATTGGATACATTTTACTAAGCTTTGTTTTTCACATTACATTAACATGTTTGTCGTCATTTTCTTATTTTTCTTCCCAACAGCTTTCAGTTTGAGAATTGCTGTGTAACTTCAATTTTTTCTTCAGTAAGTTTTTCTTCCACACAATAATATACAAATTTGAATATTTTCAGAACGAAACAGCCCAAGTCAAGACAAAACACAACATAATGAATGATAGCCAGTTGCAAGTGTTACACTTTTCTAAAAAACAAATTTGTTCTTGAATATAATTGGACAAAGCTTATTATAGCAGAAATAAGACAGCTGAGTCTTGATGCCATCTGTTATTTAATTCTTGAAACATAAATGGCATTTCTTTCAAAAGTTTATAGTAAGCTTTTGTGACGGAAATTTTTTTTTAAATCACATTATTTGTGGTGCTGTATAACATGCACAAAGAAATTCGAAGCTTTTTTTAACACACATAATCCATTGATTAAATTCAGGAAAATACAATAATATGAAACTGCTTTAAATTACCTCATTATCATGAAGGAACATACAATCATAATGAATACAAAATGAAATATATGAACTTATGTTTAAGACCTATTGCTTTTACAAGACCAAAAGTTAAATGTGGTCTAAATTAAAATATTTTCAAATAAATATGTAACTAAAAGATTATATATAACTCAGAATTTCTTACTCAGTATATTTTATTGTTTTGGTTTAAAAAAAGTTAGCATGATTGAAGCAAGTTTCATTCATTCAAATAAAAAAAAAAAATAACAGTACGGTTAAAAATGTAATAAATTGTACAAAAAAAAAAATTACAATGAAAAAGATCTATTTGAATCCACTTCAATGCAAAGTGTTATAAACTGAGATAAAAGCCTGGTCAATTAGATATAACAGGAATTTCAAGACAGTGGCAATCTTAAAGTGTTAACTTTCATCTTCGTCCGCAAAGATTTTTCAATCTACAATGTGTAATCTAAAACCAGATTCTCCAATGTGAATGTGTCCAGGACTGCCTGAATCTAAGTTTAAAAGACTTAATATCATCTCCATTTCTAGTGATTAATTTTGCTTAGAATATATGGATTCATGGTCTTGATATAGTGACTGCTCAATCATGAAGGATAATTAATAACAACATTGTTACTGTCGATTTCAATTTGAAATACAAAAATTCTAAATTTATAAGATAAACGTTTTTAATACAAATAATTAGTTTTATGCAAATTATTATTAAAAACAAATTAATACTGATTTTCTAATTTAAATATTTTACTAAATTTAATTTTTTTTTCAAATACATAGAGCAGTATCATTCTATCAAATATTTACAGTTACTGTACAATCCAAAAAATAAAGTTTTATAATCAAGAAATCACTAACCAGAAAAATCCTCTGCAACTTCTTCCTCTACCTTCATTTCTTCTCTTCCATATCTCTTCTCAAAATCTAGTAGGATGTATAATTGTTCCTCTGGACTTTCTTGCCCATAGTGGGTTTCATAATTATTTCTCTCATCTAACATATCCTAAATAATAGATCATATGTTTTATTTAAAGTTATAAAAAGTACTATGCTGGAAAATAATATAATTTGTCTGTAGGGGGAAAATAGAAAATAACAATCTTTATATTTCAACCAATTTAATTTCAAAGTACACTTAATAAGTTGAATAAAATATGCAAATCTGTGAAATTTAAAATTATAGAAGAAATGCAGATATCACTCAGATTGAGAAACTAGGCAATACAGTAATTTAAACAATTTCACTATATCATAGTTACTTTTTCCTTTATTAAATTGCCTCCTCTTTCACTTGTTTCGACTCATATGTAAAATAATTATAATTGTTACAAATAACATTTAAAATAAATAAATTAAGATGTTGAAATATTAGAGTGCAGTTAAAATTTATAAAAACAATGATCTTGCATGACCAATGAATATAAGTTATCTCACAAATGTCACTTTATACCTGCCTAGTAGCACATTTATAACGACTATTTGCAACAATATCATTTTGTACCCAAAGAATTAATCACAGGCAAATTTCAACTGTGAAGAAGCAGAATTTTACTCTTAGTTGGTAAGAGAGATGGTGGATCAATCAGAGGAAATGTTGTCTTTAAAAAAATGTCATATCATCACTCCAAGTATTATCCTGAATTTTTCAAGACTACTTTGATAAAGTATGTGAATAAAGAATTGGCTGATGCTTATCTCACATATACAGTGAAGCACAAAGATTGAATAAACATCAGTTTTCAACTAGTATATTCTAAGTAATCCTATCTTTCCCAGTGTTGATTGATGACTGCAAGAAATCTGTTCATTTGCCATCTCAAACGGGAAGGCACAAACACCAGAAATAGAAGAGCCAGTACTAAGTATATTTGAAGCAGCTCTTCCCTCACATAAGTGAGCAGTGTCATATGACATGGCTATTTCTCAATCTGTGGGATTGAAACAAATGAACTGATAACTAAAATACAAACCATTCAACTGCTAACTTGGTTTTACGTGTCTGTGATGGTAACAAAGGTGTCCATGGGAGTAAAAAAAAATTTCTTGAATGATTCAGAATTGAATTCAAAATATTCAGACAAATCAATTACATATTTCGCATTTAATTTTAATGAAAAAATCTACATTAAATGCTATTAGTGCTAAATTTTAAGTATTTTAGCCAGAAGTAGTGGAAATTAGTACAACTTATAGGCAAAAAAACTTATTTGAGAAAAAAGCATTCATTAATATATATATAACAAATGTGTGCTTTTATATATAATTATATTTCATAAATAAAATCAAAACAATGAGAATATTGAACTGGAAAATTTAGAACAATGACATTTTAGAGTTCCTAAAAATATTTCCTATATATTATTTGTTTCCAGCCTGATAAGTAATAATAAACAAAGGCACAACAAGCAAGATAAGAACAGATAAACTAATGGAAATCATAGCTGATGATATTCAAATATAAGAAAGTAGATAACAGCATAAATATTATTTTTAATATAAAAATGAATGGAAAATGGAAAAAAAGTACAATTTTTTTAATATCCAAGAAAATTAATACATATTAAAGCATATTGTATAAACTAAAAAAAAGCAAACAAATTTTAAGCTGCAATAATTCAGAAGAATCTTTAGTGGTGTAGGAAGATTAAAACTTTAAAAAAAAAAAAAAAAAAAAACACACACACACACAAGCTTTAAAGAGAATAAATTTAATAGCATTTCCTTTAAAAATTGGAAACTTTCCCCCTTATGATTTTTAATTTAGAAACAACTTGGAGATAATACTTTTTAAATCAATTTTAAGAAAACCAAAAAATAGTAAAGATTTTGAAACTTTAATTGAAAGATTTCTAACAAGACTTCAGTCATCAACTATAAATATAATTTTTTACTATCTGCATATATGTTATTGAAATAGTCTTTAAAACCATTGAGGGCAGTTATTAACATGTCAAAAAGTTTATAAGATACGAAATATATTATTTAATATTTTATTCATATTAAATTCATAGTGATTGCTGCAAATAAAAGAGCACAAGCTAAATAAAGAATGACTATAAGATGTCAATTTTAAAATATTTAATTGGCTATATATTCCTTAAATTTCAGATACTTTGCACAAATGATGGTGATGCTTTTTCAAAATTAAACCTAGAACATTGCTAAATATGACACTCCTGATCCAGTAAACCAACACGATTGACACACTAGAATCGTCATGCTTGATTCATATGAAGTCAAATGAAACGACTTCATTAAAAACATTTGTAGAGTATTTAAATAATGATAATTAGCAAGGAAATTGCATACTTCGTTTTCAATGATTTTAGATGAGTAGCAGCTTAAAGACCAATTATAATTCTCCTCAATGTGACATATTAATTGTAATGATAAAACATTTTTCAATTTTACATATGATTTGTTTGATGAATACCATAATCTAATAAATGATGTTAACAGAATTGATAGGAAGGGAATTTGTAAAAAATGGTTTCATTGTCTGGTCCAGCTTTACATGATATTAACAGTGCATGTTTTAAAGCCTGGATATATTACGTTCATAGCTATCTTAAATTTTTAAAGCCTGATTATTCCTTAAAGCCTGGATATATTATCTGTTAAGAATACAAAAAATAGACTATGAGAATTCAGCAAATAAAATAATACATGATTGATTACCTTTATCATAGAAACATATTTTATACATGTTCACAATCCTTTCAATTAGACAAAACTTCTTTCAAAATGTGTTATTGATACATACTTTAAAAATATGGGTACATCAAAATAGAAACCAAAAGCCATAACAAAGCCAAAAAATATTGAATTCATTGCACGACACTGAAAATGCAACACTAAGAAAAAATTGCCAGAAAGTGATGGAACTCTGCAAACACAGCGAAAACAGCAATAAACAATAAGTGATCTGTATTTTGAAATGATATGCATAATAAAGTGAGAACAGAGTGGGGTCAGTAGTTTGTAGGAGCATTGTGGAAGGTGATACATGAAGCAACATGTTTAGTCACAGAGTCAATGAAAGTACAGATGGCGTACTGAGGAATGGCTCTCCATTCCGTGTCAAACATTTGCCAAAATGCATCTTCTGAAGTGATTTATTGGATGAAAGAAAACTTTTTTCATAAATTATTGCATAAGATAATCTTCATGAGAAAGTATTTTAAAAAATATCTATAATTTTCCAAATATAATTTAATTAAGTAAGTTTTCCCATTTATTTTTAAAATTTCTTTGCATTTTGATTTTATCAAAAAAATAAAATTTAATAAATAAATTAACTTGGAAATCTTAAAATAACAGTTTAATATGCTTTTTACCCATTTTATGATGTTAATCAATTAACTTACTTTGTTATAATTAATTATTTTATTACTATTCACATTTAAAGGACTCTTTTGTTCTAATTGTTTGAATCAACAGCAGTATTTAAATAATTTCAATCCAATATATTAATGTTATTAACATCATAATTCAAAATTATTTAAAGACATTAATGTGAGTAAAAATTAAAAGTTTTAGCAATCTATAACATTTATATAAAATATGCAGTCACACATGTAGAAGCCATAATTTAAAGAAAGAAATAGTTTTTTCCTTTTAATATTATCAATACCTATATTACAAAGGAAAGGTAAATTTAAAGTGCATAATCAAGAATATATTTACTATAACCAGAACGAAACAGAAAGACATAAATAGAGAAAGGTTTATAAAAACACTCCTTGAATTTTGAACATATATACTTCCGATAGTACTTATTTCTGAGCATGTTAATTCATAATTAATATGAAACATTTCCCTAATATTTAAATTGTGTAATGTTAGAAAACATTTTCACCCCATGTTTTTCAAAAATTACTAAAAGCAGAAATTTGAAAAACAATCTAAAGTAAGGAATCTTGGGAACAAAAGAGGGTAGGTACTAAAAGTTACATAAATTTTGTTATCCAATAAAAAGTCAAATAAAGAATTGCTCAATTTATATTTTCACACATTAATTTCAATTTATATTTTCACATAAATGAAATAAGAAAATCAAATTAAAATTATGTTATGTACCTTGCAAAACCCAATGCCAGATACATGTACTAGTTCACTCAAGTGCATGTAAAATACATTAAATATATGTCAATTAGAGAAAATATTTTTATCACAATTTATTTTATTTTTATAATGCTTGCGGTACTTACACAGAACTGTTGGCGATGGTTTTTACCAATCAAGTGTTGCATAATAGAACTCACTGAGCAGGGTGAACTACATAAATTGCAATAATATTTGACTTCATTCGAAAAATTTATTTCTGTCACAAAGCTCAAACCTTTAAATAGTAAATAATATTAGATTAAGACACAAAATGCATATAAAGACAAAATTCATTTATCTTTTCCATACAATAGCTTAATATTCTTACTTCATATAACATTCAGCAAAAATTACAAAAATAAAATACAAGCATTATATTTACAATGTTCATTCATTATATTTACAAGCAATCAATAAAAATTCTAACTTGATCAAGGGTACCTATCAATATAACCTATTTTTGATTAAAGTGCAGTTAAAGAAAAAAAATTTAAGTACAAGATATTAACAACTCTTTTTTCCCCATGTTTTCCTAAATTTAAATAAAAATGTTTCAAGCAATTTTATATTTCTACTGTGTTCATCTTCTGTTACTTTAATATTATCTGCTTTTATTAACTTACTTGAAAATTTTCTTATATTGATGGAAACATTTCACTTATAGCATCATTTCAAATATTGAGGGTACCATAATTAGTCAAATTTTACTGTCCTGAAGTAAGATCTTTTAGAATTTAGGATTTATTTAAATACTTCTGAGCTCTAAATTTTATAAGTTGTAATGTCTATAATTGAAATATTGAAAGGGAAGTGAATATTTTTCAAGGCAACTTACAGTGAAAGTAAAACAAAATAAATTTTCCCTTGATTTATATGCTTAAGAGATTAGCAGGATATTTATTCTTTTCACATTATTAGCAGGATATTTATTCTTTTCACATTATTAGCAGGATATTTATTCTTTTTTATTGATTACTGTATTTTATTATCTTATTATGATAATAAAACACAGTAATCAATGGTAACCATATAACTGAATTATAACATTTTCAGACTGGTATTTTTAAAGCAAGTTAAAACTATTACTAAAATATCATACTTAAAGTCAATGATTAGCTTAATGTTACAAAAGAAATAAATGCTGTTATAGCTATTTATTTTGCCAAGACAATGGCACACTAGAATAAATAATTTTTTGAAGATGGACTTATGAAAGTTAAATTAATAATATTTGACAAAATAATCAATGTTAAAACTTCATTTGATGAAATTAATACCTACGGGAAAGTCAAAAATTATATAAACTTTTATTGCAACCATAACAATATTACTTAACAAATTGCAAAAGCACTTTTCTTTCTGAATTTCTTTCACAAATGCTTTTAATCTTAAATACTCTTAAGAATGAATCTCTGTTATTTAAAAATCATCAAAACAATATAAAAAAGATTTTTTTAATTTGAGATACAGTAAAGGAAATCATTTATAGAATTTATAAATTACATATTAACAGAATTCTGAATGGAATTCCCTAAGATAAATGAAGATTCTTAATTTAAGACAGGAATATATATATACTTTCCAAGCATAAAACCATGAAAGTCAGTTTCACTAATTACTTAATAACTTTAACAAATACACTTGATTTTAGGAATTTTGCAATGCTTTAAAATTTGGTAACTAATACTTCCATTTTTTTAAAATTCGTCCTAATTATAAAAATTCATAGTTTCATTTCATTTTCACATTTAAATTTTACAAAAACCAATATTCTGGTATATTTAATCAATCATTTGTATCAGTTTTAAATAACAGCAGGACTCAAAAGTTGAATTTTAGCTTGGAAACACATTTTAAACATATATAACATTCATATATATATACATACAGAAAAAACCTTGGTGCAGTTTTAAAAGCTGATTAAAATAATTTTCTATTGCACATTGTTTTCATTTTTTGCTGCATTTAATTTAATAATGAAATGAAATAATGCTTTTAATGCCAGATATTTTTGACAAGGTTTACGATTACATTATTGATGAATATTAACCAAATTAATGAAAATATTTCCCAGGTGATCTTTTAAAAAAATGAGTGGCATTGCTAATTATTTATTAAAGAAGGACTGAAAAATATTATGCTTACATAATTTACTATGACACTTGATAATAAAAGAAAAAGATAGTTTTTTCAACAATTTTGCAAATATCAGAAAAAATGTAAGATTTTATGAGGCAACAAATTAATATATTATTTCATATTATAATAACATGGAATTAGTCCAATGGATAAAAAGAAAATAACTTGTAAATTTGTTGTTGAAATAAGAAAGCATAAAGAGAAACTTGGAATTTTTTTGAAATTTTCAGAATACTTATAAAAACATATCTTAATTATTTTAAGGCATACATCTAAGTTTTCATAAACATAGTTTAAATGCATGAATTATACAATACAATGTTACTTGAAAATGGTTAAAATGTTATGTACTTAAATTTTGAAAAAATTTCACATATCAAACATTTGAATAATATAAAAATAAAATCCCAGAGGAAAATAAATTTTTAATCTTAAATGAATTACAAAAGTATTTTTTAAATTAAAACTACATATTTCTATAGATTTCCATAAACAATGAATTAAATTAATTTTATCTCATTGAATATGTTTATCAGTAAATTGCAAAATATTTCATATAGTAAACATTGAAACATATTTTCATTAAAACCATGTAAGATAAATATAAATATTTGACTTCAATAAAAAAAAAAAACTTAAGAAATATTTCATATCTTCCTATAAAACTATTTTTTGTAACTTAAAAATAATTTCCTTCTCATGTGAAGAAACATTACAAAATTATCAAAAATTATTTCATAAAACACTTTAAAATTAAAATTTTTATAAAATAACATACAAACATTGGTTTAATCTCCTTATTCAGTTCTATATTACAGGTTTGATTTGCTTGCTATTCAACAGTCACCTTTTGCACACGAAAGCTACTTAAAACGGGACCAACACTTTAAGAGTTGTTTTAAAACCTCTAAATACATCCATGCATGAGATTGAAACTCAAAAACTGTTGAACTAAAGGCCAGATTTTGCATCACAAGAATTATATTAAAAAATAATTTAATAAGAGTTTAACTAAGTATTTACATGCTTAATGATTTTTAATTAATCATGATGAATTTGCAGAATTAATATTTTTAAGGGACAAATAAAAATTGTAATAGTATATATTTCAATATTCATTCACTTTACGAAACCCTTTTCTCTTCAAAAATGTCTCATCAAAAAATGTGAATATGGCTCTTATATAAAAAAAATGTAAGCAGAAATTACCTGCCAGTGGTCCTTTTTTGTAATCATCAATAAGGGGCTGTAATTTAGGCAGTCGATAAACTTGAACAAGTTTTCTCCTAGGACCAGCTGATAAAAATAAGTTCAATAATATATATTAAAATGTTAGAGGAAAATCTTATCCAATGAAAATTTTGTTTACGCAAATAATTATTTCAAGATTATTAGAATGTGTAATATAATTATTAAAATGTAATCAAGATTTACATTCTAAATGTTCAGTTTTTAGAAATCGTTAAAATTACTAAAAAATATCAAACTAGTAGTTAGTACTAAAATTTATTAGCATAATTTCGGAAATTGGATTCTTAATGCACCAACAAAATCAACAAAACCACTATTTTTTAAAAGCAAAATTATATATATCACTATAAAATTGTTTTAAAATTTTCTTAAAAAATTTTCATGCATAGAATATCTAGAAAAATTTGGAACTCATAAAGCATAACATTTTTAATACCTAATAAAACTTTAGTACAATTTCAGCAGGTATAAAAACTAATGTTTCAGTCCCATTAGTTATCACAAGAAACTCAATTTCTTGCAATAAACATGATATTACTTACATCTTTGAAGGATTTTATTTACAGATAAAGTGTTTTTAAGTAAATTTTTCAACTTAATCTAAAAGATGAAAAGTTTAAGAATAAAGAACATAGTGCATATTGTTATTCATCAGCTAAGAAAAAAATATTTAAGAAAACTTTTTTTGCCAAATTTTTTTGTCAACAAAGTAAAAATAATTAAAAACATTAAAATGATAATGTTTAAAATAGTATATTAAGAAAAAATTTCACTGTGAAAGTTCATTAAAAAAGTAAAAGTTTCTATTATGTTCTAGTTTCAAAATGTACATATTAATTAAGTTTCTTCAAAATAGAAACATGAGCTATTTAAAAAGAGTGATATTTATTAATTCACTCTTTTTAAATAGCTCATGTTTCTATACTAGCTACATTTTGAGCCTAGAATATAATACATCGAAGTTTCTAATAACTTAACTGCACAAAAAGAAATCGATTTTATTAACAGAGGAATAAAAATTAAAGGTTACTGGAGTCCAATGTACACACACTTTTTATTTCTTTCCTCGTAATAAAATATAGAAACCTTTATTTATATGTTGTGACTTATCCCTCCTAGTGGACAATAAAAGAAAATCAGGTCCATGAACCTGAATGACTTTAAACAATGAAGCAATCCACAGGGCTCAAGAATAGCTGGAATTTATTTAAGTCAATGCAGGCCAAAATATGGGCTGGAATAGCTTGAGTTGCATTGCATTTTGGACACAGAAGATAAACTTTGTGGCCCTTTACATGATGTTGTACACTAATATGTCGACTTTGAAATCTTGTGAAAAGTCTCTGATCAAACCTGTAGCCAACCCCAAATAGAACAGCACCAGGATGATTTTTTGCATACTATTCATGCACTGGGGCTCATCTCCAAGAACTGATACCTTACCTGACCTGGGTGGTGATCTCTAAAAAAGTAAGGCAGTCACCATGAGAAATAATTATACAGCTGCTCTTTCGGGCAAGACCATCAGCAATTTCACTTCGGTGTACATTGTACGTGTGATGTAACCCACAGAAATGTGATTTGAACATTGGCAGTCAAGCAATTCAAAAGCCGGATGATGTTCCTAGCTGTTCAGTGTCCCCATACCTCCACCATTCAAAAAAGGTTTAATGGAGTTACAACTACCACTCAAAATCCAAATATGATTGCAAACATTCTGAGTTATGCAAAATTTCTAAACCTCCTCAATAGCTATTAGTTCTGCACCGAGCAATTGTTGGGGGTTCTTAAAACAGATCCCAATACTGTTCTTTTTAACAAAAATCCACTAAACGAAACAGGGCAATCACCCATGGATATGTAGTCTGAGAGGTTGCAAGTCAGCTTCATATTATACAATTTCCCTGGGGCAACTATCTTTATTATATGTTATTTTTATTTATAACCGACTACAAAATTTTTTGACTCCATCAATAAAAAATTTGAATTAATATTCATAATTCTTTTTTAAAATTAAATGTTAAAACATATGATATATTATAACTTCAGTATACTAATTTCCATTAACAAATAAAACAATTTTTAAAAGATTATTTATTTATATTTTTCACATAGCAACAAATTTGACATAAATATTCATAAAACGTCTCAATGAAAAATAACAAAATTTTAAAATAACAAATATTATTTAATTAATATAATAAATATGATATATATTTCAAATATACACAAAAACTATTCATTTCAATGATATGTAAAAATGAATTTAATATTTAAAAATTTTACAATATACATGTTTTCAATCATGTGCAAACTTTATAAGCATAAAATTTAAAAAATCAGAGAATTTTTAAAATTGAAGAAATTTAAATCATCCTATTAATAATTGCTTAGCTTCAAAATTATGATTTTGCATTTATAACTTATATGAAAAAGTAATTAAAATTACATTGTATCTACAAAATAAAATACTGAAAATAATATATAAAAGTAGAATTCAGTTTATGATTTTTTGGGGAAAAAATTAAGTCTAAACTGAAAAACACAAAAATCCCTAACAAGATGAAAAAGTTAATTTGAATTTTAAGAATGATTTTAATCTAATATTTGCTTCCTTTTTAGAACCCTATATTGATATATAATTTGTTTAGAAATGTAAAAAACTTAAATAAAATTTTCCTTAAAGGGAAAAATCCAGTACATATATAATATACACATAATATAATTGGACAGTAAAAATACAACTCTACATTTACTTTTTGAAATTTTTTTTCTCCTGATATTTTTTGTTCAAAAAAATAATTAATACAAGTAAGAACACTTTATTGTAAAAATGTTAAATATGCTTTTTAAATAGAAATTATGCATAAATTATTTTTTATAAATGGATTAGTTAGTTTGTTAGTCTATAATTTTTCCCACATGAATGTTATTTTAATTAGAATCTAGTCTTTTGTCCTATATATAAAAATATAAGCAAATTATATAATTACTCCTTTCTCTTTAAAATGCTTACATAATACTCGCGATAAATTGTGCACCTTAACAAAAATAAAATTTAGTTGCTTCTTAGAGAAATTAAACATTTAAAATTTATTAATCAAATGAAATTTCAAGAATATTTTTATATAAAATTATATTTCATTAGTAGAGTCAAAGCAGAAAATGAAAAAAACAGTAAAAAATGCAATAGACATTTGATAAATAAAAATTCACATTATCTAATAATTAGCCATATATTTTCTCACTTATTGATTTATGCTAAACACTTCAAAATAATTTTAAAAGGATGATTTAGAGAAAATTTTTACATGCAGAAGTCTATAAAATACTAAGGCTAGTATGTCGATTTAACATGTATATATTATTTATAACAAATGAAAGAAATTTAGATGCTGATTTATTTAGATTGGTATTGGACCAATATATGGCATATTACTTTCAAAATTAAGATTAGAAAGCTTTTGATATATGAAAAAAATCCTATCAGTCTGACATCTCAATATAATTTATTACATCTCAGTATTCTTAATTTACTTGAGTATATTACATAATAGATATTTCATATATTCAATAATGTTGAAATTGTGATTAACTTTTCATAAGAAAAGCAATTTTGAACATGATTCTTATGAACATATTTATGAGAACACATTAAAAAATAATCTTCCATAATACTTAAATTAAAAAAAAAGCAACTCTATATCAAATGAAGTTAATTTACACAAAAAAAAGTGTGAATGAAATATACAAAGTAAAAATAAAATATGGAAATTATACTTACGAATAGGATAATTATATGGAACATTTGATTTCTGTAAGATCAAAAAAATATTTTTTACTAGTACTTTCAATAAAAACAATGGAAAAATACAATATGCACTCCAACCATTCAAAATGTTTTTTCAACAATTGGATAAATTTTAACTGATATTAATTTAAAAAAAACTAATATTTCAGAATCTCATGATTGAAAGAACTACTAAAAAGTTTAATATTAATAAAAATAGTTAATGTATATTTTTTGAACGGAAAAGAAGCGTTTTGTATATAGCTTATTATCTACATCTAAAATAGAAATGATAAACTATGCACAACTACTAAATTTAACTTTGACATTGGAAAGACATGCTATGCATATCACTTGTTCTTTTATTGTAGAACACTAAGAAACAGTTTAATGAGTAAAAGTGTATTTATTATTTTTATTAAGCATTACTTTTATACATTTATATTTCACTTATTTAGCTCTCCTAACCGAAAATAACAAAAATGCAAATATGCATTCACTTTCAAAAAGAAAGTAGATAATGGTACCTAGTGAGGATGTGGAAACGATAGCTAATACAGTAACCCTATCTTGGTAATTAAGAAAAATTTCCATATTGCTGCATGAATGCATAATGATAAAGATATAATTTTATTTGTGGAAGATGAATCTACTATCTGCAAATGGGTATAAGAAAATGAAGATAATAAAAATAAAGAGGCTTTTCATCATAAATAAATTAAGATTAGAAACATCAGGGCTGAATAATAGCCATTTTCAAATACTGAATGCTACATCAAAAGACCTGAGAAATTTTAGTAATGGAGAAATTAATTGTACATAAGTGACAAAAATTTTTAAATAATTGGAAAAATGCATAAAGATAGCATGAAATCATACTTTGATTTAAATATTATGTTGACACCAGTCAAAATTTGTACAGCCTTTAGGCCTAAAAAGAGCAAGAAGCGTAATTGCAATATATAAGAGTACTATACCTTTGTTGAGATTTTAGCATTAAATTATTTTAACATTTTTAAAATAATGAATAAGTGGATGCAAAAAAAAAAAAAAAATTTCTTGTATACAGTAAGAAATATAATCACTTGTTTGAATGGTAAATTTGATCTTATATATATACAAAAAGCTAATAATTGGAAATGTCATTTTTAAAATATAAATGACACTTATTAAATATATTACATTATCATTAAATACTCATCAAAAAAACAATTCATTAGGTATTGCATGAAATTTAAAACATAAACAAGATATATTAGTAAAGTTAGATAATAGGGCATCAAAAACTAGTATTTAATTAATGCCTTTTATTAAATACTAGTTTTGATGGTTGTAATATATCATTCATTTTTATATATAACACATAGGTATTCTTTACTACATTAACACAATTTTAATGACAATGGAGAAAAAGTACTTGCGATCCACAATAAGAAGGGTTTAAAAACTAATTTTGGTGTTTTAGAAAATACTTATTATAAGTATTTTAGATAGATGGATGGATTTTAGAACAGATAGAAATTTGAAATAAAGATGACACAATTAAACACAAGAAACTGAGTAGAATAAGATGAGCAGGTCATTTTCTGAAATGAGCAGTTCTGAGATAAAGCTATTAAAATTTTTAATGCAACTCTCTTCTGAGGGAGATCTAAAGAAAACCAAAGAGACAGCAAAGATGAGGATTTTGCTACACTAAAAAAATAAGAAACTGAACTCCCATTACAGTCAATAGGGTAGAATGGGAATTCAGAAGACCAGGGGCCCACAACAGGCTAATGTGCCAATACTGAAGATTTCAGTGACATTTGAATAATTATAAGATAGTTATTATTTAGAAAATAAGAAATCATAAAAATGAGTGAAGCATAATACTTAATGAAAGAAAAAAAAGGAACGAATTTATGGTGACAATTTAAAATGAAATGTAAGCAAGCTGATGAAATTTTTTCAAAGTTTGGTTCAAAAAATAAGCAAATTCCTATTATCTTAGAAAAAATTAAAGATAAATTTGAACATTTATTTCAAGTAGATAATGAACTAAGTCATTATGCAGAATTTTTTATAAAAAGTTAATGAATAAATAATGATACAAAGGCAAATTTATTAGAATTAGCACTTTATTTAAAGAATAATCACAAACTGCCACTGGTGACGATTTGTTTGCAAATTCAATCTCAACTACAAATTTAGTATTGCCAAATTAAATTAGCAGGAATTTAATATAATGGCAACAACAAGAGTAGCATTTTGGGAATAATTTTCCCAGATTCACAAAAATGAAGATATTAGGGGAAAAAATAGAATATTTATTATCCCTGAAAATTAACATGAAAGCCCAGAGTATAGCTAGAAGTTATCCTTCCTGTAAGAATAATTACTTAAAATTAATGTTGAATTCTAAATCTTATTTTATAAATTATTTATTAATAGAAGTTTAATATCTGTGCAAACAAACTTTTAGCTGAAAACGCTTTTGCAACATTAGCAAGACAAAAAGATAAAGCTACCAAACTATTGTAAAAAGTGAGGCAATGGCTGCAACATTAGTTGTTACACTAATAGATGAACATATAAGAGATGGAATAAGTGTATTTTTGGATCAACAGTATCTCAGTCAAGATTGCACTAAAACATCAAATTTGAGTAAAGGCAGAAAAAATCTAGTGATACGATATATGTGCTGATTAGTAAGCTGAGACCAGGACATCTCACAAAGGCTTGCTACAGTACAAGATATTATGTAATATGTACAAAGATATTTTGCTTTACCATCCCCAGATATGCTGACATAAATAAAAGCAATATGAAGGATTAATTATATATAATTTGGAGGATAATTATATATTAATTTGATATTCTTGGATCAACAGGAAGAGCAGAAGTGATGAGTTCTGTAATTTCAGCAACAAAGACTAAACTAAGCTGAACAATTTAAGAATTGGAAGAATAAAAAAGAAATCTTAGTGTAGTCACATTAAATTTGTAAAATTTTGAATTTACAGATTTGTGAAATACGGAAATTTTGGGCATCTGATACATAAGTCAAAATAAATTTTGGACAAAGAAGCTTTATTACATTTCCAGGAGTCAAAATTAATAAAAATCATTGATATAATATTGAATTGACTTGGATAACTAGACATCCTAGCCAATAACAGTTATGATATTGCTCTGGGGAGATTACACACATAAAAATTGTTTAATGGGAGAAAATATCTTTAAAGTGTAGAATGACATATTTCTTCAGGAGGAAAGTAAAGACAATCAAAAAATAGTTGCTAGAGTTTGATAACCAAACTATTTATTATTTACTGCACAGACTTATTATCATCTTGTCAGGTGCAACAACAAAACTGTTCCCTTTCTGATCTTCAATGAAGATGAATGGTACCTCATTAAATGATTGTTTAAGTATAGGACAGTATCTCCCACAGCAAATCCCTTCACCTTTAAAAATTCAGGTTAAATGACATTGGTGTAAAACCTAACATCAAATATTTTTACAAATAAGTGTAAAGTCAGAAGAAATGTATTGAGATTTCTAGGGTGGAAAAATTAAAACAGATCAGCTATAAGAGAACAGACAATATGTCTGGGTAGCTTTTGGATTAACTTCTACATTTTCCTATTAAATGCTACACTTATGCAAGATTCGTATTTGCCTGAATTTTAATGTAATAAACTGAAATTCAATATTGATATTCTGGAAAAGTTCTATGTAGAATAATGTTGTTACAAATGTTAAAAGCGAACTTTAAAAACTGAAAAATCAAGTCACAAAATAATGAATTTAAGTAGCTTTGATACACATTGTTGGGTGTATACCAGATTTCAAAAGGAGAATTAGTTAGTATTAGGACTTTTCTAGAATACTGCAAGAGATAAGGTGAAACATGCATTTAAGGAAACATTGAAGAACTTTTTTAAAATAGGAACAAATAAAAATTTACTGTCTTTTATGAATGATGTGTTTGATCTAATTGAGTTGAGATGTTAAACACTGGTTTTGACAAAACCTCTTCAGGAGGTGTAGATGGAGAAATTATGATGGATGAATCACTTCCTAAAGACTTACAAATCAAGAACAATTAGGTAAAATACCTGACTTTCACTGAAAACTGCTCTATTCTGAGAAAGATGCATAATGGGTCATCTGACACTGCAACATTACACAGATTTTTAGGTGCTTTAGCTCAATCATTCAGCAAAATCTAGAATTGCTCCAATGAATCTACTAACCATTTCTAGAATGGAAGTATTAGGAATATAATAGTAGGTTTAGACAAATAGACTCTTTAATGGCGGCCTTAAATTACACTTAAAAACTTATTTCTGAACTGATTCGATGGTTGTACTTTACTAGTTAATAAACAAAAAGCCCTGAAATACTTTTGTCGGCCACAAAGTAAGAGAAAAAATGAAAATTAGCTGATGTTTTAAATTAAAGGCACATACCTGGTGATCTTAATCTTGCTGATTTTCTAACTCAACCTATTATGTGGAAAAAACTCAAAAGTAAATGACAGAAAAGACCTTATTGGTTGAATGAAAAAGAGAATACTGCCCTCATTCTAAATTAAGTTTCACACAGAAAAATCTTTTCGATTGAAAGAAAATGTGTAATAAACACCAGCAATATTCCATAAAAATCAAAAATTTAGTTATAGATTATTATATTTCTCTGGGTATCATATCCTATTACAAATGATCAAGTGGATATTTGGATTTAGCCCAAATTTAGGGTCTAAATAAAGGATGAGTACATTAATTCTATCAGCTAGAAAGACTGAAAATAATGAAAATGTAGTTATCAAATTGATTCAACAAGAATGGGATTTCAGAAATAAAATCAATTATAGGGACTATAACCTTTGAAAGACAATTGGTTTCCAGAAGTTTAAATTTGTCTTTTAGAAGTAAAAAAGAAATCAGAAATCTAGTTATCATGTCATAAGAGTTTAATCTGAGACATTTAAAAAGAATATCAACACAAGATCATGGCATTGTACTACTTTCCTATAAGCAGAGCAATAGCAATCCCTGCACTTTAAGTAACAGAAACTGATTCAGCAAGCCCACTCTATCTTCACTGAAATGCAAAGGCCTAAATAGTCATCTAAATATGTGTTACAGTATGAACAGAGCATTTATAATTACTATATTTTCCTGTATATAATCCATAGAGGCGTATAATCCGTGGAAATTTTTCTGATGAATAGTGGAAAATTAAAACTACTGATAAATTAGTGACAAATAAAATATATATATATATAATCAAATATATAAATTCTACAGAAAAAAAAAACATTTATAGTGATTAAGATCTGTTTGAATCCACCTCAACGCAAAGTGCGATTAATTGAGATGAAAGCACTATATCGATCAATGTCCGGGAAAAAATCTAGTAAAACTTATCGATTTTTAAATTTTAATATCTTTTAAAACGAGGTTAGACATATTTTAAAAATAAACTTTATTTGTTTCATTAAATGAAAGAAATGGAGTATACTTTCTAATTGTGCATGGAATACATTTTTTTTCCTTTTGTAGCATGTCTGCTTCATTTTTCACCTTACATTACATGTTTGTTGGCATTTCTTTCATGTGGTTTCCCTATAGCTTTCAATTTAAAATTTACTCTGTAACTTAATAATTTTCACTTCCCTATGACAATATATGAATTTGAATGATTTCAGAGCGAAACATTTCAGATCAAGACAGAATGCAAAATGACGTTACAGAATTGCAACTTTAATAACCTTTCAAAACTGAATTCGTTCTTGAACGTAATTGGACAATGCTGATAATAGTTAAAATATGTCAACTAAGTATTGGCACCACCTGTTATTTATTCTATGAAATTTAAACGCATTTCTTTCTAATCTTTATTGCAAACTTCTCTGATGAAAAATATTTTTGTCAGATTATCAACGGCGGTGTATAATACACACAATAAAATTTGGAACATTTTTAACACATAATCTGCAGACTATATACAGGAAAATACATTAATTACATCCTTGTCCATGAAAAGGAACTTGTCCATGTCTAGTGATACTAGCACCAGCTTCACTGGAATTTTGATCACTATGTACTATTTAGAAAAGGGCTTCAATGAATCTATAAATGTGGAACAGGAAAATAAAATAGAACTTCAATCTCCCAAGAAGTATGGCAAGTAGAGGGAGCAAATTGTTTGTTTTATTAAAGACCCATAACTGGAAATCCTTAGATGGAACTTGTTTAAGTTATAGAAGGATGTTGACAATATTATGCAAAAACACAATCAACAAAAGATCACTAAAACATTTATTGGAAAATCCAAAAGGATATTTCCTGTTAACACTCACTACCTTCTTGAATATCAGTCTTTCTCTAGAAGTGATACAATTGTTCTTAATACTATTAAATAAATTCATTTGCATAAAAGAGTTGATTATATGGAGACAGTACAAAAGGATTTAAGGAAATTTCAAAAAGATTTTATTTCAAATTTGGTCAAGAATCCAGGATAACAAAGGACCAATATACAAGTTACGGATATATTTTTAGTGGAATTGGTAAATATTAAACTTGAATATACTTTTGAATTTAATTTTTATAATGATGAAGCTTCCACATAAATATCTTGGATCTAGCAACAGGAGAATTTGCACTTTTGAAAGTATAAGTTTATATTTACTATTAAGATTGAGGTTTTATAGTTAATATTGACAGATTTGCATTTGATATTATGATTTAAGTTACGTTTGACATTGACAATGGTGTTTACATTTAATATTTATGGTATTTTATTTGGCTTTTAAATAAGCATTTTTGCTTACATATGAATACATTTCAAGTCTGATACAAAGTGATTTCAATTAGGAATAATTATAAAAATAGTAGTGTAAATATGATAAAGAACTTACTTCAGACATTTGAGCCAAAGATTCAAGAGCAGCAACAGGTACATTTTGTGCATTTAAAGCCTAAGTAATTTCACATTTAATTAGATAGCTACTCATATAAAATTAGTAAAAATAAAATTTTTGTAAAAATGAAAATTTAGTTATTAGCATATCAACATATGCCATCTTTCATTCTTAATACACATTTGATAACTGTTTTAAAAATTTTACAAAAAATTAACCATTATAATAATGATTAATTAATAAAAAAATGAGAGTTTTAAATAAAAAAGACAAAGTAGATACTTTTAAAATGAAATGATTTATAGTGCACGATAAAATTCATAGTTTAGTTTCTTTATCATGTAAAATTCCATCTGGAAAACATGACACAGATACGTAAAAAAAATACAAAGTATTAAATAATACATTCAAAAAATATAGTTCACAAAAATTTTAGAGTAATTTATAGCATCAACTATACTATCACAGATGAATTAGAATATAGTACTCATTATAAGAGATATTATATCCTCTAACGGGTATAAATTTTTAATAAAACACATAATTGGTTAAGAAAAATAAATACTCAATAGAGAAAGAATATCAGTAACTTTTAAGAAATTTTACATTCCTTATATAGATCTCGATATAAACCAAAATTTTATTTTTCAATGCACAAGCACTTAATTGATTTGTAACATATTTTTCTAATATTTTTATTATTAGCCAGTTATAAAAAAATTGATTTATGCATTATCTTAATGTGCCTAATGCTTTTTTATTCTTATTTATAATGGTTGTTTTCAAAAATGTTATGAACCTGCAAAATGATAAAACTACACAAAAAAGTATGCTGATCAGCATAAAATATTTTTAGATTATTTCAATTTCGAGTTATAGAAATATAATAGTTTGTTTAGTTTTATATATTTTTTTTAGTAATAGCTACAATATTTTTTATGAAAATAAGATAATACATCTTAAAATGATATTTTGTAAAACTTACATGAATTTATTAACCTTATTATATTTAATATCTGCCAATTTATATTTTCTTAATGATTTCAAACATTTGTTCCTATAGTGAATTTAAAAAAAAAATCTTTGAGTACTTAATAATATACATTACATTAGTTGAGATCACACAACTATCTATAAATTATAAAATGGATAAATTTGAAATGGTTATACAAAACATTACAGTGGATTTCAGTTGCCCATTATCACTAACTAACAATAATGGGCAACTGTAGACATACATGTACATATATATGCTCTTATTATCATATAGCCATGTGGTAAGTGCTGAGTAAAAAAACAGGCTAATTTGCAAGGTAACAAATGTCTATGTGAACAGTTTGAAAATCTTTGCAACAGCAAAGACTGCCAGCTTTGCTACTATGATTTCAGCTACCTCAACAGTACTTCATAAACAGCAGTAGAGGTGTGACCAACAACAAACTTGAGTGAAAAAATGGAACTAAGTCATGCTTTGAGACAGATTCCAAATCTGTTAACATCATTATAACAGTCACATTCATGTCTGATGGCATTGTGGATAGTAAAAATTATCAGTATGAATTTGATACAGTCACATTAGCACATGACCTAGAGTAATATTGTAAGATGCACAATTGGATACATGTCTTGATCATCTTTTATTCACAGTAACTAATCTGAACAGTGACCATTACATTTCTGTTGTGATAAAGGTTATGACTATCCTTTATTCCAGTCATATGAAGCTATGTTTCAGTAGGATAATATGTGATTTTGTTGTATAAACCACATTCTTGATATAAAATCTCACAAAAGTATTTTAAACTTTTCTTGATACCAAAAATGCTGCAATGCAATCTTCAGCACATTCTCTGACCTTTCACCAACTAGAAATATCTCATCAATGATGTTGAGTAAATGGCTTTTCTCCATATCCCTATCATTATGATTGATGAATTGTAGTATCATGCTGAATCTGTACACATGATATCCAACATCAATTTGACTCAATGCTAATGTATAAAAATGATGTTATTGCTATGACGGGTAGTTGTTCTAAATACTGATTTCTCATGACCTATGATTCCGAATTTCTTAGATATTTAAATCATGAGGTATTTCACTATAATACATTTGTCTAATAAATCTTTTGTTATCTGTATTTCCTTTTGATGAAGCACAAACATAAGGATTAGTAGTATGCATTTAATTTCAAGTTAATTTGATAAATCTGAGGAATTTATTCATTATATTTAAATTAAAAAAATTGAAATTACCTTTTCCAATTTTTTTCAGATATAAAATATTTACCCAAGAAAAATTAATCCTCATTAAAAACCATTTTTGTTTTCAGAATAAAATTAATTTAAATAATTGGTTAACATTATTTGTGGATACATTTATTAAAGAAAATTAAACAATCAGGAATAAAAGAATCGATTGCACAGCATATTAAATAATTAATAAATGAAAAGCATCATACATTTTTCAATGTATGATGCTTTTCATTTATTGTGGAATAATATATAAGTCTTGTATTACTTTTTTATGTCTTTTTCCAATCAAATGATTAGCTAAGGTTGTTTCACTGTTCAATACTATATTGCAGACCTACAAATGTAAATAAATTTTTGGTAAGTAATAAAACTAAAACTACTTGAAATTTCACAAATATCAATAGAATAGTGTTGTCCAAGTAATCAATTTGAAATATTTATGAAAACATTTTGATGAAATTGTTTAAGTCCTATACTTTAGGCATCAAATATATTTCCCATATTATAAAACCTACAAACAAAATTTAAACAGAGTTATATGTATATATAATTACCCAGTAGATGCTGGTTTTTACAAACCTCTAATTTACAAATACTCACATTCTTACAAAATAGTGGCTAGTCCTCTCATATTTTACAATTTCTTATTTGATTCCTTTTTATATAACGCCTAAGAACTTGATTCATTCATGAAAGGTCAAGAATTCCAGACATGGTGGAAACAATTGTCGAAGATGCATGGATATCAGATATTTGATAGGGAAAGATCTGTGATGCAGAATTCAACTTCTGTTTTCTGTATCTAAAGACACAGGAAGGGAAAAAAGTCTTCTCTTCTCCCATATGTTAAACATAGAAAAAAAGTCACCTTTTAAATGTTTGTGGTCTCTGGTTCTGTAGCTGGTTTTGTTCCATTTGAATTTATGAAGTTTTGTTTGTTGAGAGAAATTAAGCTAAATCCATTGAGGATTTGTCACAGTGGAAGAAATGAATGTGTTTATCAGTGAAGTAAAAAAGAAAATTCTGAAAAAAGATGAAAAAATATGAAATAAAAATTCTGAAAAAATATTTAAAAATACAAAAATTGTCAAAAAAATATGGAATTCCAAAGAATAACCTCTCAGCAATTAAAAACTTGAAAAAAATCTAAAAACAGAAACAGTACCAGTGATAGGAAACAATAACCTTCTTGAAAATTTTGTAGAAAAAAATATCCTAAACTGGAAAAAGCTTAGCTTGTTTGGCTGAGAAAAATGAGAGGAATAAACTTTCCTGTTGATGTTAATGTCATAAAAGAGAAATCTGACTACCTTCCCATGAAGCTGAACATAAAAGATTTTTCAGCATCAGAAAGTTGACTGTAAAAATTTAAAACCAGACAAGCTTTGAGCTTTAGAAAATTGTATGGTAAAGTTTAATCAATAAAATGAAAGAAAATGATTTTTTTAAGTATGAATCTTATTTTGGATGTGTTGCTTATTGAACATCCTAAATGATTCTTTCATATAGTATTTTATTTGTAAAAAAATGTTATTTTGGTAAAAAATCAGATCTTAATAATCGAATACATTATTTGTCTATTTTACCATTTTTTTTTAAAACTGGTTTCTACAAGTTTGTAAAAATGAGCATCTACTGTATTTCCTTTTCAATTAAAATATTTTTCATTAACTTTATATATATTCATACCATTTATATTTCAAATAAAACAACAGATATTCCACATGTATAAAACTTTAAAATAAAAATATATGATTTTATTACAACTTAAAAACCTTTTAAAATAATTTAAAAACCAACATTACAGTTATAAATAAAATTACTTTAAAACTATTCTGAATCATTTAAGAGGCTATGAGAATAAAGAAAGTAACACAAGAGAAAAATCACATGCTAATTTGTGATAAATAATACCAAATGGCAATTTAACATTTAAAGAAAAGGCTCAAAAATTTAACTCTATAAAAATAAAATATGAAGATAACAAATAAAACTATCCTCAAAAATACTATTTGCACCAACTTAATAGCTTTTGACTGTGCTGCACAATATTTTACTATAATTCCCTTAGCAAATTAAAAGTTGCTAATTTTAATTAGCTAATTGTATTAGTAAAATATTTTTTTTATTTTTCAATTTTTAAAAGATTAATTATTTTATTTCCTCAGAAAATTCTATCTTTTTGTGGCAATTTATCTGAATTTGAAGTATTTCACATCTGATTTTGAAATTATTCTGTTTTCTTTTAAATAAATAAAAGTTCCTTGATTATATTACATTTTCAATCTATTTCCTTAATATTCATATTTGCATAGTTTTCTAAGCAGTTTCTGTATAAACTAGTAGTATAAATGCATTTAGTATGTATAAATACATAACATATTAATCTCTGCACGAGCAGTTTAGCCTTTTTTTTTTTTTTTTTTTTAACTTTATATATAACTACCAATGTAAGAAATCGAATTTATAAACCAAATAAAAAAATAAAACTTTATTTCATTAAGCTACATGAATATTTATATCAATTATAAAAGCAAACAAAACTAAAAATTACGATATTAAGATAAATGACACTTACAAAGAATTGAAAAAAATGTAAAGACTATAAAAAAAATATTTTCCTTTAAAAATAATACAGAATCAGTGAGCAAGAGACGGGAATAGAAGGATCTATTATACCTTGGGTAGACATTGGCAGTAGAGCACTAAATTGTTCCGAAAGCAAACAAAATCTACTAAAAAATGTTTTTATGTTGACTGAGATATTAATTTTATTTGAAGAAATATATTAGAAATTTAATAATTATTTTCCTGTCTATTTAAACTGTGAAGCCAGGAAAGAATCAAATGTGAAAGAGAAAAGGTGTTGTTGATGAATGACTAGAGATGAGCAAGGGAAGAGCTCCTTGAGTTTGGCATAAACAAAAATTTTACGTTTGTATTTCCTTATTAATATAATCTTACATAGTTTTGTTCTCTTCAAAAATATTGTTCTTTTGAAAATGTTTTTAATTATAGTTTTTTAATTGATACATTCATAGATAATTTTTTATTCTTTTAATCATATTCAAATTACATATTTTTCTCAAGAATTGAAGCACTATATCATTATTTTGCACTACAAATCTGGTAAACATGTAAGTGATGAATTTCTTAATTTTTTCAGACAAAATTTTTGGAATATTAGATTGGTCAACTCTATTTTTATGCATTTGAGAGGTTTATTTTCACTGTAGTTTAAAATTATTTAGATATTTGTGTTATTATATAATAATTTAAGGATCTAATGATTCAAGGAGATTCCAAAATAGTAACTGACATGTGTATGTGAGAGAGTGACATAACTTATTCAATTTACTGTTTTTTATAATTGTTCAATTCTGTGTTTTTCACAAGTCCAAATTTTACTGGTTGTCAAGGTCAAGTTACATGTCTGTAGAAATCTAAAATATTGTTGAAGCAAAGAAAAATCTGCTCTATTCAAAATAAAAAAATGAGCGCAACTAATATAATTTTGGAAATTATAATTTTAGAACATCTCTTGACCATTATTTAAAAATACAAACTAAAAAAATGTTGAAATTTTAATGGTGTGAAATATTAATTGACAAGATATTAACCTTTCTTTTTTATAAAATATTAAATCCTTTTATTTAACAAGCAATACTTACTATTTTCTTTTATAAATAAAAAATTTCCAATCAACTTAGTTTTAATTTTATTTATTACAATAATATAATATAAATTGTTTCTAAAAGAAGGAAATTTCATAAAAAAAATATATATCATTAAGGAAAACTTGAAAGAGTATAATTAAAAAACAAATAAAAAAATTCTTTCCTCCTTAATCTTTAAAATTAGAGTCTTTAATAGTTAATAAAAGTGTATTTAAGTACAAGAAATTTCGCCTTTAGTAAAATGTGAATATGTATATAAAATAATGGACGTTACATTTTTTAAGAAATTACTTTTACAGTTATTATTACACATACATAAGTTATGTCATATTTTATTCACTGATATTTCACTTAAATAACATAGGAACAGCATTAAGTTGGAATTACAATATCGTGAATTTTGCCAGGCAAATAAACAATCTTAGGGCTTAGATTGAGAAACTCGCAGCTTGAGATTATTAACTCCTCAAACTACTACACAGTTCATGCTTAATTCAATCCTAAAAATAAATAATAAAGTAGAAGTAGGTATGTAAATATGTAATTACATTGAGCAATTAGGTCTCAGCAAATCTAACTCTGGATGATAGTGAATCAAAATTTTGAAACCATGTTTTAATAAAAAAATATTAACATTAAATAAAATTTGATGAATTTGACTTTAATTTTATTATACTATGGTCCAAGCAAAGAAAGAACCCAGTAAGGGTAAGAAGAAGGAAATGTGAAAACTGATCAAATTAAAAGAAATTACTGATGAAATCAAATTAAAAGAAATTACTGAAGAGAAATAAAGATGACTTCAAATCAAAAGAAATTACTTTTCCTGTCAATTTTCTGAGACTCATAAATGTGTTGATATAATCAGAAAAAGGATAGATTCTTTTTTAATATCAAGAAGCAAAATAGTAAAATTTTATTGTCAATGTGACAAACTTCACTAGGAAATTATTATGAATTGCCTCAGAATAAAAAAAAGATCTGTGTTTCTATATCAAGATTTGTTGTAAACTTTTAGTCAAGAGTCTTATTATGCTCATGAAAAAATCCCCGCTAAAACAGGTTTCTTAATAATGGTACCTATTTTGCAAAATATTTTTGTTCTGGAACAGATTGATCCCCAATGAAAGAGAAATTTCTTCTCTAATGTCACAGCAATATCCAGTATAACTTATATTATAAATATCACTTTAAATTATATCATGCAAAACATTTCCTTGTAAGCATTATGTTTAATATCCATAAAGCACAAATGATAGTGTTTCATGAATGCTTTCTAAATTTTATAAATTAAAGCTTCATTTTTAATAAATAAACTTTTAGTTGAATTAAATTATTACAAATTACATTTTAATTAATAATTATCTTTTGATTAAAAATGCAAAATATTTAAAAATTAATTTTAATTGAAAAATGTATTTGGTAGATAAGCTAACATTTGAAAGTTTTACTGAAGCACTTTTCCAAAAGTTGGCAGGCAAGATGCATAAATACAAATATATAAATGCATGTATATGTAAATGAAATATTAAATCATAACATTTTAATTTTAATAAGAAAAAACAATTTAGATATTGTTTGATTCTGTTAATTGCATGTTCATCGATTGCAAGGAAAGCGTATCATTACTAGTTTAAAAATTAGCTTATCAATTCAATTATTACTCATGCATTCAAAAATTTATTTTATAAAAATTATTTTGAATATTAAAATTTATTATTTTAAAGGAAATTATTTATAGATGTCACATATCTTTCAGATATCAATATATATATAAGTATATATATATACTTTTAGTTAAGCAAAATCCGCTGTTTGGTAGCCATAATGTTGATAATAACTTGGAGGGGAGAAGGTAAAAGTGTATATGAATTTTATGATACAACTTTTAATGAAACAGAACTGCTCTGTACTGTATTGAAATATTTCCTATTTCCTTTTCAATTTTGCTTTAAATTTAAAGCCTAGCACGAGCTGTTAAAATAACATATTTTAAAATAAGTTTTGCAATCTATTAATCATATTGTATCTTTATTGCAAATATACTCCCTACATTTTTATTGTATACATTATATAATCTTTATATTTAAATTATATTACTTTTTTTTTTAGTGGTCTCAGCATCATAGCTATGTTTATGCTCCCTGTATAAAATACACTTAAAATATTTTAATAATGTAAATTTCGTCTCTAAGCTATAATTTCATACCTCAAATTAAAATAAAAACTCTTTAGTTTTGAAATACATGCCTTTATTGGATTACAATAGAATTTTTGTTTTTCAAGTTTCCAAAAAGTAATTAAAAATATACAAAAGGTTAAAAGAAAGTAGTTTAACTTTTAGAGTTGGCAAGTACATTAAGTATTATAATCGTAAATTGCATTAAATAAATGTAGATTAGGTTTATTCATTTTTGATTAAGCACAAAATGGCAAAATTTGAAATACTTGGCACATTCTTTTAAAACATTTTTCTTTCTCCAACTTTTAAAACAAATTATTTTAAATACTATTACATTCATTTTATATTTAAATATGTAACTTAAGAATTTTTAGATATTATTCCAATGTAAATATGTGATAATATATGAAAAAACTTAAGTTTCAATAACTACACGCTCATTTTTTTTCCTCTGAAAATTTATCCTACATTTTACTTTAACAATTATGGATTCAAGGGAATTGTATTTATGTAAATTAAGAAAACAAAAATTATACTAATTTCTCATACAACATAAGCATTTTAACACATTTTTAAGAAATTAAAAAACTCATTTATTCCATAAATTATTTGCTCCTATCATAAAATGAGCTATTCATATACTTTTCAGAAAATGAGTAAAAAAGAACATGTATGCAAGTGAAAATGGTAAAGGTATTTGTGTGCACGTGCATGAAATTTTTATAATCATCTCCTACAAGTTTATGCAAAATACCTTCTTATTTAAGGCTTTCTTAAAACAATTTAATAAGCATAATTAAAAATTATGTAATGTAAATGTTTGGATAAAAGTTTTACAAAGAAAGCTGTCACTAAAAAGAAACATAAATAAGTACAAAAAAATAGTTTTGATGTGAAAAGACAATGAAAGCTTCAAAATTACATGTTTTGGTATATGTAATATTTTATAATTTTAAATAAAAAATACCTCACAATAAAAGTCATTAAGAGTGGCTGATATGCCACTCTGAGATGGAGCTTGCTTCCTTTCCTTCTCAGTTTCAGGTTCCTGCTTAATAGATTTACTTTCATATGTCAGATTACGTTCTGGCTCTTTATCAGATTCATCAGAATCTAAATACTCAAAACCTAATCGATTCCTCTTTTGTGGAGTACGTTTTTTTAATTTCTTTTTTTTAACTTCTTTTGTTTTTGTTTCTTTATCACTGGGAATTTCCCCATCAGATAAAGTTTCAATCTTAACTAGATTAATATCCGGAATTTGATTTGTAGACAATGGATCAACTTCTGCTGAAGTTGAATTTGATTGTTTTTCTATCGCAAAGTTAGCCAATGAATCTTTTATTTGCTCACCTAAAGAAGAAAATTGCAATAAATGAACATTGTTAAAAAATAAAAAGTACAAATGTACATAGTATTTGCAATATTAATTTATCAAAATAATTCAGTTTGTGGAGTCAAACTATATTTAATACATCACATAACAAGACTAGGTGTTTTCCACATATGTACACAACAATAATGATCAAAATAAAATATGTATTTAAGATATATTAAGATAATACACAAGATTTTTTTCAATATTTTTTAATGATTTCACATATGAAAGTATAAGAGAAAGATAGTTAAGATAATCATTTAAAGTAAACTTTTTAATATTATTATGAGTGTGCATACAAAAGAAATTAACATCTGTAAAAAAGCGTACCTATGTAATTTTAAAAATGTATTTAAAGTTAGCTTTTACTTAGAATAATAAAATATTGAATAGTGCAATATTTTACAGTTCTAAATAAAAGCTAACTTATATTTATATGAACATTCAAATATAAGTTGTATTTTTAAAAACATTCTAATTAGTTGTTTCGCAGATTTATTGAAAAAGTCTAATTTAAGCTTGCAGAGATAAAAAAATATTTGTGAAGACTAAAATCAATTGATATTAAGAAAAAATTAATTTGACCTAAATAAACCCTAATATAAAAATAACAAGCATATTTAACAGAGACAATTGGTCTTCAAATTTTTTTTTTAAGACATTAAAAAACTTGAAATTTATAACTAACACAACTGCACAAACAAGGACATCTTTTCTTTGTTTTTTGTAATTTTTTAATTTTTGAAAATTACAAAAAACTAAGAAAATAGAAAATTTTAAATTATTAAAAAAGTAATTTTTTCTTCAAATTTTTTATAAAATTGTCAATATCGCCATAATTAAGAATTCTCATTTTTATAATTTAACCATTTAGTGGACAATGTTTCCAATAATTCTAATTAAAAAACATGCTCTTTTGAAAAAATTTTCAAGATATTTATTTTTATTAATCAATATATATCATTCAAATGTAAAAAATGTCAAATGTCCAGAAATGTAAAGAAGACACAAGAGAGATAGGAACAAACACATATTGTCTGATTAATATGCCATATTATACAATAATTTCACAATTAATTTTGTCAGAAATGTTTTAAAATTATAGAAATGCTAGAAAAATTGACAATTGTCAAACATAAGAATAGTTCTTACCAATTTATGTGGGTGCTAATACATTACTGGCTACCCAAAATGAAACACCAAGAAAGATAAGAGAAACAACAAAATTTATTTTGTAGATAACAAGTAGACCAAATATCAAATGATTAAATTTTTACACTTCTGTAAAGTGTGGCTCTTGCTAAAATCAGCAGCCAGGGTAACCACCATTGTTGGACCTCTGGCACACGCCTTGGCATTGATTCAAAGAGACTTCAGATGTGTTCTTGGGGTGCAGCAGACCAAGCAGCTTCCAGACATTGACAAAGTTGATCTAGTGTGGCAGAGCTGGGGGTGTGATCTAGGTTAATCGTTGAGCAACCATTGACCACATGTTTTCTATCATCAAAAGATCTGGAGAGGAAGCTCTGGCTCACAAAGCAATTCAATTCGACAATCGATGAAGAACACTTGGGGAATGCGTGCCATGCGTGGTCACACATTGTCCTGTTGAAATATGACTGTGGGCAAGCCTTGATTAAGACTACCTTAGGAGGCAATCTGTACAATTTTTAAGTTTTGATCACTATATGCCACTTAGGTAGCCTAACAAATTACTGAACATATACTGTATACACTATTTCTCACATAATAAGCAAAATTTATTATACTGTAATACATGACTCTGTTTTTGCAAATTTTTTTTCACATTCATGTGTGCATTCTAGATATTGCATTTTCATTGGTTATCCAAAATTAATTTAAGAATATTTCTGATGTCACTTTCACTTTTAACAATTCACTTCAAAATATATTAATCAAATTTTACATTTATTCTGATTGATAAATTGAAAATTATCGCACGTGTTATTCATACACAGCAAAGACTAAATAATCTATTAATCTCTGAAATCAAAAATTAATAGAAACTTCTTTTTCCCTTAACATAGATTTCCAATAGTGGATGACTAAATTCTATAGAGATATTAATAATAATGAATCTGTGTGACAGAATTTCAGGACTGACTTCAGAGACTTAACTTCATTAATAAAAATCAAGAAGTAGAAAAATGGAAATTCAGGTTTGGTTCGTAGTTCAACTGTCATGTTTTGCACACAAAGGTTAATTAGTCCTGGAACTACGGTGTAAAGTAAACTCCAATCAATATAAATAAAATAGAAATTGAGAAAATGATACACAAAAAAGGGCAAATTACTAACTACAGCATTTTAAAACAGTAAAATGTGCTAGCTTAAAATAAGAAACTTGTTGGGATAATCAAGATAAATTTTAAATGAGCATAACTAGCTGTTTTGTAAGAGTATTAAACATAATAGAGAACATATTGTTTGGGCTTTCTAGCATGTTATACTTGAGAAAAATCACTGTAAAGGAAATCAAATTCCACTGCACTGGAAGAATTATAGAAGAATAATAGGAACATTAATCATTTCCATCCCTTAAATCGAATAGCTATGGGTGCTGTTTATGGTTTAAAACACACAGAAAACACAGCATGAACAAATAATAAAAATGCAATTTTGCTTCTTCTTAAAAAAAATTAAATTTACAGTCAGATTTTTCTTTTCTTATTACACAGATATAAATCTAAAGCAGTTGTTTAATTCTTATACAAAAATGTAAAAGCATAAGTACATACTATTGTCATTTTCAGAACTACTTATTTCAGAGTCATCTGAGTCTGGAATGATTCTCAATTCATCCTGCAATTTAAAATTGCTTATTAAGACTACATTCACAAAATGCAAAGTTAGAATTAAAAAAAATTAACCTAATAAATATCTTAACAAATCTATTAATATTTATAAAATTTTATAAGATAAAATAATTAGTTTTCATAAAATAATTTTTCAGGTAATTTTATTTTTAATTGCCAGAAAGTAATATATTAAAAGAATTTTCCCCAAAAAATAATTTATTATTGGAGATCCAAGAATTAAATTTAAGTTATCAACATAATGATATTTTTGAAATTTATAATTGGAGTAACTTTATGAAAGTAAGCCTTAAAATATTTTAAGAATTTAAGTAATAATTGTTGCAAGATTGGCATCTTTTGCAGCAAAATAGCACAAGTCAATAAAATTTAACACGAACTAGTTTAGTGATATATTGACTTTAAAAACATATAATAGAATTAATAATTTTAAAAATATTACCTATACTGATTAAATTTCCAGCTATTACAAACACATTTGTAAAAATGAGATCATAATGCTAGACATATGGGATTATTATTTGTGCGCCACAATAAAAATATTAAAATAAAAATCTATGTAAATAATTAGATAGTTCAATGACTGACCTTTAACTGCAGAAAGTCTTAAAAATATTCTACTACTAAACATGCAGAAGAAATAATTTTAGGTGATAGCAAAAGTATTAAAAACTATGTTTTTGAAATCTTGATGATTCTCTAGAGATATAATACTACAGCAAATATACTTTAATTCAATTATTAAAAAGTAATATATGAAGAAATCATTTAAAATGACAGGAAAATTTTTAAATCAAACTATCTACAAAAGTAAAAAACCCCTGGAAGAAAGGACCAAAGGTTTTATACCCAATATTGCTTTCATCTTTTAAAACTTATTTCCCAAATAAAATCTCTTAATGTGTCTAATAAAATTCACCACTATGCTTCAACAGAAATGATGCTAAATAAAGAATCTGAAAAACTGATACACTTTTAAGATAAGCAACTAGCATGTGTGTTGAATTATGTAATTACATATACTTAAGAAAGAATTGTATGTTGTTTAATGATCAATTTTTATATACAAAGGCTAATTTATTTGAATTTTATGATTTGCAGTGGGTTTCCAAATCCCTACAAAAATATCCAATCAAAATAGGAATTGAATGATTTAACTGTTGAATTTCGGATCAGATGGTTAAACATTCATCTGGCAGGTAAAACATAGAAAATAAAATTTAAAAAAGGTAAATGTTCAATTACAATAATTTTGAAAAATAAATACCATTGTTCTCTTAAGCAAATTTACTAACATGCAATTAATTTTTGTAAAAAATTTTTAATGAATTTATATTCCTAAAAAATTTTGTGTGTGATTTGCCACTTAATAAATAGGGAAAATTCTCACTTGAAAAAAAATGAAAATTTGGAAGGATTAATATATTTTTAATATCTATAATGCCCTCTATAATATAATTTCACTTCATTCAGTAAATTATCAGTTTATCATCTTTATCTCTTACATTAGTTTCACATTTTTAGAAATTACTAATAAATAGCACAAACATTTCATATTTACATTTTAAAAATTCAATAATTATCAAATTATTTACAAAACTTATGTTAATGGCAATGTTTATTTTTAGAGGATACTGTTTAGCAATTGACTAGTAATCAATTACATAAATGTAATGTAATAAATAGTATCTTTTTTTCAGAGAAACAAAATTAAATTTGGCTTCCCCCCCCCTTGGTGATTTGTGATCATATAGTGTTCCTTTTAAATGACAAAATTATCACTAACCAATATTTTGAATCAAGAAATTTTAGCTTTGGTTAACACTTGACTTCTTTACCATTATTTATCACACGTTAGACAATGTTTGCAATAAAAAAATTGATTAAAATATATTAGATTTTAAATAAAATTTTGAGACGCATTAAAATCATCATATCTACATTATATTATTTTCGCTTCTTCACAAGAAACATGCTACTTCTTTAGGATCATGATTGAGGATTTAATGGAAAAGTACTCATTTTTTCTAAGATATATTAAAAATTATTAAAACCAAATTAATTCAAAGAAAAATTATGAAAAAAATTATTATTTTAATTGCTTAAAAGAAATTGCTAAAATAAAATCGAAATATTCTAACAACTATAACGGAAATGAAACATTTGAATGCCATAATATAATCAAATGATAGACAAAATGGAAAGTTCCAATTCTTAAACTGAATTTTTTTGAATTACTTAGTGCAAATAAATGTGATTTTTAGGAATTAGGAAGGTTATCTAATATTACAAAGAAATTGAAGTTACTGAAAGAACATATTTTGTAAAATAAGGAGGCTATATTTATCTGAATTTTTGGAGGGATATTTACAATTGTATATCAAAACAAGAATATTAATTTAAATTAAATTATCAGTTTAATATGTAATATCAAAATAAAATGAATAAACATCAAAATCTTTTATATTCAATGCTCATCCTATTTATGAAAAAAAAAAACTCTTATTTTAAGAAAAATATGTTGAAATATGTATTCTCTTAATTTTTTATCTGGAATGTTTTTTATAAAATATGCAAAATAATTAATATTATCAGTATAATGTAAATACTATACTTAAATACTCCAAGAATAAATCAGAAAAAATTAATACTTCATAAAGTGTAAGTAAAATTGAATATTCATCCTCTAGGATAGATCTTGGAATAGGGCGTAATGTTACACGGGCATCATTGAAATCATCCTCATCGGAATCTGGGGGAGAAGGATTCATGTATTTTGAAAGATCAATAGTAGGGTCCTGGGAAGAAAATAAAAATTACAGGTACACAGAATTAGAATATATTAGGTATACAGAATTTGAAAATAAATTCATAAGCTTTAGTGTTATTAAAAAAACATTAACAGAAAAATTCTCATTTCCTCTGTTCAAATAAGCTACAGAAATTCAAATTTTATATCAGTAATTATTAAAGAAAACATACAACATAACATTAATTAACAACTAATATTATTAAACATTAATATTATTTAATTCTAACTATTCTTTATAAGTCATTAAAAATTATATGAATGAGAAATCAAAATAATAGAAAGAACAGAATATGTTCTGAGCTAATCAATGTCCTTTAATTAAGTATATTGCATTTATATATAAAAAATACTGATTCTAAATATATTCTTATGAATAAAATGATATCCACATGAAATAATAATTACATTAAATAAATGAATAAGACTAAAATTAAAATATGAACTTTTCTTAACACAGAAACATGATTTGCAATAAGAAATAATAGCATGTTGAATTTATGTATCTGTATTAAAACCGCAGTCTAAAACTAAAGAGAAAACTAAATAAATTGTATTATTTGGCCTTAAAAATGAGGCTTCTTGTAATATCAAGTACAACTAGCATTATAATGAGACTTTATTAATATCTATTGAAAAGAAAATTTTTTATACATGATCAGACAGAAATAAATGAAATAGACATTAGAAATTAATTTGTTCTCTTTCTCTCTATCTTGTAATACTACTTAAAAAAATTAATATGTCTAAGTTAAGAAAAATATTCATTTTATTTAATGCAAACTCTAATTGGCATTAAAAAATTATTAAATGTATCTTTTAACCAAATTTAAATGTTATTTTGAAATAACTTTGTATGCAAATTAGATTTAATATATGCTTTTTTATATTTTATATTAATTTACCTTATTTCCTCATGCAAGAATATTTTAAAAAATTGCCAAGTTTGAAAAGTTTAAATTAAAATATTTATTGATCATTTAATGCAGTTTCACAATTTTACTTCCATTAATATTAATAAAATTATATTTAAATTAATTCTTCATTTGTACTAACATATTTTTTAACATTAGACTTAAAATTTGATGAGGTTTCCTTATATTTTGCAGTTCATACATAATACAATAATTACAATGTTAAAGAATTACTTGACTGAAAAGAATTTTTTTTTTTTTAAGCACAGTAAAATTCTGATTTTTTTCCTCTAGAAAAGCTCAATAACTTTTAAATTAACTACCATTTAATTCTTTTCAAGTTTTGATTTTGTAGATAGCACATCTGATACTAAGAGTATTTCACAATTTTCTACATTTAAAATTATTCTGTCATTGGTAATAATAGCATGCATAGTACCAGAAGAGACCTTCAATCTAAGGTTTTGTGAATATGCAGTTGCAACAGCTTTCTTTACAAGCTTACAGCTTTAGTTACATGTAGTTTAATAAAATGTAGTTATAGTTAAAATAGTTTACAGCTTTCTTTACAATAAAAAGCAAAAATTTGCATTTGAAATGCCAATTTGAATTATTTTAAAAATACGAGACTACTAATTCAAATTAATTCTGGGTGTTTTATTCTCACAGAATAATTTAACATTATTCACTTTATTTATAATTACTTGTACTGCTGACCTTGATTTTTATTTATTTATTTATTTTTTTCAAATAAATAATTTGGTTCATCAGAGATCACTGATGCTACGCATTGAGCCCAATTTATGAAAACTTATAAATTGATAAATAATTTTATTCTAATGAAAAAAATATATCACACATTTATTATCCTAAAATAAATTTTTCATCAAGTTGGCAACTGTTTCCTGATAAGCAAGTAAATTTATACATGAATTATTTTCTTCCAACAATCTACAGTATTCAATAAACAGATGTACCACCATCATGCATAAATGTATCTCTATATACTGTTTACAGAATCTTTAAAAGTGACATTCTTTAAGTCAAATAAACAAAGTAATGACAGTAAAAATTCATGCCCTGTTTTATAAAAAAAAAAAAAAAAAATATATTAATTGCAATATTATAATTCAACATAATAAAATTTTACTAATTATTGATGCATGGCGAAATACCTATGTACAAATTTAAAAAACAAATTTTTTTTTTTGCTGAACAAATATTAAAATAACACTTCCCCAAGATGGATTAAAAAAGACTAGATTATTAAAAAACTGAAACTAATTCTTTTTCTATCCACGAGGAAAAAATATATACATCTCATATTACTTCTCATGCTTAGTTATTTTATCATACAATAAAAAAACTCAGATAGTGAACTCAACATGTCATTTAATTTATTAAAATTTTCACATACAAAAGCATGTGTGAAAATTGATTTTCAATAAATCTATTAAAGCAAGTTTGTTTGTAAGTTCAAAGATAATTGAATGAAATGTTTATATCTACAATTCGAATAGCTATGAAATTTATGAACCCTATTCCAATCTATTCTCAAAAGAATAATTTATAGAAAAGGTTTTCTACACTTTTTTAAGCAGATGGGTGCCTAAATATCAAATGAAAAACTTATTACTTGACAAATATTCAGTGCATTTTTATTTATTTTAATTTAGCATTCATATTTTTTACTGATGATAAATTTCCTCTTTTAAAACACTTAAATTTAAATTTTAAAACTTAAACTGAAAACTTAAATTTTCTCTTTTACAACACACAATTCATTATTATCAAAATCTTTTATCATATTATATTTTATTTTATATCTATTTTATTATGATAAATTTTCTCTTTTAAAACTTAGTTTCATCAGTCTTAAATAAAAAAATATTATTCAATTTCCTATTTAAGGACTCTTTGTCAACAAGTAGTTAGAGAAATTACACAAATTTTTCCAATCTTTAGTTTGGCCAACTAATTTGTTATTAGCTAAATTCTGCATCAGCTAAATGATTATTAGAACTAAAAAAATTTCACTCAATTATGCAATGATAATTGTTTTGTGTTTAGTATCTTGATCACTTTTTAAAATGGTTTCAAATACCTAAGGGTGGCATTACAAAATACTGGTAGTTGTGAACAGTGAATTTTTTTTTATAAAGCATTATTAGTAATTTTTAATTAAAGATATTAATAAATTTTATTTTGCACAAATTACATTTTTAAATTTGTAATTGAAATTTAAAAGTTCTTTTTTTTTAATTTTAACATTACTGTGATACTTTTTATTTATATCAATTTTTTGATTTCCTCAATGAAATCAAGAAAATAAAGATAAGAATTGTTATCATTTAATTTTTGACAAGGCCAGAATTGTATTTAAATGTTTAACTATTTCCATTGTCATGAAAACTATCAAATTGTATTTTTTAGAAGGTTAAAGAGTTAATTAATCATCTGTTCTGTTATATTTTCTCATCATTTCTATTATTAAATGTGCTAAATGAATGTTGGATTTTTTTAATTAAGGATTTTAAAATTCTTAGTTTGCCAAAGCTGTTAATTAACTAAATATCTTACAATAATTTAATGTTACGGCAATTTCCCATTATTGTATAATTATTAGTTGAAATCCGAAAAATGCATATTTTTTCTTCTGAATAACTCATTTTAATTTTATTTTTTAAAAACATGTGACTAAACAGAATTTTCAACTTTAGGTTCTTGAAATAATATCGAAGGTAATTTATTTGAAAAATGTAAAATTTAATCTTTTGTAATTACGATTCATTTTTTCGGTTTGTCTCATTATAATCTTAATTTAGATAACTTAATTATGAAATCTTTATCACTGGTTAAAATTCAAGTTATACTAAATCATCCTTGACCACAATACTTACTTTTACCCTGAACTTTCGTTTACAGAAACGATATTAATGAAAAATGTGTTATTTGGGGACATTTTTTTTTATAATAACGGGATTTTATACAACTATTCAGTCTCATTATTTTCATACATATTAATTATCACTAAATATACAATTTGGTATCAAGATTTTCATTTAAATTAAAGCAACTATTCTGAGTTTCACGAGTCAGTATATTTGATTTGATACTAAATGCACATCATAAGAATAATATAAATGTTCTAATTACAAATTTTATATAAAAACTACATTTAAAATATACACAAAACGATACTAATTATCACAAAAGAGGGGACATTTTTTTTATAATAACGGGATTTTATACAACTATTCAGTCTCATTATTTTCATACATATTAATTATCACTAAATATACAATTTGGTATCAAGATTTTCATTTAAATTAAAGCAACTATTCTGAGTTTCACGAGTCAGTATATTTGATTTCATACTAAATGCACATCATAAGAATAATATAAATGTTCTAATTATAAATTTTATACAAAAACTACACTTAAAATATACACAAAACGATACTAATTATCACAAAAGATGACCGGAAGATAGCAAGATAATTCAAATATAACATATTACCATGATCAATATATTCGAGAAGCGAAGTGTCTTACTATACGAAAAACATTCTAAACTACAAGAAATCAAAACGGACGCTTGAATGGTTGGAAACTTTTCTGAGACTTTCAACTACTTCGGCTTTTGTCTCTATTAGTGTAGATAAAAGTTAGATTCAAAATCTTTTCACATTTAAAAGGAATTTAATAAATGTCTTTAATTTATTTGAGTTAGATTTGATGATTTCGATTAACTGTTTATAACTGACTATTTGTTTTTGTATTTTCTAAATACATAAAAATTATCTCTGATACTTGGTATATCCGGCGCAAAGCAAGATTATATGTTCAGCAGTATCAACTGCATAGCCAAAATTGCATCAATCAGCTAGATTGAACCATAGAGCTAGGAGTAGCTTCCCTGCTCTTATTCCTTGCTCTATGGATTGAACCGATAAAGAAGGTAGGTAGGTAGGTTATGGCGGACACTTTTGGAGCTCTATATAAGATGCTTGTAGCTTACATTGAAGAAGATATTTGGAGGTGATTTATAGTCTATTGACTAACATTATTTAAGAAAAGTCAATTGAAGTCTTTTAATTAATCAGTGAACACTAAGAGATGTGTCTTGATATGAGCAGATATAACTCGGATTAATAAAATTTGTGATAGAGGTGTGTTCAAGGATTTTAGATGTTACAAATTTCAATTTTTATATCAATAAGATTAAAATCTTTTAGAATCGTAGAAATTCGCAGCAAGCAAGAATTTTAATTTTGGATTTGAGCATAGCTCAAATATCCAATAGAATGATAATACTACTAATCTTACTTTTTTCGTAATTGGTTCCTCAGATGTTCACATAAAGGACAGTCTAAGAAAATATTATCTATGGTTTCAGATTCACAGCATTGACAGTGTTCTGTAGGCCAGAGAGATTAAACCTAAATAGAACCGAATTAGTAGGGAAAGATCTTGATCTAGCTCTGGCCAGAAATACGTCTTCCATTCGGGATTTCGTTACTAGACTAGGATTTTTGCGAATAGGTGTAAGATGAATGAATGTTTCAGCATATTTGCAATGTTTCCATTGATTGAGTCTTTCCTTAAAGAAAGTTTCCTAATAACTAAATCTTCAAACTGTTGTTCTAAATCTTCAGATAGGATGGATAGTACAGCATATTGACTCACAGTTGCACACCCCTGGAGTGATGGTATAGGGTGCCGTTGGATACACTTCTCGGTCACCTCTTGTTCGCATTGACGGTGCTTTGAACAGTGCACGTTACATTTCTGGTGTATTACGACCCGTGGCTCTACCAACACCCCCTGTATCTAGGGGTGTTGGCTCTACCCTTTATTCGAGCCCTGCGAAACCCTACGTTTCAGCAGAATAATGCCCGACCGCATGTTGCCGTTATTGTACGGACCTTCCTTGATACGGAACATGTTCGGCAGTTGCCCTGGCCAGCACGTTCTCCAGATCTTTCACCAACAGATAACGTCTGGTCAATGGTTGCCGAGCGACTGGCTCGTCACCAAACGCCAGTCACTACGGTTGATGAACTGTGGCATCGTGTTGAAGCTGCATGGGCATCTGTACCTGTACATGCAATCCAATCTCAGTTTGACTCAATGCCCAGGCGTATAACTGCTGTTATTACTGCCAGAGGTGGTTGTTCTGGGTACTGATTTCTCAGGATCTATCCAGCCAATTTTTTTGAAAATGCAATCACTTGTTATTTCTAGTATAATATATTTGTCCAATAAATATCATTTTGTTATCTGCATTTCTTTCTGGTGTAGCAATTGTAATGGCCAGTAGTGTAGATTACAAATTACATCTTTTGGCAGTGATTTAGTCTGAAAAAAGAGACAAGAAAAACAGATGGAAATTTTTGTTTACATTTCTGGCCGGTCTGTTGGAATTTTTGATATGCATGAAATATTTATTCTTTGTTGGTCGACCCACCAACAAGGAGTTAATCGTAATCCTCCTCTGGCTTTAATGGCTAGAGAAGGATTAAGACTAACTTGATTGTAAGACAGCTTTTTCCAAATTGAAGTACAAGGTGAAAATGATGATTTGCTTAAATTCTGAATGTAAAAGTTTAAGGAGAGCATTTTATGTCTGGTGTGAAGAGAAGTTACTCCTGCTTCTTGTAGAAGTTTCGGTATGGGGGTCCACTTAGGAAGAAGTGGGCAATGCTTAGAACAGTGTAATATACAGTTTCAAGAAGTTTGTGATCTGTTATGCATGCTGATGAAAATATTTGACAGCCATAATACAGACTGGAGACAGTAAAGGATTTCACGATTTGAAGAACATGAGGTATACGAGAACCCCATCTATTACCTTGCGACCACTTTTAAAGCATTCAACTTTTTTGATACCACTTTTCTCTTTTCATAATAAGAATGACGGAAAGATAAATTGTGAGAAAATGTAATCCCAAAATTTCACTATTTTTACTTCAGGAAATATGATGATTATTGATGAAAAAGTTAATCACAGAATATTTTTGTAGGTCTATAGATAACTTCCATTCTTTACACCAATTTTGTAATATTCCAAGTGCAGATGTTAATTTCAACTGAAGTTTTCCCGAGTTAACAAATTCGTACATTAGAAATATAGCATCTTCCTACATGAAACATTTGATATCCGGGAGAAGGATATCGTAGAGGTATGTCATAAACACTGAGAACAAGAAAGATAATAATACACTCCCCTGCGGAATTCCCCAATATGAAATGGCTGATGAAGATAGCTTATCTCTCCACTTTACTTGAAAATATCGGTTTGTGATGAACTGTTGAGTCCACAAAGCAGCATTTCCTTTGACGTTTGCTTGAAGTAATTTATAGATAAGGTCATCTGACTAGACTGAATCATAGGCCTAAGAAATATCCACTGCAACCAAAGCAACAAATTTTCTCGAGTATATGGCTGAAATATTATTCTGATGAATGATGGATAAAATGCTGTCATAACCTCGATGCGTCAGAAATTCAGGATGATTAGGATGAAAGTAAGATATGGTTGATATATAGTTAATAAATATCTTCAAAATCCTTCTTTCGATTAATTTAAACATGACATAAGTCAGGGATATAGGACGGTACGATGCCAGAAAATTGGACATCTTTTCCAGTTTTAAAATTGGAATAATAATGGAAGATATTTCCATATTTTTGGTATAATACCTGTAAGCCATGATTTATTCATCAGGGAAAGGAGATAATCTAGGTTGGTAGAGTTGTAATACCTTTTGATGTTTTTGCAGATATCTTATTTGGACCAACAGACGAGTTCTTGCATTTTGTCAAAGCTTTATGTAGTTCAGATGCAGTAAAGGGTTTATTGTAAGAAAAATCTTTATTTGTACTTAAATCAGTAGAATGCCTTCTAAAACTGGTGGACGAGGTTAGAAGTCAGTAAACAAATTAGCTTGATGGGTAGGATCTGTCATTGGATTATTATTATGTAATATGATCAAATGTGAAGTTGCAGATACTGTAACTCTATTTTAGAGATTCTTTTAATAAATTGAAATATTTTTTTTAATGTTCTCGTTGAAATTATTATTTTGTCCTAATATTTTTGAGTGTGATATAGGAGTAATCGATGTAGTTATGATGCAATTCGTTTATATGCCATCCAAATGTACTCATAACATGTACATTTAGTAGTACGCCAAACACGTCGTTTTTGGCCCAGGAGATAACCACATCTTGAAGACCACCATGGGGGATAAGATTTAGAGAGCATTTTCTGCCATCTTCGAAACTCATGAAGTCTACTTATCAGAGATTGTTGAATTGTTCAATAGAGTAGAAATTTCCTTCCAAGATTAGAATTAGATTAGAGCAAGATTAGAGATTTCCAAGATTAGAAAATTTATGACCAATATTGATGGAAGCAAAGAGAAATCTGACCACAGGATTCGTGATCTGCTCATTATATGGTAAATATCTCCAATATTATGCTAGTTTTAAATGGTAAATGATCACTGCGAAAACAATCTGGATGAACATCAATATGACTTAGGTGATAAATGTCTGGTCAAAAGTAAGAAAAATCAGTGAAAGCTTATGATGTGAACCTATGTGTGTGTGTTCAAATTTCAGAGTTCAGCAGGCAGTTCTCATCCTGAATCCATTACAGAAAATCATTTGCTTTATCTGAATTAGAACAACTTCCTAATGGTGTATGTCTTGTATTGAAATCGCCCATCAGGATATAAGGAGGCTGAATTCCTTGAATTATGCTATGAAGCCATTCTGAAGAAAACCTGCCTGGAGGAATATAAACATTAATAAAAGATATTGTACTAGTTGACACAGTGTTCTTGACGGCCCAGATTTCTCTGATATCATCTAAGAGACACATGGGTGAAAGGTTTTCTCTATTGCAATAATATTTGCAGAATTAAAAGAAGAAAATGTCATGCATGAGCGCTTATTGAGAACACTGCAAGCATTCCATGAAATGAATAAGAGCATGGAAAATAACAATTTTTTTAATTACAATTTGACCTCTAAGGGCTAATGCACCCAGGATAGTAGTTGCGTACTTTCTGTTAAGAAAGTTTATTGCTTCTCTTTCTAAGTTTTGGATTTTCAACTACTTCCAGTCGTTCTCCAGAAGAGCTACCAAAATTAAATACAGCCTCAACAGGTAAGACTGGATTGAACTGAGTGTCACTATTACTTGGATTTGATGATTGTTTTTGGATTTGACCACTTTTCCGAATTTTTCTTCTAACAGGAGAAGGCGAGTGACTTGTTTAAAAAATTTTGTTGATAGTTCCTTTATATTTTTGGAAAATAGCATTAAAAATATTTCTTTTTTTTTCTTTTTTTTTTTTTTTTAGCTATAATTTTTTGTCAACGGACTCTTCAAATTTTGTAAGGATTAAGGTGACTATATCATTTATCTTAGCATGAAACTATTATAGTAGCAAAATTTATTTGAGATTTTAAATCGTTTTCTTGATTTAATAAAAGGTAGATAGATGGCTTATCGCTTTAAATTTTAAAAACTGAGTTTCTTCTTTATGAGATGGACATGAAGAATCCTCTGAAGAGTGAGGTCTTTTGCAGTTTATACAATATGATACATTATTGAACAAGGATCACTATTGTGATGTGAGCCACAGAGTCTGCATAAAGCTGATTGTACTTTAATTTTTTTTTATTGCATGTGTAAATTTAAAGCGAATTTCACATTAACAAACTTTATCCACAAAAATCTTCATATTTACAATAGAAAAAAAAAACACTTTAATGTCCATAGACTCTTACCAAAATAGTTTTGAAAGTTCTGATACCTTTTTATTGAAACGTCCGATTTGAGGTACAATAAGGCCTTCATTTTCAATTTCTAACGCTCGATTTTCCAGACTTTCGTCTACTGATATGAACGGGATAATGAATATCGTAGTGTACTGTTCAATTTGTATTTGGGGAGTTACAAGAACATTTAATACCGTTTCGATTCTACGAACTTCTGTTGTAGTTTTATAATCATTTGTAATGATAATCAGTTTTCCGTTTCTAATGTGTCTGACTTCTTCAATCTCGTTCTTGTTAGAAATAGCGTTTAACAATTCAGATTTTAACCGTGAAGGCCTTTTAGGAACAGAAGCATATCCTGCTGAAGAACACAAAAACACTGTGAAATTTGAAATTCCAGCTAATTGTATAACTAAAGATGCAGTGTCATCAAAGTTTAATACAGAATTCGATGTATTTTTCGGTATGCGATGCTCATGGTCAATAAAGGATGTATCATCCTGTCATTGTGAATGTACCATCGTGTAGGTACTCGAGAAACCAGTTTTAAATTAAATTTATGGGAATTCTCGAATTCCAACAAACTTAAATAAATGAAGATAAATTGTTTGAGTCCTTCTCAAAGTAAATAAAATTAAAAAATAAGTACGCACCGCTAAAAGACTAGCATTTTCTAGAAAATTACGAAAAACTGAGTAAATTTCTTCTGTTTATTAAGTAAATTTAAAAATCTGTTTTCAGATTTACTTAATAAACAGAAAAAGAAACAAACAAGTTTTCACCGATAAAGAAGTGCAGGAGACGATAACATTTTGGATAGAAATCTTGACATCAATACATCTTTACGTGAATTAAGATATTTATTCATTGAGAATTCCAATCTGTGAGGTTTCCAGCCCTCTGGTAATATATGCTGTTTTTGAATATTTTATTTTGAGAGTTTTCAATATTACTTTTTATGAATGATTAAAAATCTTTTGTGGTAATACACTATATCTACATTAGAGTTTGTGACCATTTTCGCTAGTTTATCTGCTTTTTCATTAATTATCCTTATGAGCTGTGTGCGTGGAACCCAAATAATCTGAAGTTATGTAGGGAATTTTGAGGCCTACCACATATATTTTGGGTTTTAATCGTAAGGTTATTCTTGCTTATTTTCGGTTACATTCCAGAAAGGTGACAAGAATAGATTTACTATCTGTATATATTATTTTTCTTTTTTTTGCGCGCGTATTTGAGCAACTCTTCTATTGCTTGACAGATAGCCATTGCTTCAAAAGAAAAGATCGAATTTGTTATTTACTGGGTATCCAAATGATCCTTTCTCAGACCATCGAGCAATGGATGTCATTTCTTTTATAGTTAAATTACTTTAGAATAGATGGCAACACCAATAACAAATGTGACCAATCAGAGAATGAATGTGAAAGAAGTGACAGAATAGCTTCAGTAGGTGAATATAAGATTAGTTTAAATGTGACAGAAATACTACATGCTGAATACCTAAAGTAGGTAAATAAATTGAAGAATTATTGTCGTTAGGATTAATCGAGAAAAGCGATTCAGAAATTGTGTTTCCAGTAGTCTAGCTAAAGGAGGAGGATGGTGCAATAAATTTATGCGAGGACTTCAATGAGCAAAACGCTGTTATACATGATCATATATGACTAGAGATGCAAAATTATCAGTGATCTTGAACCACGGGAATTTATTCGGGGATAAACTCAACCAATCATCTTTCATTTATAGTTTTGCCTTACATATATGAAGAAAAAATAATTAAACTACGAATTATGAAAAAAAAATCTATTTTGTCTTCTAGTATGAAAGTTAGTTTCGAAATGAGAAAAACAAAATAAGTTAAATTAATGAATAAAAAAATATCTGGATGTATTTCGCAGAGTTACCAGAATAAACATTGACATTTTCAGGTTCCTTTCGTTGTTAATCCATGCTTAGAAGAAAAAGAAAATTTCGGAAAACTCTCTATTACCATAATTAGTAAAAGAATCATAAAGCGCAAGTAGATTTTTATTTAAGAAATGTTTGATAAAAAACTTAAAAAATTTCTAAATCCGAAAAATTTTAAAACTTTTAAGGACTTAAAATTCCAGAGAATTTTTAATATTCCCAAGGGAATAAACTTTTATTTTTCCTTCCTTTACAAAAGTAATTACGTGTATGTGTAACATGGAATTGTAATGATTTTTTCCATTCGAGATACCACTTAACTTTATTTCGCATGGGGTAATCAAACATATTATCACCAGGATAACTTTAAAGGTTATTGGTCCACACCAATGGAGAAAAGGAGCCGGGATATTCCTCTTATTTTAAAACATACAAGGTACAATACAAGTTTAAGATTATGCCCTTTGATTTGCACACAGCAGCATCAACATTTCAGATGATGATGAATAAAGCATTTTCTAAATATGAGGATTTCTTTTGCACCTGCCTTTGTAATATTACCTTGTATTCCAAGACATGGAATGAACATTTATCTTACGTTGAAACTCCTTTCAGAATAGCAACATCAATATTTTTCGGTGAATCTGAAGAAACGTGCTTTGGCCAAATCTCATATCAAATATTTGGAACACGTTGGATCCGTCAGTATTCGCACTGATCCAAATAAAGTTGAGACTATTAAAAATTAATTAGATCTCAAACAAAGAGACAGTTGAAGAGTATGCTAAGACCTCGTAACTATTATTGATTAACCTTGATACATAATTAGGAGGAGAAAGCGTATCTCCTCATTGAACTTATTAGAAAGAGTCTTGAAAAGTTATGTTGATTGGACGAACATAATAGAACATTTAACGAATTATGATGCCTAGTTGAAACACCCAGTCTCAATACAACTGTTGTTGGATTACCCTTCATCATACAGTGTGGTGCATCCTTGAGAGGCATCGGTGCATGTCTCTTTTCAGCTATGCAAGCTAGAAACTGACCAAAGCCCAGCAGAGCTGGTCAACTTTTGTATAAGAAGCATTTGGAACTTGAAACGTGGGTTTTCGGGTCTCCAGTCGAATTAATTATAGATTATAATCCACTGACTTTTATCACTAAGAGTCATTCAAACTGCAGAGACTAGCATTACAGAAATTGGTACTGGTTCTGCAGAAATTACTATTTCTACAAAGAAATAGATATAACTTAGAAATATAGAGCAATAGATGATCTTTGTGCAGCTCAAGATTTGGTCAACAAACATTTATTGCACAAGAGTGCTAATTAGACCAGGAGCTACAGTTTAACGTGGATTTCGAGCTTACGAACTGAAAGCAAGAACACTAACCATTTGGCTACCAGCTTGGCATCTTCTACATAGAAACGAACCCTCAATTCCTGCACTGCTACCAAAAATAGAGAACACCTACTTCGAATAAAGTGCAATTAAATAATAATTTGTTTTCGCACCTGGAATGCAAATTCGATTATCAGAAAAAATCAAAACTAGGATATACAGCTAACTATTTATTAGAAAGATGTCGATATTGTTTTAATATTAATGCAAATTACTCTTTATGGGAGTTGTTCGTCAAGCAAGGTTTTTACTGTATATTACTGCATATGAAGAAAGCAAAAAAACGTTTTCTCAAATATAGAAGCACATTTATGCATTTATTCAAGTTTTCAAAAAGATTTTTCAAATACAGGTGACATTTTTATTAATGTATTTTAATACTTTAAAAATTTTTTCTTTAGAATATAAAAAAAAATTAAAATAAAATCTTAGATTGGTTTGTTTGTCGCTCAACGCTCATTTTTTGCCCATGAGGGCTAATTAGACCGGGGCCTACGGTTTAACCCCTTAACCGGCTATCCCGAGGTAACTCGGGCAAACAATTCTGTGCGTTTTCCGGCTATCCCGAGCCCCTTGGTAGGGGCAACTGGCTTCACTGCAATGCTTCAAATTCAACCCCTAGAAATGACGGATCACCGTGAAATCGTAGCTGGGGAATTTATTTACTGAACGGTCACGGTTAATTTAACTAATGCCAGCGAAAAACGAAAGTGTTTCAAGGAAGGAACAGCTATTTACGTTTTACTTTTCTATAAATCATTCGCATTTAGTTATAGTAATTAAAGTCTATCTAACAATTGAAATTTATAAGAAACGTATAATATACTAATTTTCACTTTTTTATATCAAGTTTTTAAATTATTAATGTTTTTTAGTTTTGTATAAAAATATGTTACTTGGCGACAAGGTTAAAATATTAGAAATTTTTTTATTTAATTTGCTCAAAAATATGAAATTTTAAAATATTAAAAATTTTATTTAAAATTAGAAGGGATAAAATAAGTAATAAATTAGATGCTTATTTTTTTTAACTTTTGAATGAATTTAGTATTTTAAACAATTCAGCAATGATTTTTGTACAAAATATATAATCTAATTTTAATAAAATGCAACTATGAGAAATTCTTTCACTTTTTAGAGTTACATTTCGTTAAAATTAGATTATATATTTTGTTCTGCGAATAATTAATCTTTGTAATATCTCGGGTATTATTTAATTTTACAAAGTACCTAATTTTAGCTTATAAATTGATTAACTTGCTACTACATATCTCATTTTAAATGCTTACCTAATTTATAAAACAGTGTCAAAAAATCGGAACTGCTTAACTGTTGACTGGGTACCTAATGGGAGCCCCAGAAAGATCAACGAATTTACAGTCCGTGTCCGAAACGTTATCTTCATAATAAAAATAAAATTTTTCGCTGCTTGAATCAGACATAATGTTCATAAGCCGGTAATATTTTCACATATTACCAGCACTCATATATATGTTTGTGTGTGTGTATGTATATATGCACTATACACACATATATGTGCATATATATATATACAAACAAGGATAGGGAAGTGGCAATATGGCATTTCAATAATTTGTTCTGGCCAACTGAAGGTAATTTATTGACACGCTCACCTGGAATACATCATGAAACAGATGTTTCCAAGATAATTCGATTGGAAATGTGCATCCACTACACCAGTTCTACATTTGATTTAAATTTACATTTATCGGTTTCCCACGGAATTTGAAAAAATTCCCAAGTTCCACTAGTTAGGCATTTGTCAGTCCTGTAGTCAAATTGATATAATCAGAAACACCAATCTATCAGTCTGCTATCTTTTTTCTACTTGTAAACAATTTAAAATTAACTACATGTGCATTAATTTTCTGTTTACTCGAGAATTTGACTAAACATGTTTTGAAATTTCACTACTCAAATTTTCAGTACATATATTTCAAGCTTTGGCTTTAATACCAAGATAAAGGTAATTAAAAATAGGAAGGAATAAATCTTGTTACATAACTATTTTTTAACTTTAGAATAGGATTTATGTTACTCATTATTTCACATAAAATTATATTTTTTTGTTATGATTAAGATCTAAAACTTTACAAGGAAGCTGTTATTTAGCAAGAAAATTTTAATTTTGATTAACACTTTCACTAAATTTACATTTTGGTATAGGACTGGCAAATGATATTAAAATACATCAAGAACAGCTAATTTCAGAAACATTACTGAAAATTTTCCCTTAAATATTTAAGAAATGCATTTCTGTTTCAGAAACATTATGAGTTCACCATAAACAAATGATCAAATTTAAATAGTTAAGAAAAGTTTGACTTTAGTAATCACAAAACTTTTTCCGTAAAAGGAAAACAGCGGAGAACATGTTAAATTATTTAATGTCTTTATTGTGTGTTTTCAAATTATTTCAATATTTTTTTGTAAAATTAAGGATATTTTAAACTAATATTTTGTAAGAATATTTTAAAATCATTAATTTAAAGTTACTCACAAATTCTGGAAAATATGAAATTTTCTTTATCAGGGAAAAAAAATATTTAAATTTACTAATTTAGTGATTACGTCTTAAGTATTAGGCTTTTTTCTCATATACTTCAATATCTAACAGCTTTGCACTAAAGATATACTTTCAACTTCTTGAAACAATATTATATTTTCAAAAATAAAGTTCAATGACTTAATTCTAATATTAAAGCTCAATAATTTGATCTTCAATCAGATGTTTATAACATAAGAAATTAAATTTATTTTTGTGATAAATTAATAAATTATTATATGTATTTTTAACAGGTTAAACATTATGTAAAATTAATACTTTCGAGCTAGACAAAGTATCCATTTCTGGTTAGTGAATTTATGTTTATAAAAGTTAATTTTGTGAATATTTACTTCTTTAATCAAAAGTATTTAAAAATATTTGATTAACCAAATAAAAATTAGCTAAATATTTTCATTTATAATCATCAAAAGTAGAATGAAGTTAAATCATTATTGCACTAAAATGTACTTTAAAAAATATTTCTCTAAATTTATAGATTATAATGATTTGCATGTCAAAGTCACAATTCTGTGAAGGCAATAAATATTTAATGTAGTGCTAATTTGAATATGTGAATAAATGTGATATTGACAAGTTCTATATTAAATATTCAATTATTAGAATGCTATTGTAAACAATGTTAAGGTGTGTCCCTTTTCTTTGTATTTTTCTCCTGTTGCAAAAACAAATATTCATACGAGAGACTCATTAATTTTAGTATTTGTGTAAAACAATTTAAGAAATACTAAAAGATATGTAATAACAATACGGGTTCCTGTATGGAGTGACATTTTTTACATAATTAGAAACGGAAATCTTTCAGTATGAGGAAATTAATATGAAAAATTTGATTTCAAAATTTTTACCAAAATTTTATGTTGTCAGTAGCTTACTATATACTATAAAATCTATTGTTTGGTAATTTATTAAGCTTTTTATATTTTTAAATTATTAAAAGCATACAAAAGCTAAATTCTTCAATCTGTATGTATTAAAGCAACAGAAACGTTTCTTTTAATGATTCTGAAAACTATTTGATGATTTTAAAAATATAATATTGATTTTGAAAAGTATCTACAAGGATTACCAATTACAAATAAACAGCAAATTAACAAATTATTATAGCACACCCACTTAAAATCAATACATTTTTAACTATCTGGGAAATTAAAAATATTTTTATGATTTTTTAAAATTTAAAATGCGATATCCATTGTGATGGCTTCTTATATATTTTTAATTGTTTAATATTTTTTTAAATACAAAAACTCCTTAGTAATAAAATTTTCTGATAATAATTTACAAAATAATTAAATAAAAATTTTTAGTGAAATAAAAAATTTTAATAAGAACTTGAAGAAATTTTCGAGCAGAACATTCACACAAAGCAAACTGCGAACACATGTGTTTCTACAGCTGACAACGATTGATGGGCTTCCCCGCTGTAAGTCATTAGAATGTGATTATTGTGAGGTGGTCCAGGGTACAATGGAAATAGGTCCCATCAAGAATTAGAGACTTTTGTATTCTTGACAGGTGCTAAAGGGGGAAAAACTTGCATTGCAGTGAAAGCCAAAACTATGTTGCCACCGTGAAGCAAAAATGATGCACTCTCTTCACAGAACCCCAGACGGTTAAGGGGTTAAAGTGGATTCCGAACCCACGAACTGTTGAACCGAAGGCAAGAGTGCTAACCATTCAGCTACCAGCTCGGCATAAAATCTTAGAATTACGTTCAAATTTTAGAAAATTTCAGTAAATAATATACATAGAATTTATCTTAATAATTTGAGTAACTTTTTATTTATAAAAAATTCACCTTAAAAAGAAATGATTTGAATCTTGATTATTTAATTATGTCAACCATGAGACTAAAATTTCACAATTACCACCAAATACTTTCTCATTTTTCATGGTTTCTGAAAACTGATTTTATTGAATGGAATGTAATTCATGAGATCATTATTTGATTTAACATGATAATTAAAATAGAAAAATAAGTATTAATAATAATATAATATTAAATATTAAAATAAGAAAAAAAAAGTCCACAAAATTTTATAGAATAAATTTCTAACAAAAAATACTATTGATTCTACTAAATTGAAAATGGTAAAATTAATTAATATTTAAAATTCTAAAGTTTTCATACATCACTTTTACAATAAAGTATGGTACATAAAAAAAATCACTGAATGGATTTAATGCATTATAGACATTCATAAACAAGTAAAACACTGCAATTACAAGACATGTTACTTTTAAGTCAATGAGTATATCAAAAAATGTTCATCATAGTTTATATGTGGAGAAAAACAAAACTGTGCAACAGAAAATTATTTCAGTTTTCAAAACATCAATAATTACTTGCATATTTTAAAAGCACAGATTTTTTATTGTTGTTGTTGTAAGGGATAATTGATTAATTTCCATAGAAGATGGAAAAGAAATATAAATGCACATTGAAATATTGTATCACAGAATGAATAGTTGATTTATAAGAGAAATTAACTTTTTTCTTTTTGATATGGAAATACTGAGAAAAATGATTTCCAAATAAAATACAATTTTCAAAATTAGACAAGAACATAGGCAGTATTTTGTTATCATATTCTTACTTGATATTAACATTTTAAACAGGACTATAATATTTAATTTACATACATTGTGCTTCAACATACCTGACAGCTAATTAGAAATAAATTATATTATCCAAAACATTTTACTCATTTGAGAAAAAAAATTTACAATTCAATATAACTAATTGATATGATTAGCATAAAAATTCTAAATTTTCAGCAATATATTTTCAAGAATATTTTTATTTTATTCAAAATTTTTGTTAACTTCAGAATTTTATGTATGCCATACATAAATTTATTGGATATTTTTACTTCCCTAAATTTTTTTTGATAATTCTTGATTTAAAGAAGCATATGTTTTGTTACATGCAAAATTTTGCTTATATTACAACATATTAAATTTGTAGGAAATATAATATGATTAACTTAATAAATAAGCAGCATTCAATAAAATAAACCACTAAATAAATTACTTTATTGCATGTATAAAAACACTACACACATATAAATACTATTAAAAACAGTCAACTAAATATTAAATTTGTACATTTATGAGATTATTTACAGTACATTCAGCTACAAAAATAATGTTTATTTAGCTTGAGACACTTTTGATAAAACAATATTTTTGTAAAAAAGATTCATAAATTTAAATTTAAGATATTTTTATACAACATAAATATGGAAATATTGAGTAATACTGAAATATTTTCATTTATAAATTTTATACACAAATACTTAAACAATTGTGAATAGATGTAATACTGATTTGCTAATTTTCTAGAAAACATGACTAGAAATGTTTGTATGAAATCAAAGCTTAGCAATTTGAAATAAAGTTAAAAACAAAAAATAAAATAGGTGCCAGTAAATGTGTAAAATACCAAGCAAATGTATGCGCACACTCGTGTTTCAAAAAAATTAGGTGACTAAAAAAAGTTATCAAGAAGGATATTCTTTACAGATTATTTATTTATCACCACAGATCTAGCTTCTTCAGCACTAATTTCAGAAGTAAAAGAATTATCAGGAATAGATGTCTTAAATGGTGTTCTGTCATTTCTTGAATTCTTGTAATGTTTAATGGGTGGTCCTAAATATAAAAGACAAATTATTAAGCTTTTAGTAGTAACAAATGTGAAAACGTTTTCAAAAATAATGGACACATGTGTATCCAAAAAAACAATAAATAATTGAATAATTATAAGAATATACAAGGTTTAAGGAAATATTCAACAATTCAATTAAATAGTTGACTAAATATCATAAATATAAACAAACTTATATCAAGGACAACATAATATAAATTAATTATTTTTCATAACTTACCAAGTATGCTCAAGAATACAGGTAAAAATATTAAACCATGAGCAGCACCAATCAAAACAATTCCAAGATACATGCGGAAATAGAAAACTTGAAATATCTGAGATTTGGAAAAAGCTAGAACTACTATACCACCAAATTTGGTAAGAGTTATTCCTGTAAAAACCTGAAAATAAAAGATATGATAATCTAATAATCCAACAAAACTAGTCAGTTTGATTCAACAGCATTATTCTTTATAAAAATATATTTAATAATTTATCTTTCCTCATTAAAAATTATCAAACTTTTTACAAAACTTTATATTATAAGTTAGAGTCAGTTTTAAAAACACCCATGCATGAATTTTTTAAAAAAAGCTACAATCTACCCAATCTAACAAATATAAAATTGCAACTAAGGGTTAGTTTTTTTTTTTTTTGAAACCAGAGACTTTTTAACAATATTTACTGAGAAACATTTAATATTGATAATATGGATTAACAAAATACTCTTATAGGCCTATTTTACATCAAAATTAAAAGCAGATATTTTCGTCTTTCCTGAAATATGTATTTTTGTATTCTTTCTTTTAAAACTTTCACATAACTGCCAACATTTAAAAATTTTAAAACTGATCAGATTTTCAACCTGTTATCCATGACAGCCTCTTACATACTGTTTGCTTAGGAATGAAATTCCATTTTTGTATGTTAATATATACTATATTAATTTTATTTGAAAAATGTTTAAACATTCATACTAGGAAATTTTCAATAAAAGGAAACTAACAATTTAGACATCCCAGAATACTGAATGGTTGCACTCTCAAAATGACACCTGCCCATTCTAATAAGATATTTATGTTAAGTAATCCTTTATTAATCTTTCGTATAATCTAAATTCATTCATTATTCAATTGTCATCAAAACAAGAATCAAACAAAACTAAAATCAGCTCAAAATGATTTTAAAATTAAAGAAATTAACCTACTCTACATCAACAGTGGAAAGAGTATCACTTTAATTTTAAATTCCATTTTCTTTCACATTCATTTACAAAACAAAAGTTATGTAATCAAAGAAACAAATAGTATAATCGTACATTAATACATACATTATCAAAACGAATTTTTTAATCTTCCTTTATGTAAGCAGCATTTATCTCATGATTGCTAACCAATCAAACCAAAAAAATTGGAAAGGATGCTTTATAATTTCAGAATAATTTGACCATCCATACATTTTTACTGGCCAATCTTAAGTTTATTACAATTTATCCAAAATTCCTACACCATGCTGCTAAACTACAGAAATTAGCAGCTATGTTTTGAGAATATCTAAAAAATCTGGAATTGTACTTTGATCCTATATTTATGTAACAAATTACTTAATTTTATACAATTTTTCTCAATACAAATATTTCCAAGCTAGAAGTATTGTAGGATTTTTTTTTTTAATTCTAATTTTGACAGCTTAACCAGAAAATGATAGGTTTATGACCATATATTTGTGAGTAATTTAGTCTATTTCCTGGATGGTTTACTTTGTACTATGGAGTTATGTGTGTGTGAGGGGAGGGGGTGTAATAAAAAAATTTTACATTCACTTTTCAATTTATTTTGTCATATCTCAAACTGCGCTCAGCATCTTGTTTTTTAAACATAGTTGTATGTAAAAATATTCAGTTTTCCTAGGCTATAATAAATTCAATTAAGAGTTCTAAGAGTTTATATTTACACATTAATGTTTTTTAACCTCATAGTGAAATTTCCAATTTGTGATAATTTTTATTATTAAAAAAGTAATATAGAAATCTTCATTAACTGAGGAACATTAATTAAACAATGCTTTATATTAACAAAAAAAAATTCTCTAATAACTTTTACATAAGTTGGCAAAACTTAATCACAAGTTTATAATTTTCAAATAAACTACAACTATTCTTTCTTTCTTTTCTTATTATTGTACATGCATACACACATACAATCTACACAGCTTAAAACCTTGAAGTTTAACCTGTACAGGACAGTATGTGTACATGTACAAAACATATCTTCTTACAGTCAAAATTTCATTTTAAAGAAAATGAAATTAATTTTTTAAAGTGAATGTTATCCAAAAAAATATATTTTGGATAACATTCACTTTAAAAAAAACCACACATTAATGAAAAAATATGATAGGGAAAGTGCTTAGACTATACAATCAACTTCACAAAAAGCAAAATTAGAATAAACAAGTCTTCAGATCATGAAGGAAATGGAATTTAAGGCAGTGAAGACTGGCTGACAAGCTTTCTAAAAAAAACATGCATTTCAGAATGTTAAAATAAAAGCAGCATCAGCAGATGGAAATGCTACAGAAAGCGCTATAAATTATCTAGCAAGAATAATTGAACAAGGTGATTATATTATCAATTATTTAATGATGATATGGGACTTAGAAAGTTCTTGAAAGAATGTATATCACAAAATCTGAAAAACATGAATTAGTTTTAAAGTAGCCAAAGACCAGATGATGTTTTAGTTTTGTAGTAATGCATCTGATGATAAACTGTTAAAGACAATTAATCAACGAATAACTTATGTCACAAGCTTTATGAGGTAACAATGAAAAACTCCCAATTCTTTTGATGGTAGTAAAATGAAGGTGTGGGTGATTGATAATCTGCTTACAAATTAGTTCAACTGTTTTGTTTTAGAGATTCTAAAATACATGGAACCAAAAGGTTTTGAATTCAAAACAATTTTGGTCATTGATTATACACCTAGATAGCCAATACTGGATCATCAAATTATTTAAATGTTTCTACTGCATGAAATTTATTTAAATCAAAGCCAACACTTGTGCTAGACCTATCTGACACATCAATGAATGATGATATTCTTGATTCAGTTTATAATAAATATAATAAAAATAGTATATTATTAATATTATAATAATATAATAATTCAGTTTATAATAAATATATGCTTGTTAACAAGTAATAAACCGTTTTATTCAAAATTTAATTAAATTTATATGTTATAAGTACTTAGATTGAAATTTCAATAAACATTAATTTTTTGTAAAAATGAAATGTTTTTGTTTTGTAAATATGATTTTATTACTTTCGTCTGAATTTTTGGAAAAAAATTTAGTTTTTCCATTTTACAAGTTTCCTTATTGTTGTGATTAAATACACCATGTATGACTACTATAACTTTTTATGACATATTCTATTTCCATTTCTTCCTAAAAAATTATAAAGAATAATGTGTAAAAACGAATTGGGTGGGTGTTTATAAACACACATATATATGTAATAAAAACTTAATATTCTAAAAAACAAAAAAGTAATTTTTTAAAAACAAATTACGTTTTAATAACTCAATGAAAAAACAAAACATTATTTCCCAGAATAAAAGATATAAAAACGATTTTCATAATACTGTACTTGTATTTCATATTTTATTTACAAAAAGTTTTGATTATATTTTATTCTCTAAAAATTTGTTTCAATTAAGTAGGATGCATGATAATAATTTAGCTATAAAAATTAAACAATTCTCTATTTAGTTTATGAAAAACTTTTGATTTAAAAGACAATAAAATTTGAAAAAAATTAGTTGTGTTGATATAAAAATACCAATTTAATATATTATAGATTATAAGTTCAGCAAATGCCAATTTTATTCCCCAATTTAAATACCTAAAAAGTTTACAACTTTAAAAATTAAATCATAGAATAAAATTTAATTGGTCAAAAATACCAGATTACTTATATTCAGAACATATATAATGACAAATTACATTCATGTTACTGATATCATTTCAGAAAACATTTTAAAAACTTAAAATATTATGCTACCAAAATCAATTTGATATATATTTATAACATATGAAACAGGTAAATGTCTAAGCTGTTTTATGTACAAACATATTATACATCCATATCAAACTAATATTTAACTGCCCATATACTTACTGAACTACCCATATGTGCAATCGCAGTTCGAGCTCTATCAATATTACTACCTTCAGGATTGAATGCAAAAGAACGAATAATATGAGAACAAAATTCCACTGATATTCCGATACCCTATAGAAATATTTTTAAAAGTTAAAAAATATCAGTTTTTGAAAATACTTTTAAGTAATTTATTAGGATAAAAATGATTTTACAATATTAAAGCTAAATTTCTCAGTTATGGGATTCTAAATTGGTGAAACAAAAGTAACTTAAATAAACTTTAATGAAAATCTCCATGCTATACATAATTATTTTACTTTATATTTTGAATTAGCAGTATATTTTTAATGAAACAAGCATATTTTGTAATATAATTTCAAACTTGAAGTTTAAGAAACTTCAAAAATAAATAATACTAAGAAAATATTAGAAAGAGAAGATATATATACATATTTAAAGAATAATATTTTTAATGAAATAAAGCAAAGAAAGCAAATACATAAATTTTGTAAGCAAGACATTTTGGAACATATTACCTAAAACTTAAAATCAAGTTTTTATGAACACTATGCACATACAAATTACAAATTTTTCTGAAGCAAAATAAAAGGTAGAGAGAATTCCTATTCTTATACAATTTAAATTACTTAAAATTAACAGAAATTCTTTTACATTAAACAGCATTTAAAGTTCTACTTTTAGATTTTTGAAAATTACTTTTATAGGTTTACAAATATGCCAAACATAGGAACAATGGATAAGAAATTTACATCTGTGACTTTTAATATCTGAGTAACAAGAGTTCCAGTTGTAGTTATTATTTATATATTGTTAATAAATTACATATAAACAACTTACCATCACAAGATTTACAAGTGATACTGCATTTAATGATATATCCCAAAAGTACATAAGTCCCATTAAATCCTGTAGAATCATTAAAATAGTAAAAACCATGATTATAGCAGAGTAGAAATCCAAGCCCATGAAGAAAAATATTACAATAAAGATAGCAGTCAAAGAGACAATGATGTTCTTTATAGCATCTCTTGTAACACTAAGATACTGTTCATAAAAGACATAGAAAATGCTGAAAATATAAGAATATAAAATAAGATTTCTCTTAAATATAAATTTCATAACTACACATTTCATAAATTTCATTTAAAAGTAAAGAAGTTTCATTAAATGTTAGATTTAATGAGAATTTTTAATGGTTAAAATTAAAAACTTTCTATTGATATTTTAATACTATCGATTCATTCTTATTATTAAAGAATTTTGTTATTAAAGGTACACTCCCATACACTCAGATTTTTTCTCTCAAAATTCATTTTAATAGTAGTTAATGAAAAATTACTTTAAATATATTTTCTACTAAATATTTTAGCAGATTCTTAGAAACTTTTAAATTAATAAAATAGAAGTTTAAAATCATTTGTTTCTTTTCTACTTTAATTTTGTTTTAAAGTTAAAAGAAATACTTTTATTATTTATTTTTCTCTTACTCATAATTTTAATTCAATTGATATTCTGATGGAGACAAACAGAAAACAAAAAACTTAAAATCACAGTTAGAAATTTATTTGGAATTCCTAACTGTAATAAATTTTTACAGAGCTAAACTAACACATTTTACAGGAGCATTTTAATAGAAAATATACATATACTTAACATCTAGGTAACTAAATGTAATGTAATAAAACATACATATTCATAAAAATTATACCTGTACGGAAATACTTCTGCTTTACTGTCAGAAGATTCAAAACCACGGATAGTTAATGTGATATTATCAGCAATTTGGCGCGCCCACCACAAAGCTTCAGTATAATCATGAGAATTTTTAAGTATAGTATGATAAGCCATATAATGTGTTGCTGAAAAGCAAAAGTAATAAAGTAAAAATAATTATATATTAAACAAATCTAAATCATAAAAGAATGTTAAGTTTGAAATCAATAATACTTTGCAATAGAAAAAGTTAAGTGAAAATTTTTAATGAAAAAATGAAAATAAGTCATTTGAGAATGGTCAAAGTATACTTATTCTCAATATTATTTGTGAAATGTTCCTAAATTTCTCCCTAGACTTAATATTTCGTTTTTAATTTGGCATGGAATTAATAGCTTTAATAAGAAATCAGATAGTTTTTAACACTTAATGGATATTAAATAATTCACATGTTTTTCTTTTTGAAATAAAACTTAGTCAATATTTACAAAGTTTACTCAATAATAAAAATTATAAATATTTTTAAGCGTCATTTAAATTAAATTTTGAAAAAAAAAATCTGTTTTCCAGTAACATTAAAATCAATTAAAAAGAACAATTTAACAAATTAAAAAAATGCTACAACATTATAAAATACATAAATTTAACTAAATAAAATGGGTGAAATCAACTGAGACCACAAAAAAGCAAGACTACAATGAGGTGGTTCATCAATAAATTTTCTAATGTTAAAAATATAAAATGATGGCAAATAAAACCTCTGTATGAAATTAGAATATAATAGAATGTGGTTCATCACACGTTTCACAAGGATTTAATTCACTATTTTTTCACACATATCTATCATTTTACACAAATGTTTATGTGTGAAATGTATGCGTCTGATACGAAGGCGAGTTAATCTCACATCAGCTCTACATAATGGTAATAGTAATACATTTAGGTTTTTTAAACAAGAGCATAAATTATCAGATTAAGATGCTAAATTATAATTTGACTAGCTAAAGCAACTGTGGTTGAAACAGATTGTATTTCAGGTATTCCTGGAAGCCTAGCACTTGTCACAACAGTGCTATGCTTCCAGGAATACCTGAAATCCTAAAGTAAATTAGTAGTTGGAAGGAGAAGCTAAATGTAAGATTAAAGTTGTAACATCTGAAAATGAAACAACAGCCATAGTAATAACTGAGTTCATTCAGATTAAGTTAATAACTACAATTAAGGATACCTTTGTAAACAGAACATTAACAGCAAAGCAGCAACTATCAAACTATCCCAAAAGTTGATATTACACATTATCAAGTGACATTGCAAAACCAAGCCAATTCATAAAAATTAATTAGGCTTGTCACCAGCTTGTGCAGGACAGTGGATATTTCAAGTCAAAAAATATTTTACATATTAGGCTCATTAAAATGGGTTTTACAGTTTAAAGAGTTGATGAAACTAATACATATATCTCAACCTGAAGATGGAATCAGTCTGCAAACTGTTGAATTAACAACTAAAGTAACAATTACACAGCTGCCAGCTCAGTTATTGAAAATTGAGAGATGGATGTGGTATTTTTGCTTTCTGCATGGATGTCTTTCAAGGTATGTACTTAGAAGTTTTCCGAGTGTCCTCCTTTATGACACATCTATACAATTCACTATTTATGAAAAGTCTTCTCAGAAAATTTAGGGATTGATACTAAAATGACTCAACAATCTTAAACTGTTAGGTTATCCACTAAATGGTATCAAAGTAAATTCCAAATATAGGGTCAGACAAAATTTCTTTTATATTTTCCCCACTAAACAAATGCATGTTTAAAGAGCATTTGCACAAGAAATATTCACGATAGGTTCCTTCTAAATCTCAAGCCTGGAGGTGAATTCATCAATGTCAGTAATTGTAACATGATTTTCTGCTGGTACAATTCTAATCTTAAATAGAAGAATCACAAATAAATTTTGAGAAGTTTCCTCAAACCAGGTCTATTTTATGATGTAAATTTTGTTCCTTGCAAGAGATGGAATTTAACAGGATAGAAATAATATTGCCACTGGACTAGTGCAATTATGATTTTATGAACACAAGAATAAAACATCTTGTGCAACACATTCATCTCATCTCAATATAAAGGAATCTTTGAAATATTTTAGAGCATTCAATTTAGAATCTATGCTTTATACTTGTACTTTTCCTGGAACTTTCACAGTATCTCCATAAAGAGCATGGTATTCTTCCAAATACTTTAACATTTGTAAGATTTGATTGCTTGGGAAAAAAAATCTGTATTACAAGCTGCTGATGAATATGATCTAATTCCTTATTAGAAAGGATTCCTTATAACACATTAATGTGTGCATGTACATATATGTAAATAAACATTTACATACAATTAATAAACTAATTTATAAGCATAGCATAAATGTCAATAATAAATTATTATCAAGTCTATTATAATATTTCTCCATGTTTAATGGCATTATAAAGTTAATACTAGTTCAAAAGACAAAATAACAAACTAAATGTACTGCATATGATTAATAATTTCTAAACTATCATTTACCAAACAGAATTTACACAAAAAATTCCAGCCATTCAAATTAAAACTTAGAGGTATTAACATTAGTCAAGAATCTAATTTTTTATTTATCAAGAATTAATTTGCTGTTTGAAAAATAAATATCATCAAATCTTCAAATATTCCTTATAAGAAAATTTAAAATTTCTTAAAACATATTAATTTATTAATAACCAAAAAGCTAATGATAACAATCACAAAAACATAGTTAACATTTTTACCTCCTATGGTATCATTTAATATTTCTAAGGCATCAGCAAATCCTGCATGTCCACTAGAAATATTAAAAAATAAGATAAAATTTTAATTACTAATACACTATTCCTTATTATAACACTTAATTACTAAGCTAATTTTAACGTATTATTTACTTATTTTTGTAATACATGTATAATCATTGAATAATTTATAATACATAAATATTTTTTAAAATCACATAATTAATATTAATTTTTTATTTAATAAGATACATTGTTTTACAAAATTAATGAAGTGCATAAGCATTATACAGTAATCCCTCCTATAACATGGTATATTAGTTTTGTGTTATAGGAATATGCATTGTTCAAGCATTCTCATAAAACCCGCTCATATGGGGTATACGTGTAACCTCATACGTGTAACGTGTTATATACAAATTATTCACATTTAACTTTAATATATATAAATGTAATAGAAAAACTCTACTATGAGTGAAATGTGTCCTTTTTATTAAAATCAAGAACATTTTAAATAAAAAATTTATGCAAATGTAATTAAAAAACGGTTTATTTTATATAATTCCAAAAAGAGTATTAATACATGTTTATTCTTTATAGGAGTTCTTTGAAACAATGTTCAACTGACATCTTGTTTTAGCAGAATGTTCAGAAGTCAATAATATAATGTAATTTTATAAGAAAACAATTGACACAATGTGCAAACGTACATGAAATTGATTGTAAACTGTAGAAATCATAGTAACTTTCGTACTACAGAAACAAAGTGGGAAATCAAAGCATTATATGGGAGAAAAACAGGTACTATATGAAGGACATGAAATTGTGTAATATGAAAATGTGTTGTTGGAGTACTGTGTTATAGAGGATTTACTGTTTAGTAACATATTGATGAACAAAGAAGAATCAGACAAAATTATTAAAAGAGCTAAAGCATCATATTATATTAACATTAAAAATAGTAAATGATAAAATAACTTAATAAACATAAAAAGTAATTCAAAGATGATTGTGTTTTATTTAGAGATTAGAGATAATCATTAATAGGGATGAAATATTCTATACAATTTTTTTTTTTACATTCACAATCTAAATTGTATTTAGTAACATTATATGTTGCAAATGTTAATTAATAAACTCATTACTAAGACAAATAAATAATTAAGCATGAAGATGTATACATAATTAACATGTAAATAAGATCATAAATGTTGAAGGACATTATAAATAAACATGATTAAAATTGAAATGTTAGAGAAAACTATCAAAGTTTCAATTTATGAATTTAAAAATGCCTAAACTAGTTTTTGGCCAATGGTAATATCTTAATTTTAAAAGAAAAAAATTAATGATATTATTAATGATACTTATTATTTAAGTTATTTTCTTACTGTAATTTTTACTGAATTATTAGTCATACTTACGCCACAGGGCATGTTGGACTTGGATTTTCATTTAAGAAATGTTTTAAAAATGGCTCAAAGTCTGATGGACGAGGGCGGTAATATTTCTCATCAACAATTTGACAATCTTGACATACATCCTCTTCAACATAAAAAAAAAGTCATTTCATAAGAAAACTTGCAAAGAATAAAATAATTTTAAACAAAATTTAATTTCTAACGAACAGACTATTTTTACAAAGTTGTATCATATTTAAATATGTGGTAAACTGTTTTAATAAAATTTTAAAAATATGTTACATTAACTGCCAGTTAAAGAATAATTGTAAAAAAAAATTTTAAGCAAAGAACTGGTATAAGGTATGAATGAATTTTGTTATATTTAATTTATAGCTCTAAGATAATGACTAGCAGTCACAATTGTAAAAGGAAAGAGAAAAGAGAGAGAGAGAGAATGATGTAAGTATTGGAGTTTGGTCTGCAATTCTAATCATAGTTTCAAACAAATTTAACCCATTGTTAAAAAAACATTTATAGCAATGACAATTGTGCACTTTGTGTGTGCGAGGAAAATTAAAAAAATTTTTGCAATGTTTCAATATTTACTAACTTGCAATATTTAATCCATAAATTGAATTGGGGAAAATATCAATTTGTTATTTTTCTCTTTTCAAATACTTAGTTATTTTGAATATTACCTTTAAATATATTCAAAAAGTTGATTTTAAAATTCAAAAGGAAATTAAACCTCTGCTCTGTTTGGTAGAAGTCAGAAACTAAGAGATAAGGCATGATCATCATTCAGATTCTATTATTTTCTCTTTTTAAGTAGGTTAACTGAATTTCAGATTGAACAGAAATGTCAGTAAAAATAGATGTTAAAAGTAAAATGGATCTAGGTACAGCATTCTAAGATACGGATACGATATAATTATTTTTAAACCATGCTCTAAGGTTAGTTTTCTAATAGATTGGAAAAAAAGTAGTCTTGGAAGGGAATAGATTGGACCTTTGAAGCAACTGTATGAAATTTCCCTTATTTTCTATTTAGGTACCACTGATTACATAATATAAATCAGAAAGTACAAGTAATTGAATTTTAAAGTAAATTAAATAGCATTCTTTTATACAGCTATAGTAAAACTGGACTTATCTCATAGTTTACACTGTTATTTAATAACAGCCATAGATGGGGAAAAAAAAGATATTTTAGTCAACAATATATTATTGTACTTTTTCAATCCTCTACACAACTCTAGCTTGTATCACTAATCTATGTCACTGTTCTTAATAGAAATACTATTAAGCTTTTTTTCTTGCTTCAAATTTTAGGTCTTTTACAACATATATTTGCAAAATTATTCATTATACTGCAAAACTCAATATACATCAAATATAAACATCATTCGATAAAAGGATGGTCACTGCCTGAATTTAGAAGTTAGTTCATATATTTTGATTAAAATAAATAAAAGATATATTTGATCTACATACATAGATACATATTTTCACTAAATCCTCATACTCTAATTTCTGTCTTCCCCCTATGCCCAAAGGTTTGTTTAAAATAAGGCGCCCTTTCTAAATTTTAATAATAAGTCAAAACTACAAAATTGACCATATGGAATTCCCACACTCAATTGTATTAACTCTTTATTTGTCATAAAGATTTCATTATTAACATAATAAATATAAATTTTTAATTTAACAGAAATAAAAAATTTAATGATTATTTTCAGTGTAGTTCTAAAGTAATAAGGCTCGCAAGTTACAAAAGACTACATTCAACAATAGCTGAACACTTTGCAGGGGACAAAAAGTTCATTTTTATAATTCTTATAACAAATGCCAAAATAATTAAATATATTTTGATACTATTTACAGTTAAACTAAAATTAAGCTTAAAAAATGGAAAAATACTTGACTAATTGTTAAAATTTAGTAAATAGTTATTGAACTAACCTGTCACTGTTGATGGACAGAATTCTGAAGTATTATTTATATAAACACGGCAACAACCACTTCCATCATTGGCCCAACTAATATAGTTATCCAACCAATCCATAGGTGGATGAGCTATATATGTTCTAGGAAATAAAAATGAATTCCTGAATGATTTTCCAGTTTTAACAAACATATTTATGTATTAAACATAAAAAATGGAATAATTTTATATCGAAGTTTTAATTTTTTACACAGTAAATAGTCTTTGTTTATTCATTTTGGAATTACATTAACATTTTACAAGAAACTTACAACACCACAGTATTTTACAAAATTAAAAAAAACATTTATCATAAGATAATGGTTATAAAAGTAATTTCTGACACAATTAATATACTTTAAATATGCACACAAATACAAAATATTGAAATTAAAAGTATACAAATAATTCCTAAATTATTGGGAAAAAATATTAAACATACAATATTTTTAATAAAACGGAATATTTTTTATTATTATAAGACAAAAAGTTTATTAGAGGAACAACTTCAATATCATTTTTTGATTTCTTTTTATTTTTAAAATAAAATTATTGGCATTTAAAGTAAAAATGTTAAAATGCAAAATATTAGCAATATTAAGTTTTGGTGAAACATTTCATGTATTTTAAAGCCTATAATGTATTTTCTTTTAACTGCCTAGATATTCATCCTAGAAAAGAAAACATTGCACAATAATGGAAAATAAAAAAACATAAATCAATAATAAATTGATATTTCTGGTTGAAATTTATTTTATAAAACTGTTGCATTGTATAAGTCTTATTAAACAGTATTTTTCAAATACTACACAAGTTATTAGGGTTTTGTAATTAATCTTCAATTGTAACTAATAAAAAGAAACTTTGCACTCTTACAGAACTAATAATTTTTTTTATGCATTTAAATTTTAAATGTTAAGGTTTCAAGACCATTTCCAAATCAAATGCTTTTTAATAATTCTGTTAAACATCAAGAAAGGTTTCATTTAATTTATTAAGAATAAGTACAAAAAATTCATAGACTGGGACTCAGTTTAAAGTGTATTTCAAACCACTAAACACCGAAACCTAAGGTGAGATTCAAACTCATGAATTGTTGAACTGAAGGTCAGCACACTAACCATTCAGCTTCCAGTTCAGGGTTCGGCCAGAAGGAAAAAAGGGAATTATAATTTTCGAAATAAAAAATTTTCTCCAATTCAAAAAAGAATAAAGGATTTATATTTGAAATTCAAATACTTATTTCTGCAGCAAATATGCAAGATTACAATAGTGAGCAAGAATTATGACAGAAACAAGCAACTAGAAATGTGGAGCCATGTTTATTATCAGAGCTCAGTTATAGCCTTCTTCAGCGAAAGACACCTAGACTCTTAGACTGAATTTGATGCTGCATGCAGAAGTAATTCTTTTTTTGAAATACTGAGTAAAATACCAGTGAAATAGTTAAAGTATAGTGAAATACCAGTGAAATAGTTAAGAGTAAAATACCAGTGAAATAGTACTGAGTAAAATAGCAGTGAAATAGTTAAAGTATAGTGAAATAGAACCTATAAAATAGTTGAAAAGAATGTCCTCACAAAATGTTTCATAGATTGTTATGTTTATGTTTATTATCATAGCTGTTACTATCCCAAAGTCAAAGTGGTGAGACAGAATTTATTGGGAACCCTGTATAATAACAATTTAAAGAAAATTTTAATAAAATTATTTAAATATTTATAATTTGAGACTTTGTTAGTAATTTTTTAGTTTAAAGCTAATTTTAAAAACTCTTTATTGAAATTAATTTCAAACTGAAGATAAAAGCAAACCATTTACTTACTGATTTGAAAATTTTGATGCATCAGAAATTTGGGTCACAAGAGATTCTCTAATACAATATGCAACACTACAGAGAGTATTTTGTTCTTCAACTGAAGAATAATTGTAACCAGATTTCACTACAAAATAGACTGGTGGGCCAACAGATAAATATTCTTCCAAAGATGAAAAATATTTCAAAACATATGAATCCTAACAGAAAAAAGAAAATGAATAGTTAAAACATAAAACTAAAACAACATAATTTTAAACATATTTATTAATAAGCCAATGTTTAAATTAAATTTTTTAAATATAAACAAAAAAAATAATATAAAGAGATAATTCCTTCTAAATGAAATGAAACTATTAGAAAAATCTTCACTAAAGAGTGGTAGTGTAAAAATTATGACATGATAATAATGAACAATTAGATGTATCTAAACACATCACATTTTATTGCTTACTTTTATGACTAAACACATATATAAGCTTAGCATTTAGTCTGTAGGTTAATTTTTTTTAAAGAACATTTAGGATATTTTAATTTGCAGTAAAGTAAAAAGAATGAATTAACAAATAATGAAAAATTACAAATTATTAAACTATCATATTTTAATTTACAAATACTTTCCTTAATTCTTTTTTCGTACAAAAAAAAAAAAAAAATTAAATGCAAAGAAATTGCCTTAAAAGATTTCGCTGAAGTCTATAGTCACATTTTTAACATAATTTGACAATAATTACAATGATTTCCTAAATTTTCTGTTTACAAATTTGCTTGAGTACAAATTACACACAATTATTACTATGTAAATATACCAACACAATGTAGGGTAATGCTATTTATTTAAATAGCATCTAAATAACCAACTGCAAAAAGGCAAAAATATTGTTGTAGACTGCTTCTCCTACTAAATCTTATAAAATAAAAATGTTTGCATTAAGAAAGGTAAAATATCGAGAAATAAAATCCTAACAAGAAACCATGGATTTAAATCATTTAAGAATAATGTTTGTGTATGAAACATGCACATCAAATATAAAGGAGAAATGAACAAAATAAATTTCTACCAGTAAAATTGACAATGGAATGAAGTATGGGAAAATGGTAAAATGTTGTTAGTCTGCAAATCTCATGGTCCTTACTAAACAGAGTATATAAATTTTTTCTCACAGTACTCACAACAGAAATTGGAATGGATGGCCGAAGCAGAGTGCATGCAACCTATGCAACTACATTAGCCTTTTTCATTGCTGTCAACATCAAAATGTATTGGGCTTCAATAGAAAATTATTTCATATCCCTTGTCAACAAGGGAATCCAATGTTCTGAAAATCTTTGATTAAACAGGATAGTAGGAAAAACAACTGTTATTCAAAGTTTCTAAAACTTTCCAGCAGACAATGAGCACAAAATTTATGAGAATCACTTATACATACTAAAGAGCATGATGTAGAGGTTCAACATTAAAGGTAGAGCAACATGTATGGAGACTGTAGCAAATAGTAAAATTACTAATAACTAGAGCACAACCAACATGTACTGCATTTTAGAACCATCTGCGAATATGTATAAAGTACTGAAATACTGTGTATAAAACACTGATATGATTAGACAGACTAGGAGACAACTGCATTTGTTGAAAGTGTAATGGGAATAGATTGACAATTACACATAGACTTTAGAAGGGTGATGAGCTAAAAGCGTCAGAGCATTCATACATCAAACTGATGGACAGTTTCTAAGTTGTATGAAACAGAAGATCTAGTTGATACATAAACAACACATTTGGCAGTTCCTTTAAGACAAAAATCATTAATGATCTATCTGAATTAGTGAAGAGTAATCAGCACTCCAAGATGTGATTGAGAGAACTTTGAGAATATTTAATAAGCGATCCCTCACATTTCTTTGGCAAATATAAAACATTCAAAAAGTTACCTTTTGGTCAAATACCAATTCTAAGAAATTTTACTTCATTGACAATTTGTGTAGTACTCACATAGATAACATGATCATTATAAAGGCTAGTCATCTGGCAGAAAAGAACAGTTGTTCTAGCTAGGAGATAAAACCTTTTTTCTGCACAGCACAAAGCAAATTTATTCCCAACTGTCTCTCAATCACATGCATATTTGACCCATAACAAGATATTTGTAGGATACAAACATTCATACTATTATGAACTGAAGGCTCATAAAGGGTGTTACGGATGAATATCAGAAATAGTTTTAAATAAAATACTACCTTAAGGAACATCCTCAGTTTGAATAAAAATAATAGACAATGTAAATTTAAAAAATTTTAAATCATGGGAGCACAAAAAATTCTGTATGAATACCAGAAGTTTAATACGAGAAGAAAAATCATATAATGTGAGAATAAACTAATTGTTTACAATTCTTTTATTTTCTTTGACATTGAAATATGCTTTCTCATTGTAAAGTAAAAAAAAATTGATTCCTACACACAAAGGCATTGCACGGATCTGAATTTCCAATAACTAATATAGTCAAAAATGGAGGTATATGAGATGAACAATGACCAAGCCTTTGAGTCTTATACATGCAACTCACTCATCTTATTAGTCAACAATACAAAGGATTAGAAGGCTCTATTCAGCCTTTGATCATCCCTTCAGTGGGTCAATAAAATTGAATATTAAGCATACTTGGGAACTAAACACTAAGCATTTTGGATTAGGCTGACCACCTAACAGGAATATATGCTTCACATCTTAAGGCACTCAATCACAAAAATAGATATAGACACTGTAGGATTTGGCTTATACATGAGCTGTCATGCCACAGAGTTTACAAAGGTATATACCAGACTTTAGGACTGGAATAATTTTAGCTTTGCTCCAAATAATATTTTCTGGATTTATAGATCCTATTGAAACAATAGATATTTGACACAGTGTCTGAGCTTAGATAAAAAGCCTATAATAATTAATTCCATGTGGTCTAGGGCTGATATTATTGGCTTGTTGCAAGACTTTTTTCAATTCTAATATCTAAAATTCAGAATTGCAATTTCCCTATAGTGAAAATGAATTGATGTTTGCTCAGGGCAGCTCATTGTTCATAAAAATAGAGGACTAAGAGTCAAGGGTTGAAATACTAACAAAACTTTACCCAAGAGCATTAGCAATGTCAGTTAGAGAAATATAAAAGCAGCATCAGACATTAAAATAGAGATGAAAAATATATCTTTAGAGATATCATTCGATGCTTTCACCTTCTTCCACAATTGCTTACAAGATGTTGCAGATGTTATTGAAGACAAGTATCAAAACCAAGATTTATTTTGATGACAAATTGTACAAGCTAATGCTTAAATGCATCTCCAGTATATTCTCCTGTAGCTTTTTTATAAATGGTTTGGTACTTAACGTTCCATCATAGTTTACAATGTTGATGTCATTTAGAGGAATTCCATGGAATTGTAAAATATGTTTTTTGAGCTCCTTCACCAGTACTCACGATTATAATCCATAAACCCATACTTACCACCGATTTTGAAAATTATGTTCAATCCACCTAATCGTACACATAAGGAGTTCATTGTGGCGTACCTCCAATAATAGAAGCTACAAGCAGATAATGATTACTATTTTACAGATTTCCCAAAGTTAAATTGAACAAAGGCAGTAGTAACAATATGCAGCTCAAGTGTATGAAAAATTCTTGTAGGTAGTTGTGGAAATGCCTTCTCAGAGATAAGTAGAAATAAACTTTCATATCTGACAACTTTCAAGTATTACAAAAAAACATGTTAAAATCAGAGAAATAAAATTGAAGCATACAGCTGACCAATTAATGCATTCAGTTCCTCTAAGTAGATGACATGTTGTGTGTGTGGTAAGTATAAACTACAAATTGTAATGAAGCATGATATATAAATTCTCACAGCTACAGCCTATATACCAGTATTGATTTTATAGATAGTGCAGGCATAGTTTGATGCAAGAATACAAACTCCTCCAAATATTGCACCTTCATCATCACAATCTCTTTGATATCAATTGAGACATACAATGCAATATTAGTAAGTTATGAAAGTCATCTGAAGTGCATTACATGCAGGGTTATAAATAGAAATGATCGATTTAATATCAAGATGGGAACACGAACCCTAACAGTTCAAGAAACAAAAGAAACTTATTTAAATGGAAAAGTTTTTCTCCCAGAGTTATATGGAAATTCATATATTAATTCTCCAAAGGATGTAGTAATACTGCATCAGCTTCTAGGAAAAATAAAACTGATTGGAGTAACAAGGTTAGCAAGAGACTTAGCTAATTTTAGTTTGTAAACATTCATTGCTTTTTATCTTTTAGAAGGAGCATTTCAAAAATGTTAATGTTTCTTGGAGATGATTTTGGATATTTCTCAATGGCAATGGGTAATTTAACTAGGGAAAGCGAAAAAGAAACTGAATATTTATTGGCATAATGACAATAGCAGAATTTGCTGCAAAGCTTACACAAGATTAAGTTCAAGAAATGATCATCTTTCCTAGGATATGAGTTTTTTTTTTTTTTTACTTTGATGGTAATGAACTTCTTTGGGATCCACACAAGACAACTTCAAGAATAACAGCGATAATCACTCTTATAACTTTGATGCATGCCTCTTCTGCTGTGCAACAAGCACAAGTTAATTTGCTTACAAGCATTCTTCAAATGTACAAATTGCTAGCACTGGTAACATAGGATTAAGAATAAATGGCAGAAAGGATAAGTTCAAGCGTGCCACTTTGATATATTACAGACAATTTGTTTGTCGCTTTTTTTGCATAAGAGGGCTAATTAGACCGGGACCTACGGCGATATATTACAGAAGTTATGTCACAATAGTGAGAAAATTAGATGTTTGGTACTAATTAACTTCACATTTCTCATGCCTAAACGTAATATTTTATAGCACATATCTTCTGAGAGTGAATATTTATCAAAATATCATTTACTGGTATATTCAACAGATTCTTTGCAGAGATCATTCCATATGAAATTTTAAGGCTGCCACCTCAAGGCTAGTGGGCAAACACATATTGTCAATAATAGCAGTATGAGAATTAGATCAATTTAAATAATATCTGAATGTATTTTTCCAATTTCTCTACCCTCACATATAATTTCAGTTATGGCTTTTGAATTAAAAAAACTATTTTTTTTAAACATATCCTTTCATAATGTGATAAAATTTTGGATTTAAGAATGGCAGATGTTGCTCCAGAAGGAAAAGAGAAAAATCTGTTTTTTCTATCTAAATAATGAAATTTTGAGATTTGATAGCACCATTCATTACTATTTCCAACAAGGGGAAGCATACTAGTTTCAGTGTTAGCCAGATTCTATAGGCTCAAAGAAAAGTCTAAATATTCCATTCCTTTTTAATGAGTCACATTTTGTAATGTTACGATTGTTTCATTTATAAAATTGATTAGTGCGCCAAGTACCACAACACACCTTGCATTTATCTGAAACACAAGCCCAAAGTAATGTATTAGTCTCTGAGGATCACAATTACAAGGAATGTACTTTCCAGGGATATTGGTCTCCACAAATATAGAAGATTTGGTTTTTAGGAGAAACTAACAGTAAAATAGCAGTGATAGGTACTCAAGGGGAACTATCAACCTTTTTTTATAAAGCAACCACAACAAGGGAGGGAAAAAAATAATTACAATAAAAAAAAAAAAAAAAAAAAAGGGAAAAGGATTAAAAATGAAGATCACTAGGATACCTCAGTATTGTGATACCAAACTAAATGAACCACATGCTTACTTTTAAAAAATAACCCAAGTGGTATTTTTCAGCAAGTTTATATATATACACACACACGTGTATATTTTCTCAAGTATATATTATGTACCACTGAAGTTCACAGAAGTGCCTGCATGTTAGGTAGCTGTGCTGCTTTTATTTGGTTTGGTTTTTTGTCACTCAATGGTCAGTTTTTGCACAAGGGCTAATTAGATGCGAAAAATATCAATCTATTGTAATTAAATTATATATGTGCCAATGTTACAAAATATACAAAATTTTATCCGCCTGACAACTGCGCCTAAATATTAGTGATTGCTTTTAATTGGTTCATTAATTAAGAATTATAATCCTGACAATTATCGTGATAATTTTGGACGTCTTAATTTTTATCAACCTCCTCCAGTAAAAAGGGAAGGAAAAATAATTTCTAAAATGTCACTATATTTCTGAGCTCTACTAACACCTATGCATTTTAGCATTCAATTATTATTCGATGAAAGATCATTTCACATTGAATATTTAATATGAAATGACTATTTTACACAAAATAATTTTGCAATATACTTTTAAATTTGGATCTATAAACAGACTATTCTCATCACTAATATTCAGAAAACTTGATTTTGATTTTCACATTTATATTTATAAAATGTTTATATAGATATTTTCTTCTCCTATTCAAAAGTGTCTTGCTATAAGTTTTTTCCTCAGTATAAGTCATAATTGATTTATTCTTTTAAAATTACAGTATACCCAATTGGCAAAATGTTTTCTGGGTCCTTTAAAGTACATTAGAAAATATATATATTTAAGTTACAAAACACAAATTATAGTGAAAAAGCAATCATATAATTAATCAAAATGGTAAAGAATTAAACATACTTTAGGCATGGAAAGCTTTTGATCTAATCCGACATCAATTTTATCAAACACACTAATTGACAGGCATAACCAAGCAGAAAATATCAAAAGCTATAAGAAAATGAATATTTCTATAAAAATTTTGAATGCAGAAAAATAAGCTAAACTTTAGCAATTTTTAAATAAGATAACTTTATAAAATTTGAAACATATAATATTCAATATTTTAATTTCATTAAATGATACACTATAACTCTTACAATCTATATAAAACCAAACATGAATCAAATTTTAAAGGAGACTAGTAAAATTGCAATTATAGTAAAGAATTTTGTTTTACACTAATACATTTTAAAATAACATTTTTCAAATTTGAATTTCTTACTGTAATATAATACAAAATATTTTGAATACCAGAATTCACCAGAAAATATAGAATATATAGAGAATTCTTTAAGATAAATTATCATTTATAACTATCCACATTTAAGAAATTTCGCTTTGAATAAAATTTGTTTTTAGAATCTAAAAGCACATAAAATTTTGGAATTCATTCAAATTAATCAATCTTTATCAAATTTGATAATTTTCATCAAATAAAATTTTAAGCATACATTTAAAATCAAATATAATGAAGAACACATCATTGACAACGTTTTATCAGAGTAACAAGTTGTAAAAATAGCACAAAATTTAATCATATGAAAAAAAATTAATATACATATAACAATGAAGACATATCTTGTACAAATAAAGCTTTTAAAACAAGTATTGATTGCAATTAATGAGAGTAAATAATGTTTACAATTTTTATATCACTTCAATTATATTGATAAAAATATCTAATCAGTAAAGCAAGTTAAATACCTTTACATAAAAACTATACAAATCTAATTTGGTTAGTATAAAATTCCCTTTGACATACTCATGAATCTCAAATTCCCATGTAATTCATAGTTTTTTAATAATTTTCTTCTGTGAATTGTATTTTTCATTGAATCACTAATTTTAAAATATATTGTTTCCATTTTCATTTTTTTTTTAACTACAACTGTGTTATAAAAAAAATCTTAAAATGATTAACCTTGAAAGTCTTATAAGAATTTGAAATAATGAGTTTAAAATGAATAACTTGTTCCTTGAGCTGTATTGATATTAAAACATTTTATGTTTAGAAAGAAAAATTTGTGTAAAATTAAACACTTTAACTTCATTGCTCACAAAATCTCATTGATAAAACAAATAGAAAATTAATCCATTAAAGAATTTTGAAACAGATTCCGAACTGTTGTTCTAATTTGGAAAAATGTAACATAGGAATCTGGAAAGAAATATATTCCTTTTAATTCATGTTATCAATCATTTAAGATATTTCTGTCGCTAGAAATCTATCTTTTAATCTATTGATTTTCTCTAAAAGAGAAAGTTGGCAAATGTGCTTTCACCATTTTTCTACCAAAATTAATATTTTAAATAAAGCTGTAGATATAATAGGAATACTGCATCACATAAATGTATTAAAAATGAATGATAATTGTTTAAAAAATATCTTTCCTTTAAATTATATTTACAAGGACATTTTAATAACCTTTATATGATTATATTAATATTTATGAATACTAAAAGAGTAACTCTGTAGTCCACACACTTAAATAAGATAAAAAAAAAAAAAAAAAAAAACCTGAATAATGATAAATATAAAATCAACTAACTAAAAAAAATTGAAGTTTCTTTATTTGAATATATTATATACAATTGATTTAAAATATTATGTAAATATTGCTAGTAAATATAAATGTTACAATAGCTAATCTCAGCAATTCTGATAAACTTGTTCATTGAAGATAAAAGCTGTTTCAAAATACTTGCTATTAATTATCTTCAAAAGTGAATTAATAATTTAATATAAAGATCTGGATGTTTGTTACTTCATAGTATTTTTTTTTCACACAAGGCTAATTTGATAAGAACTTACATTTAAAAATAGATTTTAAAACACTACAACTATTTACACTGGAAGTAAAGCTACAATTATGAATCATACCTGAAAGTTAGAATAAAACCATTTGATGGTCAGGTCAGCGAGGGTTTTAACAGTGAGTACAAAACAGCATCATTTTAAAGCTTGAATGCACACTGTTTATTTGTCAATGAGATGTCATTTTTTGCATGTGAGGCTTATTATACAAGGCACAACAATTTAAAGGGAATAACTTTAAAGCTCAAATCCACAAATTATTGAAGTCATATTGGATATACCATAATGAACACAATACTTTGAAGAAATGAAAAAGATATAAGGTCCAGTTATGCAATTTTAAAAATAAATTATCCTACAAGGCAAAGGTATCACCAAAGGTTACCCATTGTCCTCTAACTTGTGGCACTGTTAACACTCAGTACTGCAAATACAATTACAGCTCAATAAAATCAGTAATGGAACAAGAAAGGTACATAGAAAAGCTCTGCCATATGTTATAAATTGATCTTTTAAATCAATAAATTAAAGATAATGTTGTTAGATCAAAAATCCTATAATAAAAAGGCCAGTTATTAAAAACTTAATTTTTTTCAGAAACAAAATTAAATGTTGCGAATGAAATTTCTGTATTTCATGAAACAAAATACTTGCTAAGAGATGCTCATTTTAGGAAGATTTTTCTACTCATTTACATTTTTAGAAACAAATTGGAATTTGAATATGCAATTATAATTTATCTATTAAAATATTTTATGAAGAGAAATTAGCTATGTATATATTTTAGTAAAAGAGAAAATCTTTTATTCTGATAAAAAATTATAAAACATTTCATAAGAAAATTAATATAGTTCTTTCCAGTTTTAGATATGAAGATTAAAAGTATGAAAAATTCCTTTTAAGATAATAACTAGAACATACTAACAAGTTAGTGAAATAGTTAAATTTTTAAAACACAAGTTTCATAAATTTTTAAAAATACCACATTTTGAATAAAATACATATAAATATTGAAAAAATTAATTAATATAGCTAATTTTCTTTATTATTTTTATATTAAAAGGAAAGTTCAATTTTATTTGGTTGTCTCTCGACAACAGTCTTTTTCTGTTAAACAAAATCAACGTTTCTGTGTTTCTATTAAAAGTATTTTTTTTATATTTGATTTTAAAAGGAAAGATCAAATTTTAGGTAGTAAATTTATCTAAAATTATTATGTTCTTTACGGATAATATGAAATCAAGAGATTATTCATACATAAGATTATATTTACAATAAAATTATATTACATATAAAAATACAAATAAATAATAATAAATTTTCCGTACCACAATACATCTAACAGTATCTTTCATCAAAAATGGAGCATAATATTTTTCAAATATGTTGTAAAAAAATCCATTGCTTTCCATTGGAATATCTTTGTTTGGTTTTACAGGACAGCAACAGATGTCCAAGCGATTAGACTGTAAAGAAAAATTAATGAAACAATACCAATTTAGAGAAATTTATATTATATCATTCAACAAATAAATATACATTATCACTACCATTTGAATCTGTCTTAATAAAAAAATTATACTGCATTTGGTGTTATTCTAAAAACTAAATTGCCTTTTGAATTTATAATTAATGCTATTGATTTTCAATATAATGAGCATATATATCAAATTTTAGCATTTCACCGAAAAGACATTTCATACTATCTATCACTATATAATCAATTGATTACCAAGATGTGTTGATTGTTTACACACATATATAACTTAAATAGTAATAATTATGATCCATACTTGATAACTAAATCAATTATTTACTGATGTAATAGATAATATAATTTGAAGTAACAAGTATTAAAACAATTATTGCACTTACTTCTTCCCGTCTAGCATCTAATGAAAGGAGAGCAATAAAGGCAGTGATCTGAAGAACAAAATCAATCATTACGGCTAATCCTGAATACAAAGCAAAGATATGAACTGCGGGCATATGAGATAAAGCTCCTAATTGAAAAAATGAAAAAATTCAATTCACTATGATTATATTAAGTTATTCATTAAATGTTTCAAGTAAATAGGATAGAAAGAAACAATGTCATTTGTGTGCACAAAAATGAATTTTTTTAAAATCATTTTAATGCTACATAATTATTTTAGAATTTAACTGAAATGCAATTATTAAAATTTTAAAAAAAATTCAGAGAAAAAGTAAATAAGAAATAATTTGGTTTAAAAATATCTACCTAGAAAGAAACAAGCCGATTCTGAAAGACTTGCAAGGAAAATTGATGGCACTACTTGCCCAATAACACGGCCAATATGTTGCTCACGAGTTTCCAAAGGACCCCTTCTGGAACGCTGAAAAATAGAATTTAATCATAATGTGTGGGTAAACAATTTTTAATATTAAGTTTGCTTAGCTGAATATCAAAAAATAAAATTATTAAAAATTTTAAACACACATAAAAATACAATTTAAAATGCAAGTTAAACACACTACTTTATATTTTAAAATGTAGATGCTATCCCTTTCCTATTTTAAACAACCATTATATCAATGTATTAATTTATAAATTTTATTTTAAGTTAAATGTTTTAATTTTCTATTTACTTATTATATGCAGAACTGTCTAATTTAATAAGGGATATCTTTGCATTGAAATGTAAACAGAGCATCCAATAAATTCTTGACACTTACATTATTGTCACCAATGGCATTAGCAATTTTCTTAATTACATCACCTAAAAGCTTACAAGGTAAAAAACTTTTAAAATAAAAGTATTGAATGAAAAATAAAAAATTTTAGCAGTTTCATTTCTTTAAAATTTGGTCCCTTCCATGAAAATCATATGAGAAAAGAGAA